>JAGEMR010000073.1:0-157791 GCA_021030915.1 Astrothelium macrocarpum | reverse complement strand
GATAAAATAATTAATCTAATTATAATTGATTGATTTAAATATAATATAAATAATTTATTTATATGATATATATTTAATATATTTAAAACGTATTAATTGCGTAAATTCAAATAATAATAAATATATAATTGATATTTTTAAAATAATAATCTATTTAATTAAATATATTAAAATTAATTCTTTAAAATTTATAAAAAATTATTATTATTATTGATTTTTAATATATAAAATATTTCCGTTAAATTTATATTTTAAAATCGATTCAATAATTTCAAATTATTATATAATTTTATAAATTAATAAAAATGAATTTTTAAAATATATAACGTATTGGATCAGCGAAGCGGCCGTTTTTTCTTGGCACCACCATCTCATATTTTTCAATCATTATTTTTATCACTATCCAAATCCCAATCTACAGATTCTAGACTTGTATCAGATTCTGCAAATTCTTCAATATTCTTTTGACAAATGCGTGTATTATGTCCTGTCTTTTCATAATTTTCATAATATTGTAAAATTGATTGAATTCTTTTTTGATCATCACCATTTCGAACCTTTTTAAATAATTATAATATTTTAGACGTATCTGTAACGATCTGTATTATTCTTATATTATATTCTATTATACCATTATATTGAATCCGTTTTTTTTTACGTTTTTTTTATTTAATTATTATTTTTAATTATTTTTCAAATTCTGTAATACGGAAAATTTGAAATATATTTTGATATAATATCAATTTGATATTTTTTATAAATTATGAAAATCCGTTTCTAATTTCTAAAAATAATCAAATAAAAGAATTATTTATAAATTTATATTATGATTCAAATTTATGAATATTATTTGGAATTTTTGATTATTATATTATTTCTGATAAAAGGGGTTCTGATGATATATATAATCATATATTCAAACGATCTAATATTTTTTACGTATTAATTGGAACTAATTCTGATATTTTAAAAATTTTTTGATAATTTTTTTTCATAAATATATCAAAAAACGCGTTTTTAAAAATTAGAAAGAAGTCTTTTTTATTAATATGAAAGATATATCAATACGTCAAATTCTATATATTTTAGAAATATTTTAATTTTAAAAGCGCAAAATAAATCATATTCAAAAATTGAAAGATATATGAAGAATGAGATGATATATAAAATGTAAAAATTTTATTTTTAAAATAAAAATTTTTGAAATTCTGATTGAAATGATTCTTATGATTATCTAAAATAAATAGCTAATATTTTTTAATTTGATGTGTTTTTATATATATATTAAAATATTTTAATTATTCCAAATTAAATATATTATTGATCCAGTCGTTTTTAAAAACTGAAAATTTTTAAATAGAAGATATATCTATTTCTTTATATCAGATAAAAATATGAATATGTCTTTTATAAATAATGAATGATGGAATTATATATCTAATAATATAAATATTCTGAATTATAATAATTCATTCATGATTATTTGATTAAATAAATTAAAATTGAATACGTTTTTTGATATTAATAATAATTTTTATTAATCCGATAATATTTATTTAAAAATCAGTTTTATTAAAATTATAAATATTATTATTAAATATTCCATATTTGATTTTTATTTTTTCAATCAATTTAAATTATATATTTATGATTTTTGAATTCTTTTATAATATTTTTTATCGATTTTTTATTCGATTGAAAGCCATTTTTAATTCATCAGAATATATTATAAATTTTTTAATCCATTTTTTATTTATTGATTTTCTATTACGTATATTTAGTATTTTATCTATCATATCTAATATTTCATATAATCAGAATATAAATCCTTTTGAATTTAAATTGAGAATATATTGAATAATAATTTTTTCTTTATTTATTGTAAATTTTGAATAATTGGATTAAATGATAGATCGGAAAGAAATTTCATATAATTGATTAAAAAATTATTGATATCTGAAATTAAACACCGTTATAATAAATCGTAGATTTTTAAATTGTCTAGATTTGTAAATTCAGAATGTAAGATCAATTCTGCCTTCTTATTGAATCAATAATATTTTGCGTTATTATTGTATGTTGTGATAATTCATGAAATGGTGGTGCCAAGAAAAAACGGCCGCTTCGCTGATATGGCCGCTTCGCTGATCCAACACGTTAATAATAATAATTTATATTTAATTTTCATATTCTATATTTTTTGAAGAATTTTTAATAATTATGATTAATTAATATTCGTTACAAACGGAGCGCATATAATACGTGCGCCAAACGATGGTTTGCGCCAAGCGGTGGGGGTTGACTCTATTTATTAATTATATAAAATTTTATAAATTTTTTAAAATATTATAATCAATTTAAATTAATTTTATTTATTATTCAATCATTTATATTTGAATAAATTCGTCAAATAATAAAAAATTCATTATTTATATATCAAAAAAAAAAATTATTTTTTATAATAATATATGAAAATAATATTTAATTATTTATATAAATATTCTGAATTATTAAAATCCATTTTCGATTATCAGATTATTTTATATAAAATCTTTTTTTACGATCTAAAATAATCATAATTTTTATATATGATAATATTTCCATTAAAAAATTAATTTTATCAAAATTATAAATATCGATATTGATAATTTCATATTTATTGATTATATTATATATAAAATCAAATCAATTTTATATAATTATAGAATTTTTAATTAATATTTTTTAATAATCAATTTTTTATTAAAATTATATTTTAAATAATGATTATTATTATATAAAATTTATAATTTATCAAAATCTGATATATAATATATTTCAAATTTTATATAAATAATCAGTCATATTTTATATATCATTTTATTTAAATAAAAAATCATGATTAATTAAATTTATAATATAATTCAAAATCTTTTTTTTTTATTTTAATAAAATTTATTGAATTAATTGAAATATCATATCATAATTATCAATCATTATATCGAATAATTAATATTATATAAAAAATTTCATAAATTTGAATAATCTTTCATATATTAAATTTTTAATCTTTTTTTAAAATTTCGAAAATCATAATTATTCTATTCTTTTTAAAAAACGTTTTTATTTTTATATATAAAAAAAATTCGCATCAAAAAGAAAAATTCGTACAAATACGGAACGGTATTCCGCTCGTCATGTTATTCCGCTCGCTATGCAGATACGTTAATAAATAAATAAAAATTAAATTATAAATATAATAAAAATATAATTATAAAAAAATCCAATAATAATAAAAAAAAATATAAATTATTTAAAAATAATAAAAATAAAAAATTATTAAATAATGAATAATAAATAATGAATAAATAATTATAAATTAAATTTTATAAAAATAAATCAAATTAATCAAATTAATAAAAAATATTTAAAAATATTTAAATTATTATATAAATAAATAAAAAAATTATAAATAAAATAAAAATATTTTTTGATCAAATTTATTTAAAAAAAATTAAAATGAATATTATAATATTTTTTAAATTAAAAAAAAAAAAAATTCATTCAAAATTTATAAATTTATATTATTGATCTATTTAAATAAAATTATATAATTCGATATTATTATTGAAATAATTAGATTCGAATATTTGATGTTGAGAATTGATTCGAGTGTGCGCGATCTAGGGCTGTGCGGGACCTAGGGCGCACTCCTACTTGTTTCCTTTTTCGCTTCAGCCTAATCAAACATCCCCGCCGACTCACCATTTTGTCTCGGCTATTCACTCTATGACACAATTAACTCCTCCAGCGCGAGTTATCTGGGAAACCCTCGCCATAAGCTACCTTATCTTTCTAAAAACCGTGGCTCTCAGCCTATCTTTTCAACTAAGTAAAGTCTCGACCAGTGCTTGCATGTGCAGGTCATAGTGTCTGCGCACTACAAATTCACCATCATGGACGCCGCCGGCACCATCGTCGGTGTTCTATCTCTCGGCATTACTGTCTGTGATGGCATAATCAAATACTGCCACTCATGGAAAAACCAAGATGAGGATGTTCGAGCGTTGATGACCCTCACTCAAGGGCTAAAACAGGTACTCAAGGATCTAGATAAAAGGCTACAACAAAACATTCCCTGCGACCCTAAAATTCTTCAACAAGGGAAGGCTATTATCCAAGACTGTATGAAACATATCGATTCTGTTATCCGTCTAAGCGACAAGTACATCACTGGACAGACGGGTGGACTTAAAGGAAAAGCAAAAGATATGGTTCCCAAACTGAAGTTTCCATTTGAAAAGAGGGCACTTGATGAATTGAGAGAGATCATGCTCGCATTTCGTGGGAACGTCGACACTGCTTTGCAGGTTTTTTCCATGCATGTACCATCCCCAATTAATCATATATGTAAGGCTAATATCATATCAGTGACCTCGCTCTCAACCACTTAGAAGCCGTTGAAAACGTTCGTCTTGAGAGTAACACAATGCACAATCGTGTGCTAGGAAATATTCAAGACGCCAGTGTACAAATTACAGAGTCATTCGCTAAGGAGCTGTATCAAGGGTTATCGGCATCTGAAAGCTCTATAACATCGTCCTTAGCCCAACAAATTGAATACTCTACCGACTCTATTGACAAGACGATATCACGATGTTCCGTTGCTATTCGTGACGATATGAGATCCTCTCATTTGCTTCATCAGAAGCAAATCGATGCTATGCAAGAACAAAAAATTCGGCTCAAAATCTTAGCACAATCACTCGCGCAACTTCAGTCTGCACTACGACTTGAAGCAGATCAACATACTCTATTCGGCCAAAATTCTTCAAGTCCCAGTCAAAGGAGGGCAAAACGGAGCGTCCATCCTTCATTACGCGAAAACCCAGCTCTTTGCAACTGCAACCCAGCCGTTGGTGACGAGAACTTCTATCCGTCATTTAAGCGTGTATTCAACAAGCAACGAGAGACCTATTTGATTCACGATCGAGCTTTTCCATTGTGGTACAGCTCCAGAAAAGACACAAACTATCGAGTCGACTTGTTACTTCTCCAAAGATTCCAGATCTTCGGATCTATACAGTTTGGCACAAACCCTTACGCGCTGACTTCTGGATTGAGTATTACACAAAATTTGAGTTGCAGATATGTAGTTCCAAAAGATGCGCCATCCTTTAAAATTTTACGGAGGTATTTTCTTGAGCCAAAAGAATTCTTTCCTTTAGACGACGATTGCATCTCAAGTTGCATTCGAGACTTGAGAATAGTTTTCCAAAGCGGTCGTGGATCACCATGCGATACTATGGAGGATGGATCCAACCTCATGGATGTGAGTAGATTGTTGACCAATGTCCCAAGTAATGTTGCGCTAATCTGATAGACAACTTTTTCATTGATCAAAAAGGATGTCTCAGCGGACTTACTCTTACGCCTTATCAGAGAACTTGTAGAAATGGGAGTCGAATTTAGAGGTGATGATCCGAACCCTAAGATTAACTATGTTCGGTATTACTTTCTTCAAACGTATTATCAAATTTGTATCTTACAATACCCAGCTCGCCTTTATATACCATATCGCAGCATATTTTTGTCGGACCAAGTTTCAGTTTTACAAAATGTTCTCACGACACATTCAGCCATAGAAACCGGGGAGCACTTGACATTCTATCCTGGCTGGCTAGACAAGGATTCGACTTGTCGTATCGATACCTTCACCACAAGTTCTTGGGCCCCATGGAATCACAACCGTGGAACGGGTTCAAGGTTACTCTCAACGCCCAGAAACAAAGTGAAGACCTTGCGGCTGGTAAGAGTGTTGGAAAAATGTTTGACATTGCTGATGGAAGATAGGAATGGAATGTGGCGTTCTCTCAATGGCCGTGCTACGACAAGACCAAATGCAGGTGAAAAAATTACTTGAGCAGCGGCCAAGCTTGTTAAGTATTGAACGAAATATTTTTGGACACACAGCAATACATTTGGCAATTGGATGGCCAGTAGGCCTTAAAATTCTTTTGGCAGCAGTGGACGAACAAGCATGGCGGAGTATACACAATGCTACATACCCAGAATGGAGCACGCCATTGGATTATGCTATCGCTTTCGGTTGCGTTGAATCCATAAGACTTTTAGCTGATGCCGATTTCACGTTCAACTTTGACTGGAGTTTCTGCGTGGGCACGGAAGGTCTTAATCCCAAGATCAGCGATATGGTGCTTGCCTTAATCATGAAGAGACTTGAGCAGTTGTATAATTTCGCTCTACAAAGTCTGTCCGCCGATGCTGTTCAAGCTCTTCAGATTGAGGGTTTTGAGTCCTTCGACTCCAAAGCCTGGTCATTACTCCATTATCTTCATGCGAACAATATTCCGATGCCCGTAAAATTTCGCGGACATGGAAGGTTCAGAGATGCAGTTCTTCCGAGTGATTTGGTGTACTTCTGTCCTCGATTTGGCGGAATATTCCATCAAGGCGGACTCCATCCAAAGGCCGCCAAAGCCTTTTACGATGCCGGATTCCTGGATGTCGACCAAGAATTCCGACAGATCACGCCTCTCATGGCTGTGTACCGCCCAGCATATATTGAGGATGAAAGCCAATTTTGCTTCGCACAATTCTTCGGGCTCGTTGAGTTTCTCGTTTCAAAAGGCGCTCGTTTGGATAGGAATATATGTTCTCGATATATTGAAGGCAAAACAGCTGTCGAATATGACCCTCAAAGAAGATATCGAGTGATTCACAGAATAGCTTCTATGTGCTGGACTGATGTCCTCCGTTCCGCGTTTGCCAAGTTTTATAACGCAGAGGATGTAATTACGATTGCAAGGCTAGGATCCAGCAAAATTTGGCGTGAGATCCTGGGGAATACTGCCTCAGACCCCTGCGATTGTGCTTGCTCTTCTGGCGGCTGTCGACCTATCACCCTGGCTCTTAAAGGCGCTCTTGGCACCGGCCACATGACATCGATTTTCGAACCACAGTATTGGAAACAAGAACCTATGGTTACCGAACTCTTCAACTCGATAACAATATTACTCGAAAGTCTTGAGGGACAGCAAATTGAGGAGGATGTCGTCCGTTTTCTTACCTTCTCGGCACTGGGATTGACGCACACTTGTTGCAAGCATAGATCATTCGTGCTACGCCAGATGTCAGACGACAGTAAGATGACGTATCTTTTGGACTCAGCTGAGATCTACGAAATTCATCACGAAGAGTCGCTATTAATCCATAAGCTAAATTGTCTTGTCGAGCAGTTCATGAATCAATTTCACGGCCTGGCACTACCATTTACAACATTTCTTCAGGAACATTGGAAGCACGGCATAGAGACAGAGATTCTGGCGAAGGATACAATATCAGAGGAAGAAAGAGAAAAATTCTGGGGACTGGGAGTGAAAATTCTGGAAGATAACAAAACGGACCCCAACGAGGCAAGTGCTGATGCTGCAGAATCGAACAATGCTTATGACTTCTACGACAAATGGGTTGACTCCTACAACAAATATATTGACTACTACGACAAATGGATTGCAGGTATTGCGAGTAGCATCAAATGAAAGACGATTATGGAACACACCGATATCCCAGCGTCCATGAGGGAGATGGATGCACTAAGTCCGGATCAGCACGACCAGCGAGGACCAACTCGTTGGCGACTGATTTAAACCAAAGGCAAGCTTCCGTCCATTGAGCAGAGATTGAAATCAAATCTGGAGTTCATAAACCCAGCAATGCTCAATAATACCGGTCCCTGTCAAGGCGGAAATGTGAGTCTTTCATCCCTTCTTTTCGCACCAAATGTCTTAATCTTTGTAGCATTTCGGCTTTGCTAAGACATTTCCAGCGAAAACTGTAATGTTCATTACAGCATCAACTCCACTTGTCCAGTCCTCTTCCCAAGCCATACTCCTGAAGACATTGCAATGTTCTAATAGGAATCGAAAAGTTGTCGCTACTTGGTCCTTTGATATTACAGTCCTTGGAGGCGGCGACAGAAGAGAGAAAGTTTTACGTATATTAAGATGATGCTATAGATTATGACGTTGAAATTGCACTGGACGAAGGCGATGAACGCCTACAATAATTATTGGTCGACCAGCCTGGACCACTTACTTCGAAGAGCACCAGGTCCGTTCGAGGAAAGAGGTAATGCGACGTGCGGATAACTTGGACGCACAGAATACTGGTCAATCCCGGATTCGAGATTTTGAGGGACTGGGAAGAACAATTGCATCGATGAGAATCGTCTACTTTGCACCTTTGACCGTAGAATCCTCATCCAGTAGTGGCCAGACTACTTGATTGTGATTTGTGAAGCCTTGTTGTGAGCTCACCTGTAGAGAGTGGCTGTTCATCCTGCACGTTTGACATAATGAATTCTTCGAACGACTGAGCTGCCCGTTGCCGAGAGTTACTTTATTCAGAAAAGCCTGTCATGCGATCGCTACATTGTGGTACTGCCATATTTTTGTATTGATGTCTATGCCTTGATTGCACATTGTTCTGACCGACTAGGTTATGTGTTTTTGATGCAAAACACCATCCTATCTTGCGGGCTTATACAATCGGTCCTCACTGGCATTCGGTAGTAGCTGTAACCTTTTCATAAAGTTTACTGCGGTCCAGACCGACCACTACCGTAGCTGTAGTCCAAAGATGTATTAACAATTCCCTGGACTTGAAGTGCAGTGCGGTGATGGGAAGGTGGAATTCAATTCGCGTGGATATAGCGATGTCAGGTCTGGAGTCGTGGGTGACGAAATGACGAAATTAGCGAGGGCAATTGTCGCCTAAGATGGTGTGTACCTATCGTGACAAACTCTTCTTGCGAGACCTGGTCTGATTTATTGTGAAGTCATGTTCTCTCATGCGTACCTGATAAAGTCGGGCTCACCATCAGGTATGCGTTGTAGCGCTGCGGGCAAAATTTCGTTGCTGCGCAGGAGGGAACAACCAGCCCCCTGTGGCTGGTGCCGAAAAAGGTAACATTTCATTTGTCACCGACTGGCGCCCCTGAGCTGAGAAATGTCACTTCTGAGGCAACCCATCAATCTTTGCCTGGCCGCAATTACCTCAGAAATGATGTTGCTCAGCTCGGGACGGATAAAACTGGCAAACCTGTGTACAGTGCTGGCCAGCTTGGTTACTCCCATGTCCGACCACCCAGGCTGAGGTTGTGAGACTTCCCAGAGGTCAGCCGAATTTTGTTTATTCCAGCCAAATGGCTAACATGTGCTAAATTAAGAACATCTCGGGCCAAATAATTTGATACCTCTGATCTGATTTGCCACGATGGTCACGGGGCAGTCGGAAGACATTGGAGATCCGCTTGTTTCAATAGTTGGCCGACTACACAGCTTAATGAGTACCAACACAGCAGTCCAGACGGATTCCGAATCAAGGTCTGTGGATGGCGCCTTCAGCGAAGATTCCGGCTTTCTAGAGTTTGCAGATCTCATCACCAGTGGGACTGATGCGGAACACCATGAGGCAGGTCGCTCACTGCTCTACAAGATAAACGACGCGAGATGTTACGTTAGTCAAATGGATGCCTGTATCTCTGGGCTTGCTCGACTACAGCCTTCCAGATGCGGTGATAATGTCACGAACCTAGTCAAAGACGCCGAAGCTATTCTCAATCGGATGCCGCAAGTACCGCAGCAGATCGAGGAAATCCGCGTCTTGCATGAGTTTCGTCACATCGAGGCCGAAGCGGCTGCCAGGACTCGAGAATGTATTCGCATAGCCCGCGACAAATTGGATAACCTCAGGCCTCCAGATCAGCATGGCTTTGCTTCCCTGGAAGATTGGTACTTTACCAAATCCGTAGAGATTCACGAACAGAAAGATCGACTTGTTTGGCAATCGTTGGTTGAGCATTGGTCTGTAGATACAAACACCCTTCGTATACTGCTCTGGGTTGCTGCATCCCCTGCTGGGTCAGATTTACCAGTAGCGCTGCAACTCCAGAAATATATCTATTTCTTGGTAGGGGTTTTTGATTCCGTACCTTGGTATGATAAAGAGGAGCGTTCTCTTCCTGAGGATGAGCGTCAACTCAGAAAAGAAATCAACGTGATGTGGCGTGCATACGTCTCAATCTGTTGGCAGCGTGCGACGATGCTATTGATTTACTACGTGTTGGGAGCCATCCTCGATCAAGGTTGGTCTAAAACGTGGGCCGATCTTCTAAACGTACGGTCCATCTTCAATCATAATCCCGGATTAATGTTCAAACAGCCAAAGTACATGTGTGGACAGGCCGTGACTCTCCTGCGCCAGAGCAAAGCAGCCGCAGTTTTGGATTTCCGAAAAGTATTCGAACGCTTCCAAACTGCTTTCAGTAACTTTCCGGCTCGATGTGATCCGCGGTATACCGAATATAGATGCGACTTTTTGGTCCCTCAGTCTTGCACAAGATTTCAGGGCCAAGCCAAAATCCCTGATCAATTCCAACATGATAGACAGTGTGACAGAAAAACGTGTCAACTTATGCTCTGGCAAGAATCCAGTTATGATGCAGTCAGCGCACGCTCTCGAGCTGTTGACATACATGCGACCGAAGCCTCAGCCGAACCGCGTTTAATCTATCGCGCTGCTGATGACACTACTTTGGCAATCTCGCACGTATGGAGCCATGGTCAAGGCGGACGACCAGAGACCGGGTTTAATACATGTTTGCACAAACGTTACTCGTCAATTGCGAAGAAACATAATTGCTCGTCTTACTGGATCGACGCTTGTTGTATTCCAACAGATGAGACTCGGAGGATGGAGGCAATCCGTGGTATTAATGGAGTTTTCTCGACAAGTCGTATCACTCTTGTATGTGATAAGGATCTCATGTGCATCAATACGAAAAGCGAGCATTTTATGGAGACTTTGTTAGCAACGTTGCTTGTTGCTGATTGGAATGTACGTGCCTGGACACTTCTCGAAGGCCTTCGTGGTAGATCAAACTTACATCTGCTATGCGCCAACAATGAATTGGTCTCTTTCACTGAAACCTGTTCTACTCTCTACACATCTGGCGCGATTGACGTGGTTACTTTTTTACCCGCTCTTCAGCATTTGCTCCCCAGCGTGTCTTTCAATTACGAGGAATCTGGCTCCTTGCTTAGGAAGCGCACTCCGTCCCGAAAAGGAGATGAGCTGATTATCTGGGGGTTGCTTTGTCAAGACAAGGCAACAAAAACCGGTGAGTCTCTGACACAAGGTGTTCAAGCGGTCCATACTGGCTTTCTAGTCTCAAGAATACCACGGATAGACATGGATAGCCTACACTGGGCCCCGGCTTTTCCAAGCCAAGGCAATCAACCTGATGGATTCTCCATCTCCGATGGGGAGGGAAGCGAGGTCGGTGTTCGATGCTC
Organism: Astrothelium macrocarpum; assembly: GCA_021030915.1. Lineage (NCBI taxonomy): Eukaryota > Fungi > Ascomycota > Dothideomycetes > Trypetheliales > Trypetheliaceae > Astrothelium > Astrothelium macrocarpum. Next base: position 146,434 of record JAGEMR010000073.1, on the reverse strand, counting down.
ATCAGGTCTGACCGCCGTTTGGCTCGTGCATCACGTCGACCGGAATTTGCTATTACGTGCCGATGACGCGCGTGAGCTCTACGGCTTTGGAGGCATCTCCCTTCTGGGAGCTCTTACTGGAGAAAATGCACTTCAGAAAGCCCCACTTGCTAGAGACGAATACGCATATCTTGCAATAATGCATCCAAAATTCGAAGGCCAGAACGAACCCTATGTCGGACGTGATACGACGCAATATCTAAGACTCGTCGTGCTTTGTGGCTCTCACGACAAAAAGACATGGCGTTGGATTGAGGTCATACCATATAATTTCAATTCCGTTCAATTAGGGCTCAAGACGCTGAACTGGAGTCATTTTAGACCCGAGAGAATTGTCTTGGATTAATGATATACTCTACCAATTGACGACTGATGCAAATTCTTCAGTACCAAACCTCGGAAATGGACATAATGTGCCTCCGGATTCGATGAAAATCGGAGTTATTGTTCAAGATTGTAGTAATTACGAAACGCACTGGTTAAATTGGGACTGCTTGGCCATCGAAGTCCGAAATTCTATGAAGCGGAATGCACGGCTGGACCTGGTGTGGGCTAAACCTTTAGGGCGCATTAGGATGCATGCACAGCCAGCCGGCATAATCACACTTTAGGCTTCCGAGGCCACAAAGCGAGGCTGTAAACTCTGCTGTTAACATTGATTGCCTTGTAGTCAGCAACCCGCGAATCGCATTTCTTTCTGTACCAGTACTTTATATTTCTCTGCGAGTCCAGCCTTGTTGAGTGACTGGTGTATGAAAAAGACAGTCACAAAGCTTGCCAACCAAGCGTATGCTCGTTCATTTACATTCTCAACTGATTGCCTGGATCTTGATGCGGCCATGAGCGAGTTTTTTTCCTCTAATAACGTCCCCAAGCTCGGATCTCTCAATGTTCCTCCGTTCTTTCCTGTGCCTCCGCTACCAAATTTTGTCTCCGAATGGGCTGCCCTTATTCCTCTGGTGATCCACCTCGCAACTTATCGTCATAGTTACCAATCAGTCGGAGAGATATCATTATTAGGCCGAGTTTCATTGGGTCTTTTCCCGAAATTGGGAGTCTTAGCAGGCTTAGCGCAATTGATCGAGCTTGGTCCCGAATACCTTGACCGTGCAAGTACCTCAGGAGCATCGCCTTACATGGTCTGGGATGTTCTTTGGGGAAGTACTTTTCCTTGCGCGAATGGAGCAGCCAGCACAATCATAGCTCGTCACATTTTGAATCGCGCAAAGATCAGACCGACGAGAATGCCGGAAAATCCCACCAGAACTGAAATGAACAAGGTCCCTGACAGTGAAGCCACAAGTGTTCCTGAAGCAGAGGAAGCGGTCGTGCAGTCTCAACCGACTCCGCCTGTAGGCAATCATTTCAGAAGATATCAGACTCTACACGTACTCCATTTCGACCGAATTCCACCCCAAGCAGGCTATTGGAATACACTAGAGATGTTCAAAGCTTCGAGAATCTACATGGTCGGACGGTTAGTGGTTTTCCTAGGCCTTACTGTTGTACTTTGCCTTCTTGGACTCTATGGCACGAGCGCTGTTCTACTCCTCAGTGCGATATCGAAACTTCTTTCCGGGTTTATCAACATAAAGCGGCCGCCCGGCTATCTCGAATCTAATGAGACGAGTAAAGAAGCCTTCATGCTGACCGCAACACATTCGAACGCCATGACTTGGTACCTTTACCGGGGCGATCGGGGAGTGGTAGATTCATTGTTGAACAAGACGATGCTATGGGTTCAATGTGACGAGCGGGAACAACTGTACGCATTATGGCTTCGGGTAGCGCATGTGATCCAACTAATGTCGATGACATTTGTGGCGGCACAAAAGGGCTGGGATGGAGTTGGCCTGCTTGTTCTTGTCGCAATCGAGTGGATTTCACGGTGGAACTCGCGGGAGCAAAAGCTTGCCGAACAATGGCTAAGACGAGAGGGAATAAGTGCGAAGATCAGGAGCTACGAGTTTACTGGACGATCAACCTTGCTCGGAGCAGTCCAGGCGCTCAGTAATAGCACCACAACAGTATGGATGGATGGAATTATGGTGCCTCATCCCAGGCGGGACGCCTGGCTTCACTGTCTTGGGAAACTCTGTTGTGGTGATGCACCTGAGATTGACAGCTCATGGAACGAAAGCGATTCGCGTTTCATCATCAGGTCCGCAGCTCTGTCATTTGAGGCTGCAGAAATGATTGACCAAGAACTGAAATCAGAGGACCGGGACCATCCAAGTGTATAGAAAAGTTGGAAACGATTTCCCATGGAGACTCTTTGCTTGATTAGATTCTACTCATTTGCGAGTACATTTAGCATGGCCAAGGTTACTGGTCCGCAACAGTGACTTGCTGCAAAAGACTTACGCTATTCAATCGCTTGTAATGACATTTGCCATGTCATAAGGAGGACGGAAGGGAATATTCTTGCCGGAACCGATACGCCTTGCAATTTTGTAGTGACGGTGAAGATGTTGAGGCCGGCGAGGCAGTCTCAGATTACGAGTAAGTGAGAAGACCACAGGACTGGTCTAAGCGTCCAAATCAACTGCAGGGATTTTGGAGTGGGCCAATCAACTATCAGGTCCTGCACGCAATCCATACAGAGTGGACTGCATCACTTTTGCATGCAAATACAGCGACCAAAGGGTGGCATTGAATATACTAGTTTTGGCTCATAAGAAAGCTTCCTGAAATTCGATACTGTCGCCATACCCGGTACCTCTCCGCAGCGATCAAGGATGGTAAGGGACCGGCAAACAATAACGTCAATAGAAAGGAAGCAACGCTACTCTGGTTTTTGTTTTCTAGGGAATTGTGATACAAAACTGTTATTAAAAGCTATCTAGTCAGTTCTATATCGTCGAATGGTCACACGAATTAGTTTCTCCGATACTCCAAACAGTGTCTGCGCAAATTGAAAGACAGTCCAAAATCTATTCCACCTCTTTATTACCAATACTCCCAGCCCACAAGTGTCAAGCTGCCAACGCGCTACTAAGACTCAACGCCGATTCGCAATCAGAGATAAGCAAGCACACCGATAATCGCTCAAGCACCCGCCGATTTGAGTTCGAGGTAATGGCCGACAACATTTTTGACTTGATCCTCGAAATTGCGGAATTTCATGCCCAGGATCTCTTCTGACTTCGTTTCATCGAACTTGACCGGAAGAGTGCTGATTGTGCCATTGTTTGGCAAGATTCCGCTTTTCACTTCGGCACCGAATGCTTTAGCAACAATGTCAAATTGCCTCTCCCAGATAGTCCCTTGCAATCCCTCGGAAGAAAGTATGAACCCTTGGTTTCCCGATATTCTTCGATCAAGCGCTCGGACATGCGCCTCTGAGACATCTTCCAAGTGGACCGATGCGCTCGGCGTTGGACCATCTTGTCCACCGGTCACCGCTATGAGGACTTTCGCGTTGGTTCCGTCAAGGACATTCTCGACATCTGTGATCAACTCGTCTTTTCCAAGAACAAACGATGGAAAGATATGGATTACGTCGAATCGTGGGTTCTCGCGAGAAACCCAAGCTTCTGCGTCATTGAGCGCTTTGGTCTTGCTTGCAGCGTAAGCTTCGAACGCACCGCCAGCATATGGACCCGGAACAAATGGCGTTCTGCTATTCTCATTGAACACCGTGTCGGAAGACCCGGATACAATATCTTTCACGGGCACAATAGCAACAACTGAAGAGGTGATGACGACTCTCTTAACCGATTCCGTCTTGTGAGCAGCGAGGAGGATATTCATTGTGCCCTTGACAGCTGGCTCAATAAAATACGTATTAAGATCATCACCTTCCTTGAAAGCGTTGGTGATCGGAGAAGCCACGTGAATGATGTACGATGTTCCAGCAACGGCGTCATCATACGCTCCTTGAGCTAGCATGTCGGGAACGATCACAAAGCTAAGCCGGTCTGATGGTTTGAAAGCTTTTATAGATGGTGTCGCGAGGATTTTGTCGGCTTTTGCTTGGCTGCGCACAGCAGCCCGGACGCGGTAACCCGCCTGAAGTGTATCAACGATCACTCGGTGGCCAAGATGGCCGGAGCCTCCAGTGATCAATACCAATTCACCAGCCATTTCAAAGTAGATTATTGCGAGATGTGATGTTTGAGAGGATATGAAATATGTTTTTTCGAAGTGTAATGTTTTCTTGAAGTTTCTAATTCTTGATGGGAATGTAATGAAGAGTGTGGGATCTGTTGTGAAAAACTCACCACAACATACCAGAGTAGCTTTTTTATAGGATATACTTGCCTGACTTTTTTGATTAAATTCTGGAATACTAATGTACATTACAAACCATTTATTTCGTCATATCTTTCGTATTTTGGATGTTTGTTCATACGTTGTTTGGATCATACTCTGATCACTAATCGCAAGCTGCGGATGTTGCATTTTGGGTCAGCTTAGACGGAGCGCCATAGCGCATAGTGGCTCAAAACGGCTCATAATTTCGCCGAAAATGTTCCGCACACACAAATCCCCACCAAATTGACATGGTGGTGAGAATTTATTAAAGCAAATCTGCCATTTCAGCTGTTATTGCCTAATTCGGAAAGTATGAAGCTGTTGCGCGTGGAAATTTGGTGTTTTATTAACTGTTCTATTCAGCGCGTTTACAGCACCTTATGCCTCGCCCTCTACTACCTCTCGAACATTTTCGCCACGAAATAATCAACCGTTACGAAACTGGATCAACGAATAAAGAGATATTGAAATGGCTACAATAATAGGAAGGGCTAAATTCATTATCGATCAATACATTAAAAAGACGGCTTCAATAATGGAATATATTGAAATAGCCAAAAATGGATTCGAAGGAGAAATCAGTTATTCATATATTCGTGATTTTAATATATTTCGACCTCAACTGGTCTGATGAGGAGATATTTTTTATTCTTCAGTAATACGGCTTCTGTTTAAAATTACGTTATCTCCAATAATTAAGATGTTCCTGGGGTATTCATCGAAGAATTATTAGTGAAGATATTGAATAGGAGGATTGACAAATTGAACAAATTATCAGACACGAGATATAATAGGGCCATATCGAGGATTACGGTCATGGGCTATTGTATATATATATTCGTTCCTCATTATGAATATCCATTTCACGAAATCGTCTTTAGAATACTCTTCATCAAATCTATTCATACGAATCTCAACACTGTAATTAGAAATATAATATGAATCGAATTTTTTACGTTTCTGATGGCCCGAATTATATTTGGTCGATTGACATTTATTATAAATTGAGATAATACGGAATAGAAATATATATTATTATTGATTCGTATTTAAGATTCATTATTTGGATATACATTGACGTAAATATTCTTATTCAAATTAATATCTATAAATAATATTTCGATATAATAAATGAATACAAATTTCAATCTGAGATCGTTCGATATGATCGAAATATGGAAATAGTGATGATAACTGACGTTCATTATCAAATCTAACGAATTTCGTTTGATAAATATAATCTCCTTTTTATTGATATTATTTGATACGGTATTAATAAAATAAATCAATGAATTAAAATTTGATGGAATCAATTTATTAAAATTTCTATGAATAAATGAAAGATATATTTCAAATGGTTCAAGGAAAACAGTTTATATTATAATAATTTTATTAAACGAATTATATTATGAATTATTTATTTTTCTATTATTCGTCAGATTATTCATAATTTTATGAGAATTTGGAATAGTCATATAATACGAAAATAATAATAGAATCATATTATTTCTGATAAATCATTTTTTTTGTGGATCCATTTAATTACGAATGATATAAAGGATTATTGAATTGATATTAAATCTGATATAATTAATTCATGATGAAAAATTATAGACGAATATGATGAATTCATTGTTATTGATAAATAAATAATAATGAATAAAATTAATTCTAAATAGATTTTGATATATATCTTTTTTCAGTTATATATGAATGGTATCATCAATAATTTCAGAATCAAAATTGGTCTAATGATATTGTAATTATCATATAATTCGAATTTAAATAATTTGACGTCAATCAGCAGTTGCGGTCTCATATATATATTTATCTTCTATTACGAGAAATATTTTTAAATCATATGGCTGTTGATAATCAGAATCCTGAATTATGAGAATTAGTTCCTTTATATGGAATAATGAATTATATTCCGTCAGAATATATCGCCGAATAATTTCGGAATAATAATAATGAATTATTTGTGAATAGAATAAACGAAAGAAATAAAATTTTTGACACCGAAATCGGTTCAAAAAATTTGAAGAAAATTGATTTTGAAAATTTAAATGAAATGATATAAAATATCAAATCATATCGGATTAATTTCAATATTAAATAAATTTCGTTTTAAAAAATATTAAAAATTTTTTTTTTTTATATAATTTATATGAAAAAAGAAAAGCCGACATCTTTGAATCAAAAAATCGGAATAAAAACGATATTTTTTAAAATATACTGATTTTCTTATATGAATTGATATACCATTTATATGAAATAGACGCATTTCCCACCAAAATTAATTTATTTTATATTAATATATATATTTATATATGATTATATATATTTTAATTTATCATATTCTTTAAATCTTCGGCTAAATTTGAAGAATTTTAATATTTTTAATCTTCTATTTCATATAATTTATTAATAATAATGGATTTCGATTTTTATAAAAAAATCAATCATTTATAAAAATCCAAAAAAATTTTACGGAAAATTTTGAAATGAATTCATATTCAAATTTTTCAATATCATGGGACGGTTCTTATTCTAAACGACCAGGAATTCTTATATATATTGGAGATCTGGCTTTTGAGGGCTGGATTTGGTGTCGTTATTGCAAAACTGAAGATCCTGAGACTGTTCCTCCACCATCAAATCAATTTCTTTCATTAATTCAATCTTCTTTATAGCCTATTCCAGTGGACAGCCAATTCGGACGTATTTCCGGAGGTTTTATTATTATTCCTGGAATCGTTATTATCGGTGATATTGCCAGCGCTCGTGGCCCACAGCGATATCAGCGAATGAAAGAGGCTGAATTTCAGTATTAATAATCCATTATTTCCATATCAAGGAGGAATCCAAATCAATCATATACCGGCGTCAATCTAGATCTGACACGAACAGATTCAGATTCTCAAATATCATAATCTGAATCAATTTTTTCATTAATTATTGATATTCGTGTTATTTTCATTTCTATTCTTGATCGAATGAATGCTGATATTCCAAATTATGAAATGATCAAATCAGAATTGAAATATGAATTGATCAAATTATTTTAGATAAAGAATTAGATGAATTCTTCTAATATTGATCCTTTTAATAATTACAATTCATTTGTTAATATTTTATTGAATTATTTTCGAAAAATTAATAATAAAAAGATAATAGAAATAATTATTCATGAATCTTTTAATGAATTAATTATTATTCATCAGCTAATTATTAAATAAATAGCCAAAATTCCTATTATTGGTTCTGTAAAATTCGATATAAGCGAGTTTTAATATTATAATATTCGTGAATTATTCGAAATATGCTTTCGAAATAAAAATTTGAATACATATACCGTATATTTATATGCGTTTTTTGATAATAATGAATAGAAAAAATTCGAAATTCATCAGAAGGATGAATTTCCAAAGGAGATCAAACAGAAGATTCGAAATACAATGGAGAACAGTTTATTCATTCGGCCATATAAAATAAAAAATAAGGAATTCCGAATACCATCTAATTTCAGCCAAAATGGTATAAATATAGTTTAATTAATTGAATTCTGTTCTAATCAGATTAATTCCAGACCTTCAAACGACCATTATCGCTATCAGACTCACTTCATGATATCCGGCGAGAATGATCGAAACAACGATTTCATGAAATAACTGAAAATCAAATAATTGAAGATCAAACGGCTGAAAATCGAATTAGTCGTGGTTTATCTGAATCGACTTTATCAAACTTACCGTCCCTCAGCGAAATTATGAGCCGCTCCACCAATAAACAACAGGAAACAAGCTCAGGAGGAGGAGTTACAACAGGCTCAGGAGGAGGTTTGGAAGTAACAGGCTCAGGAGGAGGTTCAACAACAGGCTCAGGAGGAGGCTCAACAACAGCAGGTTCAAGAGGAGGTCGTTCAAAAGCCTCAGGAGGTCGTTCAGCAGCCTCAGGAGATTCAGCAAAAGGCTCAGGAGGCTCAAGAGGCTCAGCAAGGATAACACGAAGTGGCCGGCTCTCGAAACAGCCTGATTTGGATAAACGAGATGGTCAAACACCTCGTTGAGAGCCAAATTTGAACAACTTCAGCTTCATTTTTTCCGAATTAGGCAATAAAAGCTAGAAACACGAATTTACTTTGTTGATTTCTCACCACCATGTCAATTTGGTGGGGATTTGTGTGTGCGGAACATCTTCGGCGAAATTATGAGCCGTTTTGAGCCACTCTGCGTTATGGCCGACCGAGGCTTACGTACTTGTCCAGCCTACCGAAGAAACCTGAACAGCCCCTGCACATGCTGCAATCGCTGGCTTACGCAGCTACAAGTCAGAACTTCCAGCTTCAAAGTGTTTGGCTCGGTCAGACGGTCATGACCTATTGTGTGCCGCGGATCATGGGTCTATGAATGTGTCAGAAGCGGGTTTCCATTGTTTGTTGACTATTCCCAGTCGTAGGCGCTGCGCATCAACGAGACGTTAGGATGCTACAACGAGAACCATCTGCGTGAGCGTGGTTTGCATAGTAGTACGACTTGGTATCATCAGCTGCTGGAAGTAGTGTTCGGTAAATGTTGAATAACCCGTCTGCTCTCTTCGCGACCATAGTAAAAGGCGTTAATAGCGTTACAACAGCGCTGGTCTATACAAAATTGACAAGGCATGAGTCGAACTGAGTCTACAACTAGTTTCCGTGATACTATCGCGCGAAGGAGGGCCCCCTACAGGGACAGCCGCTTTCCGCTTCAGTGAACTTTCGGAGTCGGTGTCACAATGGGCACAGTCGACGTAAGTGGATGGTCTCCAGATGCCGTACATAGCCCAAAACTGTTGCACAATTAGCCCGCCGGACATCCGTGTAGATGTACACCCTTGCTAGCGTCATTTCCGAAGGCAGGCTATAGTAGAAGAAGACCATGATGGCGCGTCCAAGCTTGCAGCTGCCAGCTTGCGATTTGCTTTGATAGCAGCGATGAATGAATGCATCCACCCAAGGTCCGTACACCGTCCCTTTTGGATGGTAGGAGCATTGCGAAAAAACCGACGCGCCTAACGCGCCTAACACGCCTATGGTGTTATTACCAATGCCAAAGTCCGTTTAGCTGAGGGCCTCCATGAGCGAAGCCTCACCCTTAAACTCAGTGTTGAATTTCGATGGGGGATTGTCTGCATTGATCGAGGCTTGAGCATTCTTGTTCGGAATTAAGGTATCCAACAGGCTTTGTGTGGAGTCGAACATGCTGGACATTGAGCCCTCGTCGCCTTCGTTTCACTTCCCACTGTGCTGATGCCAGAACCAGGTTTGGGCACCGACCGGCTCTGTGAGATAATCTTTCGGCATGGGTTCGCAGAGTTCGGGAGTATCGCAAGAGTTCTGAAATCTCTCGACATGGATTAAATCGGAAGCGACCAACTCAGTAGCAACATCTTTGGTAACACCGTCGGGCTGATCCACAAGATCGTTCATTCTCCTTCGTCGGTTAGTTGATAGGTATTCCCTGTCAAAGAATCACCAGGACCGGGTAACATCGTGGCAGCTAGGATCGTCGTGGTTCCACAGTCCGATATATCCAGCTACATAGACTTGGGAATGTTTCCAGGAAGGGGTAGCGCCTCTAGCCTGACAGCCAGCCACAATTATGCTAGTCTATGTTTGAATCAGCTCGTTTTTGAACTCCGTCGACGCAATCTTACTGCTTACATCGTTGAGCGTATTCTTACAGTTGCCTTTGGCTTTGTCTCCTCCAAGGTATGGCCAGTAAAGTCAGGCTGTGATGACAGCACCAAGGCCAACGTCGTGCCTGATTATGGTCAAAGTAGCAAGTTGCGGCTTCCCTATCGGTACATAGAGTATGTCTCGGCCAGCTCTCCCCTGACTCAATTGGTTTTCGACTGGACCGTTGTTGTTTAACCCTTCCTCGTTGTGGATGGTAGTACCGGAACAAGCCCCGAAGGTGAGAATTGGCAGGCCATTGTTGAATTTTTTCTAACCTTGATGATTTTCGAGTTGTTCGAGCCAGGCTTGCTTGTGTCTTTCGCGATCGCACACCCTAGAGTACCGATCAGGCTTGCCGTTTGACCCGATACCCAGCCAAGATTGACCCGTGACAACCATTTAAGACGGAGGGTTCCTCACCTGCGGACAAGGGGTTGCCAATGCCAAGGATCTGCAGGACCTTGTCCGACGGCTTCGCGTAGACTGCCAGAGATGCTGATGCCATTTCAGATGATACGAAACTCGCGATAAATGGATATACTACGGCACCAGCCGCTGAGTCGACAGCGCTTGAAGAATTGCCTGGAAGACTTGAGGGAAAGGAGCTCGACTTGGCGCCGCGAGTTGGCAACAGCAAGACGGACAGCAAGACGGGGAGCTCTTTGGAGATTTGCGTTGCGACTTGAACGCCAATTCAGGGCGGTCTTTCTGATCGTGGGAGACCGGCGGTTCCAGTGTTAAAGCATTCAAACAACCAAACAGAAAAATGGTATAACTACAGTGTGATTAAGGGCTCGAACTAGTCGATTTTGAGAACGAGAAAAAGAAAATAGATGAGGGAGGAAACGGCCAGATCGCAGAAAACATCTCGCGAGCATTGCTCGGAAGAGAGACAGGCCTTATAGGACGCATACCTGCCTTGCTTGAGACATAGGACTGTGCGGCAGATCAACCATCTTAAAACCTCTGCATACGTCAGCGAGAATTAGTAGTGATCCAGTCACCATGACCGCCACGTTCGACATTCCTGCTTCTCGACAAGATCCCACAATGAACGCCTTTCGAGAGGAACCATCTTCTGCGTTTGCGGCCCGGCTCGGAGCAGCGACGAAGGCAACGCCATCGAATGTATCCTCGCGAGCAAGGCAGCCGAGTTCCACCCTAATTGTCTTTGCTATACCAATGGTTATGAGGGAAAAGATGAGTCAGGAACATTATCTGTCAAAGTTTTAGACCGACGGAAGAATGAAAAGGCAAATTGCGGCAGGGCGCCTCGTGAGGCTGAAAGCTGTGCTACCACCTCACAAAGCCTCAGGGGCTACAACAATACAAATCGGCCCACAACAAGGTAGACCGTTGTTTGTAAAGGTCTTCTACAGCGCTGGTGTTCCTGTACCGCTCAGCTTTGTAAAGGCCACATATCCACTGACATGAGGTTTGTGGACCTTCGAGGCCATGCGCTGTATCGTGATCGAGATTCTACCTTGATCTTCAATTCTCGATTCTAGCAATCGTCTTCGTCGCCACATTTCCATGATAACTTCAGCTACATTCATTCTTCAGGTCGCGCTGCTTACTGTGGCGCTCATTTACCCCGTTTCCACCATGCCAAAGATCAATGACATGAATGCACAAGCTATCATGACTGACAACCGAGAAGAGCCGCCGGGAGACAATGCTGCATACTATTGCTCTATACCAAGAAATCAGCAGCTTTTTGAAGTCGAAGAGTTCACCATTGCGCCCAATCCGCCGATTCTGTAATTAACCCGGGAGCCTAGGCATTCCGTGTCTACAATAACGCTATGTGCTGGGGAATCGGGTGCCCGTTTCGGCTCAGTTTGCCGCGGCTTTAGCACCTCCAGCCCACCAAAACCAGGGGCCAATGTTGAAATCGGATATTCATTTGTGTGCCGGAAAGGCGGAGACTCCTTGCTGGTCGAAAACTTCTTTCAAATATCAGTGCAGATGAGTACCTGGGTTGAGGCAAATCTGTATTACTTTTTGGGCTCGAAAGGTCTTGCTTTGCGTTGTTTCTTTGGTTGAAGGAAAAGTAATTTCACACTTTGAGACTAATTAGGGTTGGGCTTATAGGGGATGCGACAATTAGATGTGATCATCGTAGGAGCCGGCATCGGCGGCCTCGAGACTGCACTGGCACTGGCACAAGATGGCCATCGAATTACCGTGCTAGATGCAGTAAAAAGCTTCACAGAAGTCGGGGCTGGCATTAGAGTGCCGCCCAACTCATCTAGACTAAGCAGAGAATGGGGCGTGGACTTTTCGACAGTCAAAAAAGAAATTTCGCGCGGCAATCGCTTTGTGGACTGGAAGAACAACATCCTCGCTGACTGTCCTTTTGACGATGTGGAAGAACAGTACGGAGCTCCATACTATTTCATCCATCGTGCAGATCTTGTAAACGCACTCCGCGCAGCGGCCGACAAGAATTCAGCAATCAAGATCTTTACCGATAGCCGAGTTGTCGAGTACGATTTCGAAGCGCCAGCCATCAAAACAGAAAGCGGGACCTGGCTTCACGGTGACTTTGTTGTCTGCTGTGACGGTATCAAGTCATCTGTCCGTGATATCATAAATGGTTCACCCTGTGAGCCTGTTGACACTGGCGATGTCGCCTATCGCATTCTTGTGCCAGCTGCTCCACTCTTGGAAGATCCAAGCATGCGGGAATATGTTACATCTCCCTGGGCTGTACATTGGATGGGTCCCGAAGGACACGCGGTTGGCTATCCGTTGCGTGGCGGCGAGCTTTATAATATCATCATTGACATCACTCACCGGACTGATCTCGGCGAGCCTATTGGACAAGATGATTGGAAGAGTGCACGTGACAATTCAGAGCTGGTGATGCGCTTCAAAGACTGGTGTGAACCTGTGCGAAAGCTGTGCAGCCTTACAGGTCAATATCTGAAATGGCGGCTCGTAGACTTCGAACAGCTCAAGCGCTGGGTTCATCCGAGCGGCAAGGTCACATTACTGGGCGATTCCTGTCATCCAATGATGCCATACATGGCCCAGGGTGCGGCGCAAGCGACAGAAGATGCTGGCACTCTCCGTGCCGCGCTCAAGGCGCATGAAAGCATCGCGGAGGCGCTGCAGGTATACGAGAGACAGAGAAAACCTCGCGCGGCTTATGTAGCCAAGAACACCCGAGTATTGCAGGAATGGTTGCACCTCCACGACGGACCGGCGCAAGAAGCGCGCAATGAGATGATGAGACATGATACGGCAGAGAATCCAATTTTCTGGGCTTACAGCAAAAGAAAAAATTGGCTTTTTGGACACGATGCTGAGAAGCTGCTGCAAGAAGATGAGCGCGAAATACCTGCCTTGCCACCTATGCCGCCTTTCGGAGCATCAGTGTATCACAGCACAGCGGGCCTGAAGCTCAAGCAAAGTCGACTCTAGTTTACTAGCGCCATTTATGAGCTAATGAAGCGTTCCGTGTATTGCTATGAATGCTATGATGACTGCTATGGATCCAGCCTCGGAAGATGCAGCTGATCATTTTCGGATGGAGAGTTCTCGAGAAATATTGAGATTGCGATTGCCGTCATCAGACCGACCGTAGGCTTGGTAGTCACAGTCATGCTCCGTAACATCTTTTTTCGTCGAAGACATCTTCAAGGGCTTTCTCTAGTATACAGCCGCCTCCCGGTACAACTTTCTCTAACGTTAGAACCTAATAAAACAAATTTTTATTATTAGTAGTAAATTTTGTGCTGGGGAATTTGTATCAGATTTTGCCGTTTGACGAAATCTGTTCTCGTTTCCGCTAAAGTTGGTAGCTCTGTATACACAAGGCAATAGATCCACAATGTGATTGCTGTGCTGGTGAATCGGAGTCCGGATTTGTCGTTTGGGGAAAATCTTTCTCGTTTGAGCTATTCGATTGAGAATACAACGTTCCGTCTGGGGGTGCATCTCAATATCTGCATGAACATCAACTACCCTCTCACCTTGACGTGATCCATAGGCCGTCTCGTGTCTTGGCCAACATCTTTTAACATTCCCGTCCAAGGTCAAACACAGTAGCGTTGCCAAGAAAGCCAAGAGCAAAAACGGTCCCCAGACTAAAGCTGCTCGGAGCAACAATCCCAAATCTTTGTACTAGTCAAAGGCTGGAAGAAACAATGGTCCAAGTGCTGCTGGAAGCGCGACCAAAGTGCCCATAAGCAAAAACAATTCGTATGGCCATCGTTCTATACGTAGAAGAAATCTAATAAGTGCCCGAACACTGCGACTTGGATGGGCGAGTATCAGACGTCGCATGTAGCTGCCAGTATAGCAACTGCCGTGCAAATAGCTAGTCTTGTCCAGGGTCTGAGGTTGAGTTTCGAGACTTAAGATGATGACTGACCAAATCAGCCATCCGTGGAAACAATAGAATGGGGCACTGGAACAGACAGCGAGACGAAATGCAACATCGGGGTCCAGGCTGAGTCGGCCTGCCAATATGGTGACAAGAGGTGGTATGACGCCGAAGATAAAATGTAAGACGTTGCCCAGGAGCAGAACCAGACGGGACTTGATCCAGAGGCTTTGAATGTTGCTACTCTGAGTGGTCGCTCGGGTTCCGAGGTCTCGCTGCATTTCTTCGTCTACTGGCGTATCTGTATGCGTGGAATTGGTTGGTCTGCAGGTTCTCGTAAACCGACTTTCGACTTTTACTTCGATGTATTCGCACAGATCGAGGATAAAGTGCTGGCAATTGTTGCTGTATATGGAGTACAACATGGTGTGCTTGTTCCTAAGAGCAACTATCTCACGTTACCAAAGAACCTGAAGACAAGTGTGAACCTCTTGATTCTCTTACTGATTCTCTTAATCTCCGCCTGCTGCATCGTGGTTGTCCCTAAAAGTAACGGCTCAGTCCACTTCTCGCGTGTTTCAAGATATTCGCTGAGCCGACTAGTATCAATCTGCGCATGCGATGCCGCCTGGGGCCGCAAGCCAAACCACTTGACCACATAATAAGTAGAGGAGAAAGGGTAATAGAACGAGATCTTATTAGCCAAGCTGCTAGGCGTACTGTGTTGCTGGTGGTATGCATGTTGGTATATATGTGGAGCATTCCAGGCCCAGGTGTCCATGCGGTTCAGCTCAAAGACCTCACCACGGATCTCGACAGCCCAGTGTCCTGATACTGGAAGATGTAGGCGCTTTCCCGCTTTCTCGAACTGCGAACTGCGAAGCGTTGTCTGTAAAAGAATCACTTGGACTGGCTGCCGTTTGCGGTGTTGAAACTTTTGGACAAGTATGTCCTTGTATGGCTCAGGTAGTGATTGCAGTCCAGTGTCTTCCCTGTAATTTTGTTGTCTGACGATGGCCTTTCCATCATATGTAGATTTTATAGGTGTTCCGGCTTCGCCACGTATTGGCTCGCTGTGACATGCTCTTTCATCATTGCTGGTACGAAGCAGTGTCCGTATTGGTAGCACATCGTCTGGGTCATCCAATTCAGTCATATCTTGGAAGACAACTTCGAAAGAAGAAAGAAAATGACTATATCAGAGCGACTCGTATCACGACTTAGAGAGCAACCATCACCCGTCACTGATAAATGCCGTATGCCCTTGGATTTTAAGTCAAATTCTGAGCAGCGCTCTGACTCCTGTAATTGATCTTGGAATTCTAAAATGTGCAAGCGACCGAAGAGATAGATATTGAAGACTGTAAACGTGAACCATACCGCATTTTGCCAAGGTTGTGAAGTTGCTAAGAGTGAGAGAGTCTAGGGCAGACCGAACCAAGGTAGCCTCGGTCGGCCACGCAGAGCTAGTCGAAAGTCTTCGTGACCCTATTGGTCACTGTTCGTTAAGCGCTGCCATGCATGCCTCCTCTCTCTATGGCGGTAATGTGGTCTTTAAGAATGTGGAGTAAACACACTTTCCAGGACCTGAAAGACCGAAGCATAGTTTTCGTTAGAACCCTGCTACGACTGCTTATTGCATCAGCCAAAAACTTATTAGAAGCTCTTGGCAATGGGAGCATGAAGGCTGTCCGGGCTGTGCTGCCTCTCCACGCTTCAGCGTGGGAAGCGGCCTCGGAACCGATAGAGAGACTCTTGAATACGACAGATCAGTTCGAACAAGACCGGCTCACCAAGATCTGGCAGGATAGTGCATACTCCCAGCTACATGTCATCTGCATCACGGTACGGAGATCCTGCACACTCGTAAACCGATTAGCAAGTCACCTGAAGCTTACAATTTAGACAGAGTACTCTAATGGGCGCCGTCATTTCAACGGCTTTTCAATGGCCCATGCTCGTGGCTGGAGATAAGAGCAGCGAATCGATAATCCTTGGCATTTGGTATTGTGCTCTTCTCCTGGCATTGGGCACAATTGCAACGGCTTCTCAACAGGCGGTCATGCTCGCCCGCTTGAGCAGTTACACTGATGGTCCCCAAAGAGTGCGTAAGATGCTAGGAAAACTCGAGAGCGGGTCATGGAGACCGCGGAAGTTGCAGTTGTTCATATGGCAATCCCCGGTCATGCTACAAAATGCAAGCATCTACATGTTCATTGCAAGCCTCGCGGTGCTAGCATGGAAAGCCGCACTGAATAATTGGTCGATCGACCAGCTGAAGGTATGTCACGTCTGATATGGAATGGCACGGTGCTGAGCGTCGAAAGATTGTAATCCCATTCACAATAGTCCTCATATTTATATCTGCTGTATATGTGATAACGAGTGTGGGGCTTTATTATACACAAAACTAGGGAAGACTCCAAACCTTTTGTCCAGAGCCGATCAAATGTGCGTAGACTTTCCAGCAAGACCGACCTCATCAATGACATCGAGCTTAACATGGCCATATGTCATTTTGCTACGTGCTACTCTATTCGCAGTACCGTAGGCGCTGTTATTGTCGAGACTAGCGATTTGGGGCTTGCGATGCGCTTTTTGTTTCTGGACGTCGTCGACGAAGTCGCTCAAGGCCTGTGAAAATGCTTAATTTAGATGCAAAGCCCAGAAGGTACATGGAGTGGTCGGTACATACAACGTCACTTTTGTGCCGTTCGGCAGGAGACCGCTTGTCGTATTTGTTCTCGTTTACTCGTATCAATGGCTATAAGTCACCTATACGGGTTTGGGCAGTTCGAGGAAGCCGTGGTTGATCCTCTGAAGCATTAAGATTTGTGTGATGAATATCAAGAGTTAGAGAGGTAGGATGTGCAGTAGAAGTCAGCTATTATAGCGACTAGTACGTCAAGAGCAAAGATGAACTGGTCTCGTTTGCCTGTTTATCTAGGTGGAAAAGGAGAGCTTAAAATTCAGGGGTCTTGTGAAATTATGAATGCCTTATGAATGACTCTCCTCCATGATGTATCCACCAGCATGGCAGTATTGTATGTATGATAGTCCATAATTTTTGTATAAAATGAAAAGAAACACATATACGAATGTACCGTTTTTTGATTTGGTAACGGTGCTAAACACTACATGGGAAAGCTGATTTAATACGTGCTAAATTCAGGCGCTATTACTCTCGTCCAAATTTTGGCGGCAAACGGAGCCGAAACAGGCACCGAATTCCCCAGCACATAGCCTTATGGGAGTATCTGCTGACATTTGCGAGTGAACACCGCTTCTTCGGCTTCCTCATGGGCTTCATGCCGTATGAGTCTGAGATCGACCTAAACAACAGCTCCCTCCGATTCACCATGTTTCGAGGCGATGAGGAAATGAACCGAGGTCATATCAAAATAGACGAGGAACATATCTTCAAGCGACATGCCAGGTTCGAGTGTGGTCCGAAGATAAAGCCGGGCCGAATGGAGTTTCTCATGGACTACTCGTGGCTTCCAGAAAACGCCGATCTCGGTGTCTACAAGATGAAGGCAGAGTCAAAACTTCCCGATGGGCGCGTTTCGTTTTGCTTTGACTTTAGTTATGTGAAGACAAACTCGGATGCACAACTGTAACGACAAGTGAATCTTTGCTTTATCTGTAGCTAGACCGTTTCTCTACGTGAAGCCGAGCCGTAATTCCCATACGATCACGCTAGTAGGGGGATGATGTCAATTCAATTAACGCATAAGTTACATTCTTTATTTAATGCAGTTTTGTGCCAAGTTCCTGTGACACCCCAGCAGGAGGCAAAGCTTCTGACTGTAACCCAATTTTGTCTTGCCATAATAGTTCCAGGCAGCGCTCTTTAACGGTCTGAGGTACTTCTCGCTGTAATTTCAGGTGGTACCATCACAGTCACATTTATTGCAAAGGAGTAGAAAAGTAGATGTTATGCCGGGTCAGCCCCAGGCAAAATGTGTGATTTCAATATGGACACTGAAAGTCAAAGTATCCACAGTTGTCAAAGCCTCCCATCCCAAAAGCCCAGACTCCCAAAAACCCAAACTCCTCCAAAAACCCAAAACTCCACCGGCGAGCCCCACCCCTGGGAGCCCCCCTTTGCAGCGACACTGGCGCTGAGCGTCGGAGGACGGGACGCGTGAGAAGAGAGAGGAGCGGAAAAAAGAGGCTGTCAACCACTAGCATCAACACCCTGTGTCGAGAGGCTAGGGCCGCAGCTAATGGTCTTGGGCGCTGGAGGACGGAGCACCAAGAAAGCGAGGTGGGCGGAAAAAAGAGGCACGCGACCAAAATGGTCGGTGCTGAGGGCCAGAGATGCTGGGGGACGGAACATCTAGAAATGAGGTCGAGCGGTGGGTTGGTTACCCCTTTACTCGCCTCGGAGTCTCGCGGTCAACGCCTCCAGCTGCTCGATCCGTAGGAGAGCTTTTTCCAGGGCATTTTGCAGCTCCTGCACCTCGTGCGAGGAGTGCTGGGGGGCGCCTGGTGGCTGGGAGGGCGAGGTGGGGAGGAGGGAGGTGGAGGAGAGGGAGAGGTCGAGGGCGGAGTCTGGTGGCTGGTGGACACCACCGATGATGATGGTGCCCTTTCTTCTGGAAAAGGGAGTTAGCAAAACAAAATGGACTTTTTGGTTGAGGGTCTCCCCAGTAGAGAATTCGGGAGAAAAAACGGAGAGATAAAAAAAAAGGAACTGGGAAAGAATGGAAAGTGAGGAAAAAAGGGTGAATTTGGCTGGGGCCCTCCCCATGAGAAAATGCAGGGAAAATTGGTAAAGGTGAAAAGAGTCAGGATTTGGGAGGAAAATGTAAAGGAGCAAGAAAATGAGGGATTTGGGCTGGGGGTCTCCTCAAGAGAAGATTTGGGCAGAAATGTAGAGAATTAAAAATTAGTACTTACGGTGATCGCCGACTCGTCTTCGGCGGGATTCTGAAATTGCGGACTGAGCCGCAGGGAGAAAAGTCGGGGCAGTCCCCGCCCTCGTAGATGATTTCCATCGAAATCATCGGGTCTTCTTCTTTTTTTGGCTTTTTAGCCAGCCTGCGAAGCAGGCCGGCAAGCCTTTTTCGGCCCTTGGCCGCCGGGGGAGCACTGGGGGGTGGTGAGGAGGGCGGAGGAGAGGGAGGAAGAGAGGGAGGCGAGGGAGCGGAGGGACGAGGAGGAAGAGAGGTGGAGGAGGGAGAGGAGAGAGGTGAGGGAGAGGATGGGGCAGTGAGGAGGCCCCCGTAAAAAAGAACAAAAGCTTTGGTGATGGCGGTGAAGACCATCTTGAATGATTTATAAAAAAAATTTGGCAGCAGAGTTGTGTTGGGGGGTGCTCTGCTGTGGAACTGTGAATCTGTGAGGGAAAAAAAAGGGAAGAGTCTGGGGAAGAATCCTCCCTCCTTTTATGCTTGAGCAGGCAGCGCTAGTCACCTAGTCTGTTGAGAGAACCATTGTAGATTAGGGAGACCTCCAGCTCATTATGGGGTAATCCAAAGCACAATCGTGGTGTAATAGGCATCAAGTGAGACCTATAGATGATAAGCGAAACTAAAGACTGATATCACAGCCGCAAGCGACCGCTTCGCAAACGCGCTTCCTATAGTAGATTAGAGCAACCCCCAGTTCATTCCTAACCGCAGGCCAAAACCCCCAGCGAAAAAAATATCCGCATCGAGCAATTCAATCCACCCCAAGATCCGAGGCGTTGCGTCGCCCATTACTCCTGATCCTCGCCTTCCAGTAAGATGTATTCCAGGATATCACTTAACGTCAGCAGCCCTTTCAACTTGCTGTTTTCGTCTATCACAACCAGCCGATGCACCCGAGATTTACGAATAGTATCGAATATAGTGTCGAGGCGATCGTTCATTGTACACGTGTAGATGCCGGCAAAATCCTGGGTAGTACGTCAGCCGCGTCAACCTACAGGAGCACCTATGAGCGATGGCTTACGTCAGAACGCTTCAGTAATGCCTCGCCGACCGTCAAGTTGAGGTCATCATACACGCCGCCCTTGATTAAGGTAATCACGTCGACGGCCTCGAAAACATTAATGACCACGCCTGGAGGACTGTTAGTTTGGGTTCTGATGATGCACGATGCACATACCATCGTTATCGAGAATAGGGATACTAGATATGCTGTACTTGACCAGCATATGGATCACGTCCATGACGGGGGAATCCATCTTGGCGGTCTGCACGTTAGTATACGTGCCAACGGTTAGGTCTCGTAGAGGCTTCCTCAACATTTCCGTCTCTTTCACATTGACAGCGATGAATTTCAGAATTCTATACTGAGTCACAACGCTGACGACCATGGATCGATTGGTTTCGTCGTCCTCGTCGAGAAGCGGGATCCTTCGCGCTTTCGATTCTAGCATTTTCCGACATGCTTCGTAGAGGGGACGTAATGGATGTATCGATACGGTTTCGAGTGGTTGCACGCCGATCGCCCGTTCGATTTCTGATACATAGTGTTAGATTAGACAGTACCGTAGCTCATAGCACAGGAAGGAGCGACCAAACCTCTGAGGCTGCTTAGACGGAATTGGTCTACGGCTGCAAGAGCGTCTGGATTCTGCCAATAATATTGAATTACATTCATATAATCTGATGTTGTGAGAAGTCCGGCGAACGTCGAGGTCTTCGAGTCCCACAACGGTGCCGAGACGATGCCTTTTAGCGATTAGTTGAAAATATCCATCGAGATTCTGAAGATTCATACCATTATGTATGAGGATATTGAGGCTCTTTTTCACGAGCAGGGTGGTATCAAAAACTATAAGGCGAAAGCTGAGAGGGAGGACATCGTAGCTAGTACGGACTTTTAGGAATCGTCGAATAGCCTTCTGTTAACCCACAACGGCAGGATGACAGTCAGTATCTGTTGATCCGAACCTTCTACGAGCAATAGAAAGGAAGCGAAATGGTACAAGCTATCTACAGGCCACAATGACAATACAAAATGACATTAGAACTTCTGTCTGCAGGCCCCCACGCGGTATAGAGGCACGGTACGCTGAGCCCCAGACCTCACATCCCTATCCCAGTCACGACAACGACAGGATTGGGCCGCCACGAAAGAAGCAAAGCGTCCGACACTAAACAGAAGCGCGCACTTACCAGGCCCTCGAGTTGTTCCCGATCGAGTGCGGTCATTATTGGTTTGTGGGCAGCAGCCGGCGTGCTGGAACGAGAGTGGCCGCGGGTTCTCAGGTACGAGGACGGCGCCACGAAGGTGAGGGCCTCGTGACCCTTGATGCTCGCAGCAGCAGCGTCTGCGAGTGCGTCGATAGCTTGTGGTGGCGTTGTGGTTGCTGCAGCAGGAGACGCGCCGTTACTTCCGGCGCTGAGCTCTCTTCCGGACATTCTCGAACTCCTTCACCTGGATAATTGCCCGCATCGAGAAGGTCTGTGGAGAGGCCCGATAGATCCGTCGAGTGAAGAAAGGTTCCCCCCGCAAGTTGGTTGGACCAGCACAGAGATAGAAAAGGCGGACGTGATGGACGTGGGGCAGGTTCAGGGAGCAAGGCAGTTGAAATAAAATCTGGGGAATTGTCTGGGTTGAGCGAATCATGTAATACGCCAGGGTTCAGCCAACCCTGGATTGTGGCGCTCAAGCTTCCGGACATGCTTCCTTCTAAACACTCTTGGAGGCTCAGAAAGACAGTGTCACATTATTGAATCGTTGTTTTGATGAAATACTGTGCTAATCTAGAGTGGCATCACTTCTGGCTACTGTACGGCTAGAAAAATTCGATTACTCGATGATAGAAGTACTCATGTCAGACGCACAACTCGCTTAAACAAGGGGCGTGTTTGTTAAAAAACACTTGATCGACCGCCTAGCGAACAAGGCAAAGTTGCACTCGTTTCGCTGACCCTATTCCCCAAGTTTCTGCATGCAGACAGGAGCAGCTAGCTGCTAGTCAGGTACTAGGTCAAAATATATTAAAGTTTACTGACATTGAACGGCTCGACGGGTAGACAATACACTAATGTAAGATCTTTACTCCATACCGGGAAGGCAAGGTAAGACTGCATGCGAGAATTCACTAGCACGGCCATTCAATAGAAAGACAAGCAAGCTCAACAATAACTTATACATTGCATCGCACGTGCTCTCCACACCTTCACTTCCCCCACACTGGGGAATACTCTCTGGCTATCGAGTCTGTCTCTCGCTGCAGAATGCCATGTATGCGATTCTTGAGATAATAGCACCTTTCATTCGGGGAGAACAAAAGAAGAGAGAGAGAGAGAGACAGGAAAAAAGGAGAAGCTCGGCGATTCACTTCCAAAGAAAGAACGCCCCACGTCCGTTCTCTGCAGTAAATGACACATCCGTTTTCCACATGCCAACAACAAAAGCAAGCATAGCGTACTGTTCGATAGTAAAAAAAAAAGCCCCCCGGCGAAAATGAACAACAGCGGTCTAATTCAGATCATGAACCAGCTTCATTACCTCTCCGGCGCACCAACCAATTCAATCACGCCTCCTCGCAGCCTGCAACGCATCCACATTGAGCTCCGGCCCGGGCTCGGCCTCATCCTCCTCCTCTATACTCTCCGGCGCGATGGTCTCCGGCGGCACGGCGTCGCCGCTCTCGTCGAGGTGCTTGCGCGACTGCAGCACGAGGTGCTCGGCCTCGCTGATGCCGCCGTCCCTGGTGGGCG
This sequence comes from Astrothelium macrocarpum, assembly GCA_021030915.1. Lineage (NCBI taxonomy): Eukaryota > Fungi > Ascomycota > Dothideomycetes > Trypetheliales > Trypetheliaceae > Astrothelium > Astrothelium macrocarpum. The sequence continues at coordinate 123,420 of JAGEMR010000073.1, read as the reverse complement.
GGTCGCCGTCGACGCCGATGGGCTCGGTCTTGCGGTCGACCGTGTTCTGCACGGCGCGGTTGTCGAAGCGCACGATCATGCACGACAGGTTGTCCGTGGAGAAGCGCGAGAGCGCGTGGTCGACGAGCTGCTTCGAGGCCGCTTGCGGCTCGGCCGTCTGCCGCACGAGGTCGACGGCTTCTTGGTCGTTGCACACGTCCCAGAGCTGGAGGAGTGGGTTAGCGGTTGGACTTGTGAGTTGGGGGGGTGGGTGATGGATGCATACTCCGTCGCAAGCGAGAATGAGGAATTCGTCAATGTCGGGTTGGATGACTGTCTCTGTGGTGTAGGGATGGCCCGTGACGAGATCCTTCATGTATGAATCTCCAAGCGCGCGGGTCACGGCAAGCACGCCATTGACTCGATTGTTGAGTATTAAGCCTCCAGCATTAGCAATGCGCTTTCCCTCATTTTCATCGCTGCCCTTGTGGTCATATGAAAGTCGAAGCGCTTTGCCGTTTCTGCAGAGGACGATGCGAGCATCTCCGACATTCGCCGTGTACAGTACGCGTTGTCGCGATGCAGTTTCACGTAATCGAGCTTCCTGAGGAGCAGAGGGCCGGTGTTCTTGTTGTGCCGCCTTGGGATTATCGCTACTAGCATCTGCGTTGTTTTGGTTGTCAGTGGATGCATTCATATTTGTGTGTGCATTAGCCATCGCGTGAACTGATGGCTCCGAGGCTGCTTTTGCTGCTGCAACGGCAACCGCCGGCGCGATGGCACTCGAGCCTGTAGCGGATTGCGAATTCGGGATCCTATCTTCCCATCGCAAAACTGCGATTACGGCAGTGCAGCCACTGTTCTTTAGGGGTAGCTTTTCCAGCTGTTGATCGACATTGGTGAAGGTGGAATCGAGAAGCTCAGGTATAGGGGTATTTGGGTTCTTTCGTATCGTTTCCTCCAAAAGCAGGTGCAGCTTTTTCCCACACCAGTCTGCTGCAAAGGTGCCTGCGTGACCGTCAAAGATAGCAAAGTAACCATTATCAGTTTCGACCACATGTTGTAAAGACGAGTCTAGATTGGTTTGGAGCGCATCTACCACCGAGTTTCTGCTCTTGCTAGCGGATTCTGCGCCCAAGCTTGGAGCCGGCGTACTGAGGAAATTGTAGAGATAAGCATGAGTGTCTTCCATGGTCCGACGACATTTTTTATTCTTATCTTCCGTCACACCGACTCTAAAAGTCGACCTTGGACCAGGCACGGATTCCCCAGCTGAGTTATTTTGAGAGCCCTGAGGAACTGACAAAGCGGGGTCGGTTTTGCTCAGCTTCTGAATTGGCGTTTGCGGCGTCTTTTCCTGTTGACCGCCATTATTTGCGGGAGAGCCATGGAGATGTAATGACTGCTTGGCATTAGAGAATATATCCCTCGCTTTCGAGACGCCGCTGCTCCGACGCTTCTTCTCTCCGCTCGGTCCTCCATCCTCGACCGGTTTCCTGCCCGGAGGACTATGGCTAGAGTTGATCTTCTTATCAGACCCAATGCCTGCGTCGCCAGTTCCATCACCACCAGCCTTTTGCGAGTCTGCAGGGGAATGAGGCTCCGATATCGTCTCTTCCTCTTTCGGTGGTGAACCAGAGGTGCCAAACATTCTATTCAGCAGCCCTCCTTGCCCGGAGAAGCTCCTCCGTTTGCTGCCTGCCAGATTGAAGTCGATGATTAGTCAATCAGCTAGAGTTTCTTCACAGTTGTAAGCGTTCTGCCAATGACAAGGTAGTAGGGATGCGCCGGTGTGAGGGTCGAGTTGAAAGGTGCGGCTTGGTTCGGGATGGGCGACTCGACGCAGCGAAGACGCGACTGTGTCTGATGCCTGGATTAGAAGGGGTTTAGAGAATGTTTCCAAGGAAACAAGACTCGAGTGTAGACTTCGTCAGACAGGTGTAAAGGCAGGACTGACCTTGGGTATTGTAGGGTTTAATGGGTCTTGGAGTGGGGCTCTCCAGACTGAGTGTGGTCTCTGCGGAGATAATGGCGCCTAGCTCCTCACAATTTGGATGTTGGTCACTTTAGCTGGCGCTTAGGCTTGGTCGCGATTCCAATCAACAAGCTTCTAGCACGAAGGCTTCAGCAACCAAACAACACGATACAATGTTGCTGCGGCTTTCCGTGTGCGTGTAGTCAAGGTCGGGATGGACGGTATGGATTACCAGCGCGAGATGACGTAGGGTCCACTTGGGCAAAGTCGTGGCGGCAGATCTGCTGAACCGTGGCAGAGCTAGCTGGAGTGCTCGCGGGCTAGGCGGCAGGACACACAGTCAGGCTGCAAGTAAATGGATGGAATTCTGAGGCTGGTCGGGGCGCCGGTGGATGAATAATGCGTAATGTGCAGCCAGTCTTTCAAAGATGCGTACAATGACCCGTAGAGTTGGTAGACGTGGGACAGACGCAGGTAGGCTTTCAACTGTCGACGTGTTTCAAAGTTCGACCCTATCAATTCTCAATGTACCTCACGCTGTAATTATTGCATGGATGGCAAAAGTAGAAGAAAAGCCGGCGTGGGCGTTTATGCCTCTACTCTGCTACCCCACGATGACGCCTTTTGTGTACCCAACTTACCCCTCACAAGCAGGAAGAACGGAACGACTAACGTGAAGGGGACTGGTTGCCATTTAGACGGTATCAAATCGTTGCTACTATTCACTGACCGCTGTATACTATTCATAGCTTGCATTATGAACCAGTCAGAACCATAATTCATTGCTAAACGATACTAGAATTGCCATGGAGCCTCCATTTGAGAATGCTGAGAACTTTGACAGAAGGTGTGTCCAGAGACTGTACATTTTGGCAAAAGGGAATAAAGAGACCTATCCCACAAGGAAATTCAATGAAAACCGCGGTATTGTGAAATTTCGGTGTCTCAAAACTTGTTATGAGCTTCCTCAGTCTTCATTCAATGCAAGCTGTTCAAGTCTTCCTCTATCAACATGGCACAGCTCCATTGCGCACAAATTTTATTTTCCAAATCGAAGGGTCCAGAACATTGCCGAAAGGGTCGGCAGTCGTTTTAAAAGCTGAAACTGAATCCAGCAAGCGCTGTCCTGCGGCACTAAAGAACTCGATGTGCCGAGATGGAATTCTCTTTCAACTTGACTTCTCTTGGATGTGATCTCGTTGGATCAAGAATATCGGGTGTTGCAAGAAGGCTACACGCCACTTGCTCGATCTCCTCTCCAGGTTCCGTAGCCATATCTATGACGGTTTCAGAAGTGCTGGACCACCATCGAGCTGTAGTGATCCCTGTCCTTTATCAATAGTGAGAGGTCGTCAAAAATGCCCTCCAAGGCCCGGTGTCTATCGTACTTTCAATCTTCGCCTTCATCATCAAAACTCAGACATTGTCTTTCGTCTCTTCCTTGACCTTCCGCAATCTGTCAATATTTTCGTCGAGGAGGGCAAGCTCGGCTTCGATGCCCAACAGTTTCTCTTCCAGCATTTTCTGATAGTCCTCATCAGTGACATACTTTACCGGTGTCCATCTACTCTCAGCTAGTCGTTGCCAAATACTTGGCTTTTGCACTTGATTTTGTCCATCGTTGACTGCAGCTACATTTTGAGAGTCTGCAGAGTTGCATATTGACTGGCCAACAAAGCCGAATGCAGAGAACATGATCATCCCAGGCAAGAAATTGGCTCTCCCGCCTTTGTAATGTCAGACGCGGATTCAGAGCCTTTACTACATTTGAAAGATGATACTCACGTGTCAAAAGTCCTATAGCACCACCGGTGATACCGCCAGCAACGGTGCTGGCTCTAGTACACTCACTTGGGGTTAATTTTTCCGTCTGCCGGGCATGCAACATCGTGCTTCTTATAGCTTTGTTTTATTAGAAATGCTCTCGGAATTTCTTTTTTACAGTAGGGATGTCCCTCACCCCAAAATGTCGATCCTAAAGCAAAGCATTGCAATCCTGATGCGGTAGCAAAGAGCACAGGTGTTGTGGACCGAACAATGCCTGCAACTCCACCAATCATAACACCGGAGACTCCTATATCTTTCTGTCAGTTTCGCGCGGATGATATATGAAATTGTACTCAAAGGAGAAGAATTGAACGAAAAGAAGGGTGTTTTGGTTGAGACTCTCAAAGCACAACAGAGGCAAGTGCAGGCGAGTTTTGCGACTGACCTGTCATGCATCCCACTTTCAATGCAGGAACTATGATTGCGCCTGCAGTTTCGACAGATGGGCCTCGAGCTTGAGCCATCTTGTTCCAGTAAAGACTGTCTCTGGGCCAATATGATGATAATCCGGCGTTAAGGGAATCGGGTTATCCGTCAGGGTAGCAGCCCGATCCGGTTTAGATCCTCAACTTTAGACCGAACTTCAACGTCGAACGCCTCGCACGAGAAGAATTTCCCTCTAGCCCACCGCTCATCACCGAACGCGGGCTGCAATTCACTTCACCGACAAACTTCTCATTCAAGTCGTGGGCGGTCTTCCGGCCTTCGACGTTCTCTCAGCCAGCGCGCAAATCAACAAGCGCGCTGCCTGAACCTCTGCAATCATGGGTACGTAAAGCGCTTCATTACACCACTTTCAATTCCAGAATGCCATCTTCTACACCATCATCTCGAGCCGGATGCTAATGTGTGCTGTTTTAGCTCCAGCAAAGTCAAAAAGCCAGAAACTGTCCCTGGGAGAATTCCTAGGCGACCAGTGTACGTTACCACCTTCTCAAAAACTATGTATGAACCTTGATTGACATGTTTCAGCCCTCGGCTCATGGGCAGATGAGATGGAGGATATGCCTGTTGCTTGTAAGTTTTGAAGCAATCTACTAAGCTTGAGATATATAGCTAATGATCCGAGTAGCTGGTCAGTACTGTTATTTGTCTGGCAACGCGCGCTCCGTCGCTTTAGCCACCTCTTCCGTCCTACATCTGACAATGATTTCAGAATCGAGAGCAACATATGGCGGTGGCGATAGGCGTGCCTTTAGCAGTGCCTCATCGTTTGGCGACCGCGGTGGCTTCGGCGATAGAGACCGCGGTGGATTCGGAGGTAACCAACAGCAGAAATGGCACTGCTTATACACAATCACTTGACGTGCTAATCAACGGATAGACCGTTCTGGATTTCAGCCACGTGAAAGATTGCCGCTCCCAACCAAACCTCCTTACACCGCTCATTTAGGTAATCTATCCTATGACTCAACGGAAGGAGATATACATGATTTCTTCACTGGCTGTGATGTGTCAAGCGTGCGCATAGTCGAAGACAAGCAGGCCCAAAGGCCCAAAGGCTTTGCATATGTTGAATTCAGCACCCTGGATGGTCTGAAGAAAGCGCTTGAACTCGACAACAACAATTTTGCAGGAAGAACATTAAGGATCAGTGTTGCAGATCCCCGTACGTCCATCCGCGGTGAAAAACGTATGCTTCCTCGCTAATAAATACCGAATTGTAGCCAAAGACCGCGCCGAAGCCCGAGAGCTGAACGATTGGACACGAAAAGGCCCCTTGCCTGATCTGCCTAATCAACGACGCGCGTCGGACCGACCTGGTTTCCGAAACTTTGACACTGCATCAGATGCGGGCAGTGACAGACAAGATCGCCGACGGCCGCCTCCCTTTGAAGGTGATGGCAAGGTACGCGATTTTGGTAATTGGGAGCGTAAAGGACCGTTGTCACCTGTCCCGCCAAGTGGACCGTCAATGCGTGATGGAGGGCGATTGAGAGGTCCACCAGATGGGCCAAGAGAACGAAGAGCATCTCCAGCATGGGGTGAAGTTCGCTCCAACGAGGGATCTAGACCTCCGAGGGAGAGGCCTCAGTATGATCGCCAACCGACCGCACCAGAGCTTGACAATCAATGGCGAGCCCGTATGAAGCCGGATGCGCCCGCAAGTTCATCTACCCCCACACCTGAAGCCAGTGTTCCTTCTTCTCCTGCTGGACCGCCGCCGGCGGCAGCAACAAGACCAAAACTGAATTTGTCCAAGAGAACCGTTTCCGAGGCCGAGCCCGGCCCGCCTTCAGCATCTTCCGAATCAAAGTCCAGTATCTTTGGTGGAGCGAAACCAATCGATACTGCAAGTGTTGAGAAGGCAATAGCGGAGAAGCGTGAGCTCGCTTTTCGACAAAAGAAAGAGCAGGAAGATAAAGGTCGCGAGGAAAAACGGCTCGCAAAGGAAGCAGCGTCCAAAGCAGACAAAGAAAAGGGCGCTACGTCACCCAATGCGCCTCCGGATAGTGGCAAGAATGCTGGCAAGAACGAGGAGAAAGAGAATGGGACAGCTTCTCCCCAGCCGGGACGAAGCTATGAGATTCTGAGGCGCATGACTGAGGATAACGAAGAGGGAGATGAAGAGGCTGGTGAAGGTCCTACAAATGGCCTCGTTACTGAAGATAAGGAAGTTAAGCCCAAGGAGGTCGTTCGAGAGATGAATAATGGGAACGAGGGGTCTACTCCAGGGCCGACAGCGGAGAGCCTCGAGGAAGATGGCTTCAGCACTGTTACGCGAAAGACCAAAAACAACAGAAAGAGCAGCACTCGAGCTTTGGCATCCTGAGAGATAGAAGTGGCTCGTAAAGCCATTTTCTCACTACTGTGAAAGGAGGCCTTTTAGACTCGGTTTTCATGAGTCGGTAAAACAGCATCTCATCTTATGGCGTACATCAAAGGGTTCGTTACAGGTTGCATGGCGCTTGTGATGTTTTCTTGCCTTTGATGTATTTCAAGACTCTTTCAAAGCACCTTTGGTTTTTTTCTTATCCTTCCACCATGCAATGCGCGCAACTCTCAATATTCAAGCAAAGCCATATTTTAATTATCTCTTCCGGCTTCACGAGCGACCAAGGACTAGCAATCCGCTCAACTGTCTGTCAGTCTTCTGTATCGTTGAAAGCGCAAATGTCCGAAAGCTCCTGATTTTTCAATCCCCTTTCATGAAATGGAGCATTCGGTCATGTTTCGTGCGTATACTTTTGTTGGCCTAGCTGGAATGCATTTCATCTGTTCGCGCTGTCGTGGGAAGCTTGTGGGATACACGCTCGGCACTTGTTTACATGTAAGATGCGCATTTGTGGTCTATAGTGATAGAGCTCGCGCACTTAAAACATGTATATCTAGTTCCAATAAAATCATTCATATTTTATCCTACGTCAAGTTCACTCAATGAATGATGAGCCTGTCAGTATGAAAATCAACCGTGGTTCAACCGCCTCAAAGGTCATTCGAGCTTCAACAGCCAATAAAGCATCCAGCAGGAAGAACAGGCGCGACAATTCTGTGGCTTCCCTCCACATAACCACATCTTGTGATCAGACTTCTTTCAAAAAGACAGTGTTACAGGATGCAGCATAATGATTGTACATCAAAGTGGGAACCAGATTTGCGGTGAAACATGGTTCAGAAAAGCAATAGGTACCAGGGTTCGAATGATTATCCAAACCAATTCATTGGGTCAGTGAACTCTGCCCGATGACAGTCATCTGTCACCGCAGCTCCCTTGTAACATTTCCCGCTCACCTGGCCCAGATGCATTCCACTCTGTGGTCACGGATGGGATCGGCTCTGGAATGCAAGGTTGACGGGCATCCATCGGGACTTTAGATCACGCGAGGCAGGGATTGAACGGGAGGCTGCATCATGGCATGCATCCACTTTTTTTCATCTTATCATCACCTGCGCTGCCCGGACTCCTTTACAGCCATCCCTACGCAGTATCATAGCCATATATACACCTTCTCACTTCTTTACAGTCTCTAGCTGTCTATTCATTCACTTTTTTCAGACATTTTCTATCGTCTAATACAAAAAGAATCCATTTTGTTTCCTTGTACATTCTTCTCAGCACAGCCTACAGGCCTCAGCCGAAGCTGGATCCGCCACTCTCTCTCTCGCAGCCTTTGCCTAGCATAACAGCATGTCATTCTTTTTCGGCGGCAAGAAAGGAAATGCGACTGTGCATACCGTTACTCACGTTTCCCAGAGGAAGCCCCCTGAACCGAGCAAGCCACAGCCAAACGGCAAGTCTACTTCAGCTCGACCTACCGCTCGACCTAGCCCACGCCCTTCACAAAGCCTTTCCATAAGCAGTAGAAAGTCTACTCCGACCAAAAGCCCAAAGCCTATTGTATCCGCGAAAGAGAGGATAGCAAGGGGTAGGAGTCGGCACAGTTCAACTCCCACCCAGCAGTTCAGCTCCGACAGCGAGAGCAGTGATCAGGACGATGAGATTGATCTGGCACCGGCAAGAAAGAGAGCAAAACTAGAAGACGATGATTTGGAACGAAAGCTATGTGCTATCGAAGATGACGAAGAGGACCCCAACGAAGATTCTCACTTGGTCCAGAGCGCAGACGTCACATCACAGGACACAACAAGCGGCTTACGGCCAGCCTTCGACGACCCTGCCGAAATCCTCACAGTAGAACTCCAATACCCCAGCCGCCAACCCCCGGAAAAATTCCAACTCGTCTACCCCCGCCAAGAAAAAGACTACCGCCCCGTCGTCGACATCATCGAAACCATCGAACATATCTCCCTCCACTACTTCCCCGCCACCGAATCCAAACTCCTCCTCGACGACAGCAACGGCTACCCGGCCCGGCTGCGGCGCGCACTGAACAAGCAAATCCCCGGCGCCTTCCGCACGGCCCTCTCCGAATGGAACTCGCACCTGCGCGCAGCGGTCGCGTCGGGCCAGCTCACCGCGCACCTCTCCACCAAACACACCCTCGACCTCGCGCTCACCGACAAGCTCTACTGGCAGACGTACGCCCGCACCGTCTCCCCCCACGTCGACTCGCTGCGCCGCTACAACGCCGGCGCCGACGACGTCTACGGCGAGCTGCTGCCGCGCTTCGTGCACGCCATCCTGCGCGCGACCGCGTTACGCTCCGGCCACGTCTTCGTCGATCTGGGGTCCGGCGTCGGCAACGCCGTGCTGCAGGCTGCGCTGGAGGCGGGGTGCGAGGCGTGGGGGTGCGAGTTGGAGGCGGAGCGCGCCGCGCTGGCGGAGGAGCAGGCGCGGGATTTCCGGGCGCGCGCGCGGATGTGGGGGCTGCGGCTGGGCAGGATTAGGTTGGTGCAGGGGGATTTTACGACGCGGAGGGAGATTCTGGAGGAGGTGATCCCGCGTGCGGATGTGGTGTTGGTGAATAATGAGAAGTTTCGGCCGGCGCTGAATGATGCGCTGTTGAGGATGTTTCTGGATTTGAAGGATGGCGCGCGGGTGGTGAGTTTGAAGAGCTTTGCGCCGGAGGGGAAGAAGGTGACGGAGCGGAATGAGAATAGTGTGAGTAATATGTTGAGGTCGAGGAGGATGTTTTCGGGGAGCGATAGCGTGAGTTGGACGGATAGTGGGGTGGAGTATCATGTGGCGGTGAAGGTGCCGTATGAGGAGAGGGTGAATGGTGGAAAGCGGAGGGGGGATGAGTGAAGGATAGGTGGCTGGTAGGAGAATGAGGCCAGTAGAGAGCTTGCGGAGCTCAGTGTATTATGCATCATGCATTTCAGGATAGTTGCTTTCGAAGAGGGAGCTAACCTTCTATTCTTTGAACTTGGATTAGTCTGGCTTTTAACTTTTTGTACACTTTATTGTTTCCTCAAATTTGTTGTTTGAACGAAATAGATGACCAAACACTTGAGCTCGATACCTGGATTGAGCCCCCAAGTAGAGAATCCAGTAACGAGCTCTACAATTGTTGACCAGCAGTAATCTTATGAGATTCTTCAATCATACAATGACAGTCGTTGGCAACGTCCAACAGTCCCCAACGTTGGTGCCGACGAATACCCGATCCATCAGAACATTTGGATGCCCAAACACCTAAGCATCCCCAAGTCAATCTGGTCCAGCAATCACCTCGTAAAAATGAAATTCGTTTGGCAAGTATCAAAAGGGTCCTCGGTGTAGGATAGACCGAATGTCACAAGTGATTCCAAGTTGAGCAATGAGAGGCGACGCAATTATGTCTTTTTGCAGTCCTAGATGACTGGCTCAAGTCAAGTTGGACCGAATGCGTCGAAGCCGATGATAGTTCCTTTCACATCAGGAAGGCCATGTCATATATCGCGAGTGCCTCAAACAGATTAGGCAGCTTCTGGGTTTGACCTTCATGGTCCAGTGGGTGCTGGCTTTGCAAACGAATCCCCAGCAGTAGTTGTTGCATTCGTGGGTCACAACGAAAGTTAGACCATCGCAGAAATTGCACAGGCGCCAGACATGGAGGCACATGATTGATTGTGCTGAGAGAATGCAGTTACGGAGGTGGTAGATGCTTGACGGAATTGATAGGGTTGATGAAATGAATGATGCTTGATGAAATCCACGAAGATGAGTAGCTGAACGATATCACGTCGTAGTCGTCCAGCAACTACAACGCAATAGCGAGGCAGCGGATGAGCGAAATATACAGTACTTTCGCGAGCTCTCAAAGACAAGACCCAAATATAGGAGAGAAGTCACGAGGTGTTTGAAAAGTGTGACTCTTACATGGGGTTTCATTGCCCTCAGAGGGCTGAGGAGTTTATGGTTGCAGTGTAGGGCAATTCACCAGGCGAAGGCGTGGGATTGAATTGCACGTTGAGCAAACACTCCCGGTAACAGCGACTGCCAGAACAAGATAAGAGTTTGGCACATGGCTAAATGATAGATATCTGGATACGAGATGTTTGGTGAGTCTGACTTTGAAGCACAATCGTGGTATCTTTGAATAATTACTATTGTGGGAAGGAGGAAGCAAGTCACATGAAATGGATGCCTTGTACCTTACCTTGCCTTACACAGTAACTTGTTTACGTGAATGGGTAATGCCTTAGGCTTTCCGAGTTTGCCTGTGGGGCGGTGGGGCGATGGGGCTCTCAAGCAGGCTCTATTTGTGGCTGACAGGCAGGTTATGTATAGCTCTCGAAGACATCCTCTAAAAAAAGGTAGCACGAAGTAAGAATTTCCAAAATTGGACGGAAGATGTTGCTTCACGTGTTGGTTGGTAATGTAAAGCGTTATACGAAAAATCGAAGTTTGATTTTCCAGCTCATGACTAGCAAAGTTTGTGACTTCTCTTCATTAGAGTTGGAGCAAGTTGCGTAGACTTGGTAGTTTCATAATTTGTATACAGATACTGGCGATAAATTGCAAGACCGTAAAACAGGCATTCAATATCAATAAAATCCGGGGTTTATTCAAGATGAAGTTAGACAGGAGGTGAAGCAACATCAAGGTTCTGCTGCATTGCATCATAGGACGACGAATCAGGCAAGCTGAAGGACGCTAAAATAGTTGCAATTCTCGCGAAACGCCTCTCTGGCAATGAAGCACGTGGGCCAATATTATCGAATATTGAGATGTGAATGTGGGCAGCATTTTATGTTTGCGATCATGCACGTACAATGGAATGACGGATGTGCGATGGCTGCCATAATTCTACGATTTCTTCGGGTATGAGCTGAGGCCAACAGTGTTGATCCAAACGATAGTTTTGATGTGCCTTTCGGGATGGTCAAGGTGGCCAGAGCTATCGCGATCTGCTGCCGGGAGTTGCACATCAAGCGAGGGAGCCGGCGCCCATCAGAAATTGAAGCTCGGCCTATGCCTGCACAGATCGGGGCTGCACCTGCGTCATCCTTCGACAATCATCTTGATTTTGGTCCGATCGATGAATAATTTGCTCGCGTAGCGCCTGCGTCGCAATCACGGGCAATGGTGCTCAATGGTCGCGTTCCTCATGTGCAAGAGCACGCCGTTTGCGATCGATGATACCTTTGTTCACAGCTTGCATGCTGCCTTGTGTAAGGATGACGTTTGAGGAGGAAGCGCTGCAGCATCGCACGGACGGGGGGGAAATTAAAGAACCATTGTGGCGTTCCCGCTCATCCACCCAATTCATTCGCTGCGGCTGGCACCGAAGCTTGCTCACGTTGCACGCGTGGGCATGATGCTGCTTGCTTGCTCCCTAGCCACACTTGTCCAACCTGCCCAGATCTCTTAATTACCTGCCACTCCACCTTGCCTCTCAAACATTCCTCCACAATACTTCTTTGCGTCCTAAGATACCACTGTCGAGCAGACTTACTGCTCCCCCGAAGCACGCCTTGCCTTCTAGTGATACCCTATTGTTTTTGCTTGCTTGCTTCCCCTCCATCGAGATACCCCTTGCATTCCATCCACTTACCATCGTTGCTTTGCATCCCCAAAATCTAATAACACAAACCTATCACCATGACTTCCAAGGCTGTTAATCGCCCGACTGATATCAAGCAAAAGGAGCTTGATGTGAATCAAAAGCTTCAATTTTATGGCATCTACTCTGGTATGTGTGGGACATGCATCCAGTGATTGCTTGGTGGCGTTGCGCAAGACCATATTACTAACATTGATTGCATCACAGCTTTTGCCAGTGGCAAAGTCCCATCTGTAAGTACCCGAAATTACATCGACTTAGATTGAAATGCAGTTGTTAATCAAAATTTAGAACAAGCAAATCGATGTTGCGCTCAACAGTGCGCTTGCGTCAAAGCCTCTCTCTGCTCCATCCAAGAAGCTTTCCGCAGACGGCCAGCAGCTAGTTGGTGACTTGCGCGATGTAATCGAGAAAGCCAAGATCTTGCTCCTGACCAAGAATGAGGGCAATCTGCTGCAGGATTTCATTTGGCAGACACAACAAATCGACCTTTCTGGCACTCAGAGACCTGATGCTCCAGTTGATAAGGACACTGCCAGGCAACATGGTAACGAGGCGCTCGAGGGTCTCCGCACATTGGGAACTCTTATCATCTCAAATGGCCAATTCAGGAAACTTTGTGAGTTTTCCACTTTCCAGTTGACCAATTATTTTCTAATACCATTGCAGTAAGCGATGCTACCATCTTGCTGCGCGACATTGCTGGCGACGCTGCACAGAATGCAGCCTCCCGTGTCAATCCATCTGAAGAGCAACTTGGTCAAATTGATAATGCCGCTGAAGACAATACTTGGCATGATGTTCCTGACTTCTCCAAAGATGGCCTGAGAAAACAATGGAATGACAGGAGGCCATTTGGAAAGAAGGATGTCGACCAAGCTGCAGGTGATGCCGCTGCAGTGGCGCATCCAGAGGGATCTCGAGACCCTACAGATACTGCTGCGCTCGCTGCCAATGACCAGCAGCAGGGGACTGCTTCTGGCGTTGATGCCCAGGCCGGTGCTCAAGCAGCTACTGACAGTTTGAAGAATCGAATTGATCCCGAGACCAAGGAGCAGGCTCAGACTAAGAGTCGTGAGCTTAGAGAGCGTACGCAAAACTACATGAAGACGAAGATGCCAAAGGAGCGCCGTGAGCAGACCATCTGGCGCCTGAAGAGGATGGTGATTGAAATACAAGGCCATCAGGACTGTATGTCAACTTGTTACACTGCCAAAGCTGTTGACTAATATAAACCAGATCAGCGCGCAATCGAGACATTGTTGAGTCTCGCTGAACAATACACCACTCACTCCAGGACCTTTGCAACGTCCTCTGGAGGAACCGTGAAAGGTGCACGCACCGATGAAGTACAAAAAGCTGAAGCTGACTTGAGGGTGCGCATTTTCTAGATCTCAAAGTTAAAAGTCAGCCTTTACTGACATCTATCAAGACACTCCTCGAACGATTCGCGAACTCGACCTCGATGGACGACTTCTTTGATGCGATCAATACCATTTATCGTGATGCTGACGCGGATCCAGAATTACGAGAGTGGTTCAAGAATGTTGATACCTATATTCGGAGGTGTCTGCAGACCCAGGGCTATGTCATGGAAGACGAAGCAAACGACGAATGGAATCGACTGTACGACCGAGGAAACTATCTCCTTCGTCAGAAATACAGGAATCACACCGATCGCATCCTTGATGAGATCAAATTCTTCGGCCAGCAATTTGATGAGGATCCTCAGAACAAGGCTTTTGGCCTTGCTGTGCAGAAGTTGTTTACAGACCTTGGTAATGATGAGAACGGCAAGCCAACCTTCAAGCCTCATTTGGTGAAGGACTTGGGTGATGTTATCCTGCCGGAGTTTTTCGAGAACATTCGCTATATTCCCATTCCACGAATCGAGGCATCTGACCCAACAGTCGACGCTGTTGTTGAGAATCTGGTCATTGAGGGTGACAACTTGGCCCCGAATGCCTTTGAGTTTGGTAGTGACAATTACTTCCGTTGGGGCCGTAAGGGGATCCAGAACAAGAATAAGAATAAGATTATGATTTCTGCTTCTAGCGTCCAGATGGACCTTCGAGGTAAGAAATATCCGGAGCATGTTGAAGCAAAGCTAACGTTACTACAGATGTCAGCTACTGGGTCAATAAGAAGCAAGGCTTTCCCTCGATCAAAGATGAAGGTGTCATGGATATCTTCATGGGTGGTGAAGGCTTCAGCTTCAAGATTGAGATGGAGACTGCCGATGAGAAGGATCAGCATCACTTCTTCAAGGTCAACAAGGTCACTGTCAACATCAAGAACCTTGACATTAAGCTCAAGCAATCCAAACATAAATTGCTCTTCGCCATCGCCAAACCTCTTCTTCTCAAGGTCATGCGCCCAGCTTTACAAAAGGTCATTGAGGCCCAACTCAAGGAACAAGTCCGCCGTCTGGACTCCCTCACCTACGACATCCGCCAGGAGGCCAACCGTTCAGCCGAAGAAGCGCGTCGTAACCCCGATCCAGACAACGTCCAGAACATATACCAACGCTACTGGGCAGCAGCGCAGAAGCAGTTCCTCGAGGGCAAGGAGCAAGGCAAGGCCAAGACCGCCGACAAGAAGGTCAATCTGGCCATGACCCAGCGCGACAGCATCTTCCCGCAAGTCAGTCTCCCCGGAGGCATCAGCACCAAAGCCACCGAATACAAGGAGCTTGCAGCCAAGGGCGAGAAGTGGGAAAGCCCCGTCTTCAGCATTGGCTCCGCTGGCGAATCTACCAACCTCCCCAAGATCAATGCTGTTCAGCGCAAGCGTCATGCTACCGCGACGGGTACTGTAAATGGTACTGCTGGAGGTACGACTACTACTAATACTACTACTGCCACGACCGAGACAAGCACCGGGTTCTCTAATCAGGTCGATCAGGCGTTTGAGACGGTAAATGGGAACGCCAAGGATGGACAGCACACGACGTTGGGCAGTGACAACCCAGTCTTGACTGGTTCTGCTTAGACTCGATCAACTTGTTGCGATCTCCGGTGGTGATCGTGCCAATCTCGTGGGATGGACGTCCGCCAGATGGAAAAAAAAAACAACCTCCTTTCCTTTGTAACTCTGCTGATCTTCGCTCTTCATTTCATGCCCTGTTTTAATGCCTGCTGGTTGTCCGAGTCTTTGTTGCATCCTGCGTTCTTTGATGATACCACTGTTGCGTGCACACAATCGGGGATAGGATGGTTCGGAGATGAGCGCTAGAATAGGTTGCGTAATAATGTCGAGGTGGGGAGCAACTATTCGATTATTGCGTTCTGACAAAGCAGAGACGGACGATGACATGGCAATATGGTGATGGACAAGGGGGCTGGTGTATGTATTAAGATGGTTCGGCTTTCATTCGCAATGCAATACGTTATAATCCCAGACTTTCGAATCAAGAGTGAAGAAATGAGGTCTGCATTGACTTCGATGTCGGAAGCTTCGGAGCGAGATTCACGTGCGACTGGTCGTCCATATTTCTTTTCCTTCTCCGCAGACTTACTGTTCTCCACAGCATGCGTACGCAAGTAAAATTTTTTCCAATTCGGCGGATATCCCTTTGATACCGACAAGTTAGGACTCCCGTAGTGTCCCAAACCCTACTCTCCGGGTCACCTCGACGGCCACGGCTGGTTCTTTGCGCCCCCAGCCGAATATGTTGAGGTTTCGAGTGAGATCCATTGCAACCCCAGCGTTACCTTCCCTACGGCACGAAAGTCCAGTCTTATGGTTTCACATGTCTACGGTGGATAAGGCAACCGCTGTGTATGAAATTCAATCTTGTACGTGGCCACCGGTGGCTCTAGGGATTAGAGTGGATCAGGGTCCGATAGGGTCAAAATGCTTTAGGTGACCAAGAAGCCCTATGTCTTGGCCTTGAAGTTGCTCCGTTCCCAGGGAGCCTGAAGCTATAGCAATGTCACAGTGTAGTGTACCAAGGTACCATTGGCTGGTGGCTTAGATGAATTCCTCAGCTTTGATGGTTCCGAAAAGGAAACACTGGGTTATCCATGCAAGGGCCCGGCGGTTCTTCCAGAGAAAGTGTTTCGGATGACGGTATTCCCCACAGCATCTCTGCCTAGCTGTGTAAGGCATCCATGTGGGCCGTTTACCCCATTCACTTGATTGGGATTTCTTTTTAATCTGATAAGTGGGCTATTAGCAATGCCACTTTATCCTATCGTGCTTTGACGAAGCTCAATTACTTCCATCCTCTAGAACATCGCAAGGCTTTGCCGCTGGCAGTACGCAAGCAAATGCGCGTTGCAGGACGTAGGTAGAGATCGGTGCGGTTCTGTTTCAGCCCGGAACGCGTGGCGTCTCTAGTAATTCTGATTAAATTGAGGTCTAGATCTTGATCTGATTTGATCTATGGAAAGGAGAGGAATATCAAGTGGAGTCATGGGAGTGGACTTTGGGTGTGGCTACTGCTGTGGCTGTCGATGAAACCAACGAATCACCAACCTGGACATAATTACGTGAAAGATTGACTTTGATGGAAAATGCTTTCCTCCGACGCCTCAGATTTATTTAAATCGAATTTATTGAGAAGAACTTGTCGCTCACAATTTTGACCGGTCTCCTCTGGAGGTAGAACTAGATCTGCAACAACGTTTGATCAAGATGTCTACGGAAGCCTGGACACTTTCACAAGCCACAGGATTCAATGAATTCTGACCTATGCGTAAGCAAAGGAACCGAAACCCGTAGTGGCTGCATTTTTTATTTTTTGTCGCGGCCCCGCACTTCAGCCGCCTCGGTAGGCTTGACGAAGACGTTTGATGGAGGCGGAGCTCAAGCGAAGAAGTGACGTCGGCGGAAGAACAAACATTGTTTCCAGCCTTTTTGTTTCCTCACGTATCTCAAAATTACTTCAGCATTGAGTTGCTCCAATGATGGTGCCTCTTCTAATCGGTGCGCGAGTACTTCTGGGCGTCTTTGTGCAAAGAAACTGAACCAGGATTGACCCGTGCCCACTGATAGGATGCTCAATCATGCGCTCCTCCAAGATCTTACAGAGCCGAGACCAAGACCCACCCAGTCAAGGTGTCTATAACTCTATCATGCATCCATCTATTCGGCATGAATAGGAGAATGGTGAGATATTAGTTTGCGCATGTCTAAGCGGAAAATAAATATTCGCGCATCACGTCGTACTGTCATGCCTAAGCACCGGGATAATTTCAACAATGTCCAAATGTGGCATCACAAAAAGTAGTCAGATTTTAAAGTTTTGAAATCGTGGAGAGGAGGCGAAACATTTGGAGGCGTGGCGCATTACAAAACGAGGCAGAAAGGAGACACGCACGGCAACAGCAGCAGCACCAACATCCAAAATAAATGCATTCAAACGAGGACACTCATATGTAAGGTAGCCAATTAGAGTTTGACGTGATCGGAAGTCCCGAGAGCTTCCGTTGAAAAGAAGTGAAGATCGACAGGGGCGCACTTGGACCTGCACGGCCGATAAACATTACGTACATAGTTTCGCGTGGATGTAGAAACATGTCATCTTCTCCATTTGCAAATTCGGAGTTGGCTATCCGTTGCAAATCGATTGAAAAGTAACTGGTGTGCCTCCAATCTGTGTCAGGAAATGCGAGTGCAGCACACCATCTGGAACGGTAAAGCTGTCCTTGATGCAAAAGCGAAACGACTTTGTGGTTTTTGAATCCATGTCCAGAAACATGAATACAGTGGCTATCGTATCGTAGGTAATTTAGCTAAGCGGGCAATTTATATTTGGTGGAACTAGACATCGCGATGTTGACTGGTCTGACAAGCTTCAAACGATTATTCCAATTATTCTTGGTCATTAATCGGTATCGATAACTTGCAGAGACACTCAGTGATTGCAGAAATTGATGACATGATGCAACTGAATACCTACCTAACCCTCTGTCGCTTCAGCAGAGAGACCAACGTCTTCCTCCCATCGGCTGCAGTAGAAATGTCCGGAACCGAATCTATTGAAAGGAGCCATGGTGACAACGTGTACTAGCTAGCTTCCACCCAGTCACCCCAGAGCGATATACGAATTGGGCTTTTGAGAATTTCCGATCCGGGCAAGGCCCAAACGGCCACCTGGTCATCCTGAGCCACTGCAGCCGGCTCACATGGCCACTTTTCAACCTCATCAAACCACCCAATTGGCTCAGCTTGCGAGAAGCTGCACCCCGTCCGTCGGGAGAGCTAGGCATGGCGAACGAGTTCATGCTTTTGTGCGTGCGCAAACCTCGATCCGCCTGTGCGAATCGTCCCGAGCTTTTGGTTTGGGGCGTGCCATGTTTAGAAGCTCCTCTCTTGTCGGCTCCCCTCCACCACTCCGCAACACCACAACTTCCACCCCATGTCGGGCGCTGAGCAGGGCACGGTGACCTTTTCGCAACCTGAGCAGCCTTGAGAAGGACGAGACTATGCCCGACATGGATTCCAACCATGGATTGTTTGCTGGTGTTCGTGATGGCCCGTGATGCTGGGAATGGCCTATTCTCGATGGAGCATCGGTAGGAGAAAGCTCCAGACTGTCCACGCGAAGTAGTGGCCGTCGAACAAAACATGGCTGTTTCTGCCTCGCTTTTGCTTTCTGCTATGCCTGCTCGTCTCCTCTCCTCGAAATAGTTGCACAGAGATCCAGCTATCTTGCATGGGACTTTTCAAACACTGACGCTGCACAAGTTGAGGCAGCCGTTGTTGTGTGCAAAAATTAATCTTCTACTACAGCAGAGTAAGTTTACATCCTGCTATAATTCACATAGCTGGTCTCATCCTCATTGCCTTCAAAGCAATCGAAAATGTCTACCAAAAGCGATACCAGCACCAGCAGCAATGGAACGAGCACAACTCAAGTAACAAACTTCAGCAGACACACTCCTCGGCATAGCTTCGCATTACCAGCAAACATGTCACCTGATGCTTCGCGCCCAACATCCAGTGATGGCGTCAAGAATGCTGCACGATCGTCTTTGTACAAGTCTCGTCACATCTCACTACAATCCCGGGTCGACTCATTAGCCAGTATGGACTATTCAGGGAGAGACTCCATCGTACCAGAGCTACCAGCAGTCTACGGAGGCCGCGGCCGTTCAACCAGCTATCTCATAGACGGGACTCTGGATGTCGAGTACCTGAGGGACAAGGAGCAACTGGAGACGCCTACATCCTCAGCAGATGGCGAGCCTCAAACACCCCCACTAAACATCAACGCATTCCACGAATCCCTATTCATCGGCGTCTGCGCCGTCTCGCATCTCATGACGCAAGCCGCGCTCGGCCAAGCCCTCGCGCCCATCAACTTCATCGCGCGCAGCTTCAACACCTCCAACCCGGGCGAGATGAGCTGGTTCATCGCGGGCTACAGCCTGACCGTCGGCACCTTCATCCTGATCTCCGGCCGGCTGGGCGACATCCTGGGCCACAAGCGCGTCTTCGCGTTTGGGTACCTCTGGCTGGGCATGTGGTCGTGCTTCGCCGGCTTCACCCCCTACACCAAGCATCAGATCTTCTTCGACTTCTGTCGCGCCATGCAGGGCATTGGGCCCGCGCTGCTCATGCCCAACGCGCTCGCCCTCTTCGGCCGCGCCTATGCCCCCGGCATCAAGAAGAACCTCGTGTTTGCCCTGTTTGGCGCCATGGCGCCCGCGGGCTTCGTCATTGGTGCGACGTTCGGGAGCCTTTTCGCCGAGCTGACGTGGTGGCCCTGGGCGTTTTGGTCGTACGGCGTCGCGGCGTTTGGCCTTTCGGTCGTGAGTCTGTTTGTCATTCCCAAAGCGGTGGGAGATAAGCCGTCGGAGAACTCGCGGCCTGGTTTCGACTGGACGGGATCTTTGCTGAGTGTTGCGGGACTGGTGCTTGTCAATGTTGCGTGGAATAATGGGCCTCTCTATGGTTGGGGCACACCGGATGTTTACTTTGTCCTCATCATCGGGCTCATCTGCCTTGTCGGATTCGTCTGGGTTGAACTACATGCTGATGCGCCTCTCCTTCCAATTCACGCCCTGAATGGTACGACGAATTTTGTGCTTGCCCTTGTTGGGGTGGGATGGGGTGCGTTTGGAGTCTGGGTCTTCTATTCGTGGCAATTTCTTTTGAACATCCGTCACCACAGTCCTCTCGCCGCCTCAGCTCAATACGCACCTGCTGTGCTTTGTGGTCTCATTGCTGCAGGGCTAACAGGCTTTCTGCTTACGCACACACCGGTCTCTTTTGTCATGATGACCAGTATGGTTGCGTTTTTTGTCGGACTGGTCATTGCTGCTACTCAAGGAGTCAATCAAAGCTACTGGGCCCAAATGTTTGTCTCAATCGTCATCATGCCCTTTGGTATGGACATGAGCTTCCCTGCTGCCACGGTCATCCTATCAAATCACATGCCTCGCGAACATCAAGGTCTCGCGGCGTCACTCGTCAACACTATGGTCAACTATTCTATCTCTATCTCGCTCGGTATTGCCGGAACTGTCGAGACCTCGGTCAACCATCGTAGAACCGACTTCGATAGCGTATTGTGGGGCATCAGATGCGCTTACTACACTGGTATCGCTCTCTCGGCAGTGGGTGTGCTCCTCGGTGCGGCCTTCTTTATTAAGAGTATGATCAAGGAAGGATGGAAAGTGATGGAACATTAAGCAAGTTTCACACTATCGTCAATCATGTTTCATTTATCATGTTCTCGACTTCCAACCCGCATCAACATCTCGTATCATGTTTATATATCGTATCTGTCTCGAAATTTAGGGACTCCTTATGTTTGGCGCTGGATCTATCATCTCTTTTGGCGTTGTGTGCAAGGGTTTTTGGGAGGCCGAAGTCTTTTACCTTTGGGTTGTTTGTTTACATGAACGCTCACGTAGCTAACCCACGCCCCTTTACAGTTGCCTGATAGTGCTGCTGGTAATGCTTATTGTTTAGTCGCTCTTTTCTCGTGCTTTTAACTCTCATTCTGATTGGAAGAAAGTATCATCCTAGGCTGGTCGAGCCAAATGCTGTTGAAGAGCTATGCTGGTTTGGCACAAACTCAGCCGCAAAGATGAAATGTCTCAGGGTTAGAAATGCTGGGCATATTTGATGCAGGGTTGAGTCTTGTAGTATACGCTAGATGCTTGTCTACTTATATGCAAGACATCTGGCAAAGTAGCAGTAAAAAATGCTAAAAACGTTCAATGATTACAAAGCCAAGTTAATTGTCGTTGACGAGATCATGAAAAGTAGATGTTAGTGACCGGACTGAACTTATTTCTCGGAGATCCTGAAGTATTCCCTGATTTCTATTCTATGTAGCCATCTTAGACGATTTGGAGCCACGTTCGGTAAGGCGAGCTTGCTCAACCGCGAGCATGGAGAATAGTATTACACGAAAACATACTCTTGTGACACAATGAAGCCTGATGACATCAAATCTTTTTTGCTCTCAATGATACCACCTGTAGCCTGCTTCAGGCCTATGAATTACTGAGAAAGTGTAGAGGGTTGTACGTCCGCGTCAGTTCTGCCTTGCTTTTAGGTATGTTGTGAATTCAGCTGTCAGATACGAGGTGCTGTTTACTAGTAGATTTGGTGGGGAGATTTGGTTGTTCCACGAATTCTGGAAGGATGCCTGGTCCCAGCTGAGCGCAGTGGCCATTTTTCATCGAATCGCTTATGGATCTAGAAAGCTTGGCTAGGTTGATGATAGGCTCGAATGCACGCTATGTTGATGGTGCAAAGATGGCATTAAGTTTGCGCAGTATTGGCTAGTTCATACAAGGCCTCATTAGGAAGCTCCTGACATGCTCTATCTCTCACATCCAGACCACCTAATTCCGCAGGAGGTCTCTGCTTTAACAAATTTTCCAACACTTTGATCCGTTCACTAATTTCCGTTGTCGCCTGTTGCTGTGCCGCTTCACGGTTTCTCTTCGCCTTGCGTTCTCGCCATATTAAAACTCCACCTCCTGCCAACAACAAAAATCCAAGAGACAGTCCTACTATGAGACCGATAGGGGTAGGTAGGTGCGCAGGGAATTTAGTGGGCGGAGATGTAAGAGAAGTTGCTGCAGGAGATTGCACTATTGCGATAGACGAAACGCCACTCAATGAAGTCGGCCCAGAAGGCGAAGAGTTTTCGGTACTGGGCACAAAGACGTCTCCAGAAATCGCAGCAGGGGAGACACTGATTGTATCATTACAGCATTCAGTGCCGTCGGTCGGGCCAGCACAGCACCAGCCGGCTTGTCCTGGGCATACAACAAGATTCGAGAATGTCTCCGGGGTTGCTAGAGAGATCGAGATCAGCCAATGCTGGCAAATGATACCGCAGTCTGAGCTGAAGGAAAGTTCCGTGCCATACTGTATTGACAAGGTATATTTGCGCATGTGCTTGTCTGCCAATTTGCGGCCGTGCAAGCACCACGATAATACTTGCCGGCGTGACCGACACATAGACCAGTAGTCGTACAAGCATCTCCAGATAGACAACAAGCAGAATCTTCAGGATTTGAAACATTACAAGGTATATCCACCAGATCTGCCTTGGATTGATCAGGGAAATAGCAAGTCTGTCCCATTATTACTAAAGGGAGAAGTATGAGGAGAACCAGCGTCATACTATCTTGCATCTTGAGTTGCGGAAGCCAATAAACCAGACACCAACAAAGGAAAAGAGCTCGGAGGAGCCAAGTTTTGTCTGCAGGAATGGCAAAATAGAGCCGAGAATTCTCCTGCCTTTTGTCCAAAACCTCAAAGACATGGAACTGTTTCAGCTCTGCTACAATACAGCAAGTTGCAGGTTCGGCTTTGCTCCCTACAACTTGTTATACACACGTATCGCTAGAGCTACTATTTATAAATTGCCCGAAGAAAAATTTTGCATACAACGCATCGGCTAGGTCGTCAAACAGGTATTGTGCCTCATGAGGCTGTAACGATAGCGACCAAGGATCGGATCCACAAGAGTAAAAGACATCTAAGGGCAGAATTCGAAAGGTTCACAATCGGCTCTGTCGTGACAAAGTCGGAACAGTACTGTTGCCAAAATTATCCAGCCGTATGATCATAATTGTCGTCTAGTCAAGACGGTAGCACTGGGGGTGAAATAAGAAATGTCATGGGCTATCATCGACGTGGTTCACCAAACATCTATTTGGGAAACCTTTAGCAATAGTAAGCGCACGAAGGTGAATTGCGTTGGTCAACTAACGAGGTATTTTTTTAAATGGTATGAAAATATAGTGGTGTGAACTGGAGGGCGAGTAAAAATGCAAGGTATGTAAAACCGGAGGTACGTAAAACCGGAGAGCACACGAAACCGAAGGCCGTGTTAAAACGTAGGGTACGAGAAAGTCGGGGCCCTGTAAATATAAAAAGCGTGTAATAATAGTAGGCGCGTGGCAGTGAAAGGTACATAGGATCAAAGATATTGTAGGATAAATAACATCGTAAAACTGAGAAAAGCGTGAGGTCTCGGTCTTGACGGCCAGAGCAAGATAAACCAGCGGCAACTTGAGCCAAAACGGGCAGCTGATTCCCCGGAACATAGCCTTGTTGGAGATAACTTGTAAGATTCGAGACCATCAATTAGCAAATTGCAAGCACAGTGCGGAACTCTGACCGATGCGAGAACATTTCTCGATGTCATTCATCCTTACACGTAAGTCGGTATGCGCCTCGTTGACATTGCTAGATAGCTTCGGTCGCGTCCTACCTGAGAGCTCAATGTTTTCGCCATCATGAAGACGAATTGCGACTCGGAGCCCAGCGACTTATAACCAGAAAGCGCGGTCCGTGCCGTCATCTGATGATGGCTCCGAATACCATCTAGCCGCGTCGATGGGGAGAAGGATTTTCGTAGAGAGAACAGAACGAGAGCAGAGGCCGATCTGACGACACAGGCTCTGTAGTATGGAGCGATGGCGGAGGCGCAACTTACGACAATGACGACATTGTTTTCAACAAGGCTAGCCGGTGTCAGTACTGTCACGAGCTCGGTTATATGGTTTAATTGCTGGATAACTTACGCGCAGAGCACAAATTTTGCGGTAGCTGAAGTCCGGTCGCCTCCTTTCCAGTCGAGGACCCTATAGTACAGACCTGAGGAAGTGACAGCTAATGCACTAGATGATATCAGCAAGACTTAATCCAACGAGTGTTTCACTGTTATTCGGAAGACTTACAGGATTCCAGATAGAAAGATGACAAAGACTCCGGCCTTCGCTCTGAAGCGGAGATTGAGATTGTATATGATAGGCAATGGGAGCACCAAGATATAGCTGTCCGATATGACACCCACGACCGACTGTATGATCGCAATGACACTGCCAACTTAAGTAGAATGTTGCGCGAGAAATCGATCCCATGCGTCCCCAAGCTTTGGAGTGCAATAACCAGTCATGACTACGCTTCCGGCGATGTAAAAGATAAGCAGGAGTAAGGCCATATATATGAGAATGCGCTTGGCCTTTTTCGGAGAGAATGCTCGGAAGTAGAGTGTTAATATAGCAGCTCTCGCAAAAACTATTGACGGACCATATACCATGGTTTGTGCATATGTGACCTGATGTCTTCTCGTCAATGGCCGGGCAGGAACAGCGTGATTGAACATCGTCGTATCTTAAAGGCTGGGGTTTGAAACGATTTATCCTTGAAATGAATCTCAAAAAGTATTGATCTGTGAAGCTGTTTTTTTCGATTCTCAGACAGCCCTCCTATTGCCGGACGTCTTACTGGGTTTACCCGGACACTAAAGGAGATTATAGGAGTATTGTAGGTCATATTACCTGTGAAAACGAGGTTTCCCAAAGGCCCATAGGTACACCCCACTCGTGTTGTGTGAAACGCGAGACTGAAGCGCTTCTTAGTACTGAGCCGAGCGTATTGTATCTGATATTTAAAATAATTAAGTCGATGCGTACAACTTATGCTGAGCCCTGTGTAGGCAACGGTGAAAAGAAGAGCAAGGATGCAAAACCTTGGGCCATTTGACGATTAGTTCCTGGATAACACAGAAGGCGAAATCACCGTGCAATCGTTCCATCTAAGCTTCCGACTGGCATGGAAATTGGCGTTAAATCGGAAAGCTACAACGCCACTAGTAACCACTGCCATGGTCATACCAGTCCCTATACTTGCCAAGGCAAGAGGAGGTGGATTGCTCAGATTGAAGTGAACTGCGGAATTGGATTGGTATGGAGTCTTGGAAGGGTCGCCAGCCATTGCAGCTGTCATTGCGTTGACAGCAACAGAGCGAGTATCGTGGAAAGTCACTCATAACGTACACTGAAAATGTCGCAAAGCGGGTCGAGGCAGAGTCGACTTTGGAAAGAGACGACCAAAGCTGGAAATATTGATGATGCGTGCGTATTACACATCGATGCAGTCAGCTCATAGGTCTGAAGTGAATTCTGACAAGTACAACGCAGGAAAGGCTGACGTTCGTCATCCAATATTATCTGTTTGGTAAGTAGAGTTAACTGCGGTTTGAGCGGACTTTGACAAGCCGCTTTTTACGGATGTGGTTTGCTGAAAGGTATGATCAAAGAGCTAAAGCCATTGAAATGGTAAATGGAAGGAGCAGGCAATTCCATGCTTGTCCGGGACCGCTTGCCAATACCCACGATGGACAAACCAATGGCCAGCAGCGATATGACAGAGACTTATGAAACAAGCACGTGTACAAGATACTGTATAATAAACACCAAGAAATCGGAGTACCTACATATGAAGGATGCGTCCCGTTCCGCCATGGTCGGCCGAAGCCAGTCATCCTGACACGGCTGACTCGTAATCCGGGCTCGGAAAACACCACGTGCCTTAAGAACCTTATGTAGCTTGATGGCGCCAAGACTATGAGCAAGCGATTCTTGTCCTCTACATGAACAATCTGACCTCCTGTTGAACGGACTTTACATGAACGCTCAGAGAAGCCTAGTTGTCAAGCGGGGTAAGCCAATACAAGATAGTCAAGCAACTGTCGTTCCCAGCTATTGCAAAGAAAGTCTGCTCTCCAAATGAGTCTGTAGCTCACAGAAGAGTATAAAGGTGGAAGATTGAACGATTGAAAGATCTTCATGTATGGAGTATTGGAGGGTACGTGGGATGGAAAGCACTGAACCTCTCTAGATGAAACAAGGCCCGTGCTTCACGTGTAGAGTCAATCAAACAAATCAACACAATCGCAAGTCATGTTTCAGTGCAGAGTAGTGCCAATTAAGCATAGATAAGCGGTACTAGATCTGAGATCGTCAAGCATTACTTTGATCTTCAGTGCAAGACAATCGCGAGTAATTACTAGCTTACCCCTGCTTAAGCGTATGCAGCCACCTTTGATCTCTGTGCCTCAGATCATGGACCCGCGAAAAGACGGTAGACCGTTTAATCCGTTTCGTTCAGAAAAGAATGCCCAATATTAAACTGAAACCGCGCCTTGTCTTTGTTCCCTTATCCTTGCTCATAGAAACATCCCTAGGTCTAACGTGCCATTTGGTCCCACAGTGAAAAGTTATGCTATTCCAACTAAAGCCCCAATCCCACGCGAAACGCCACAAGACGCGAGTCATCACGATCTGCTGGTAGATCCCGATACCCCAGCGCACGTTCTCAGTACCTGAGTACTTACTCGATGATGGAATGTTCGACGAGCATAAGGGTTTAACGGATTCGTGTTAGCCGTTTGGCGGTGATGAACATAGCGGAGTGTCAATAATCGTGCCACATAGGAACAAAGCTTAGATGGAGGGTTTCAAGACTCTGGATTAAATTAGCAATGATGCTTGGTGTGAGCGCCGAATACTTCTGAAACTTTGGGATGATAATGTGGTGAGAAGGGAGATGAGAGTAAAATGTCGCAAATGTGAGAAGGGAAGGTAGACAGATGCACTGCGCAGGCACCAAAATTGTGGTAATATATATCGTGTTGTATGTATTCTAAACATAGCATACAAAAACAAGATAGACAGCTTGAAAAATAGGATGTGATCTAGGCTCTATTGGAGAATCAGGAACCGAAAATGAAGAGAAAATAAGACAAATTGAAACGATTTGAGTCGCCTCGTCACACGAATTTAGCAAACTAGCCATTTTCTTTGCTTCAAGAGCACGGCATTGCTGCATATAGCTTGATACGCATTCCGTGGAGATTATCAGTGCCGTGCTCGATCTTGTATATGGCTCGAAATATGTTCCAATGCTTGCAGGTACCATCTGTGTCCGCCAAATTCGATTGAAAAAAACCTTTATGTGCGCGCCAGCTAGAATGGTATAACTTTTTTGGTCCTGCATCCCTCTCCTAGTCACTGTATGTGTCCGAAAATATGGTAATATATATACAAAGTCAACATTGTAGATTTCTATGCAACCTAGGCCTTGCATGGCCCAGCGGGCTACCCCGAGAGGGGAGGGCGGTAATCCAGTCCCAAATCTGGATGCAGAAACGGGGGTCGCGTCGTGTGCATTGAATGGCTCGCCAAGTTTCAACTTGCGTTCGTGGCGTAGGGCGGCGCAGGTCACTTTTGCTCGCCACATCGACGTTTTGTCTATCGAGTGCTGATATTTTTCCAGCTTTTTTGAAGGCGAAAAGAAGCGTTTTGAGCGAGAAAGAGCCTGCTGAAGGGTGCCTGAGCTGTTGATCGAACCCGAGCTCGAACGATTGTTGACGTTAGGGTACCGAACTTCGCTGCATCGCTCCAGCCGCGTTGGTCTCCATCAATCTTTATCGCCAACGAGACGCCAGAAACACCGAATTACCAACTTCGTTCCGCATTACGAGAGTGGGGGGTCTTAGGCACTGAGGGCCACGAGTTGCGAGGGTAAGAACGGTATGTGTGTCAGGAATTCGAGGAAACCCCAAGCCAAATCACTTAAACTCGCTGCCATCAATAGCAGGCACGAACAACAGACCCTTCGACGTCGGACGACGGGAAAGTTCGATATCTCCGTGATAGAGTGTGCTGAAGCTGATCCTTCGAATAGAATGATTTAAGATGAATCCGCCCAATAAACAATTTGTCGAAAAGGGTCGATTAAACACCATACGGAACAGTTGCTTTTCTGAAAACAATTTGTACATCAAACATGGTTAGATTTCATGAGGTCCGAGAAAATGGGTCAGCTAATTCCGATTTGAAGTCAGTCATCTATCGTCTTTCAAGGTCTCCTCTACAGCGTTACGAGCGACATACAATGCTAGACCCTCTGACTTCTAGTCGTTTCTCTTCCACTATGGTGCTTTGATAATTTCTCCGAGCAGTGGTAGCAGAGCTGATATGTGACATTGGTATAGAGATGTGGACATCTCATCATACCAATAGACTGACCAGTCTCACACCAATTCCTCGAGATGGTCCAACAATCCCCGCAATCATTCCGGCAGATCACGAGAGTTCTGCCACACATTGTGCGGGTGAGCGGGTGAGACTTTGGAGCAAGGATTCGTAAATTAGAAGATTCGATATGACGTCACGTTCAAAAAAGAGGTATAAGGATGATAAGGGCCCACAAAGTGATAAGATTCACAAAGATCTTCGAGATAGCGATGGAAAAGGAGTTCAGCTTGCAAAGTCCAGGTGAGTCCAATATGACCTATTCACAAACAGACGATGTGCATGCTTGACTTTCCCTAGCTCCCCTAACCGAGCTGAAAGCCCAACGCGAGAAACATCTCTACAAACGGGCATCCATGGCAAGAAAGGGGCGAGCCATGGGTGCCGGGAGCCCATGCAAATAAGCGCAGCAGCTCGACTGTAAAGGAACATGGCAACATCGGCCAGACCTACACTCTAGATGCATCATGCCGTGACAACGGGCGAAGGACGCCTGGATGCGACTCTAACAGTGTGAGCTACTTTGCTGCCGACGTTCCTAGGGGCGTGGGGCTCTTGTGCGTGGGCGGAAAGCACATAGGCAAGGGAAGCAAGCTTGCGAGAAAAAGGAAAGAAAGAAAAAGTAAAAATGTCAAAAAAATCAAGGCCAAAACTCGTGACGATAAGAAAACGGCCGGCGGCTCGGCCGGGTCATCCTTTAGTGCTGCTCCAAAGCATCCCCAGCATTGCGGACTGACACGTCTGTCAAACGCAAGGTGTCAGCCCGGAGCGAAGATCCGCGGCCAATGAAGCACTTGGCCGGCGACGGCGTGAAGTCTGGCGGTCAGAGAATGGGGAGAAGAGATACATTAGGCAAATAAACAAGAGGTGGTGAAAAAAAGGTTTGGGCACCAGGGATGATTTGGTCGGCAAAGAAAAGCCCCGGCGCGCGGGGATGTGGGGAAGACAAAGGGAGAGAATCAGATGCTGCAAGCCCGGTTTGAACTAAACTCCACTCGCTTTTTTTTCCCGATCACGAATTTCTTGGAGAAAACTTTCGCATCTGAAGCAAAACCGGTCAAGGAAGAATCACCTCGAAACCATGCCTTGATCATGCCTTGACCATGTCGAAGTTTCATGCACTTTCCCAAGGCCAAGGTACATTTCACTGTTCTTTTTTTTCTTTCCTACGTCACGATTTGGTTTGATTAAAAAGTACGAGTTGGGAGAGAAAAAGCAAAAAAAAAAGGAAGACCATCAAGATTTCATCTCGTGTCTTATCCCCATTACCCAATACGGCCATGTCAAAGCCCGACGTCCTCTGGCTTCCACCCAACCGCGGCTCCACCCGCATGGATGCCTATCGCTGCCATATCAACACCAAATTCCACGTCTCCCTCCGCAATTCACACGACCTGCACCAATGGACGGTGTCGCACCCCCAAGATTTCTGGCTCGATGTGTACCACTACCTCCAGCTCACCCCACCCTTACCCGCGGGCATGACCAGGGCCTACGACGAATCGCTGCCCATGCGCGCCGTGCCCGCCTTCTACGAAGGTTTATCGCTCAACTACGCAGAGAACGCGCTGGAGGGCCACGATCCCGACGGGGTGGCGCTCATTGGGCTCCGGGAGGGAGAGGATCTCGATGGAGAGCAGTTGACGTGGGGGCAGCTCCGAGCACGAGTGACGAGAGTTGGCAGTGCGTTACGTTGGGTAGGCGTGCGACAAGGCGACGTGGTGGCCGCTCTAGTTTCTAACTCTATCGCTGCCGTCGTGCTGTTCCTCGCCTCCGCCGCTATAGGCGCCGTCTACACGAGCATCGCGCCCGATTTGGGCAGCGACGGGTGCGTGGTGCGACTGCAACAAGTCACGCCGCGCGTTCTCTTCGTCGACTCCCATACCATCCACAAAGGCCGCCGCTCCTCTATGATCCCCAAGACCGAATCTATTCTATCGCAACTCGAAAAGACCACCAAACCGCCCGCCGTGTACATCGTCCCCACAACCACCTCTGTGGATGAATACCCCGCCAACCGGTTCCCCACCTTCGATCACTTCCTCAACCATGCCGCGCCCTCCTCCGCCTCCACAACCCCGCCTCCATCCTACACCCGCGTCCCCTTCATGACCCCCCTCATCATCGTGTACAGCTCCGGCACCACCGGGCCGCCGAAATGCATCGTGCACCACCACGGCCTCATCCTCCAGCTCAAGAAAATCTCCATCCTGCACAACTCCCTCGGCCCCGGCGACGTCGTCCTGCAGTACAGCTCCACGTCGTGGATCATGTTCTACGTGATGAACGGCCATCTCACGACGGGCGCCACCACCATCTGCTACTCCGGCTCGCCGCTCTTCCCCCGCCCCACGCAGCTCCTGCGCCTCGCCGCGCACCACCGCGCCACCTACCTGGGCACATCCCCACGCTACCTCGCGGAGCTCGAAAAAGCCGGCTGCGTGCCCCGGCGCGACTTCGACCTGTCCGCGCTGCGCATGGTCAACACGACGGGCGCCCCGCTGTCGCGGCACCAGTCCCGCTGGTTCTACGCCCAAGCCTTCCCGCGCCGCGTGCACCTCGCGAATGTCGCGGGCGGCACCGACGTCGCGACGTCGCTGTGTGCCGCCGACCCCGCGGGCGCGCTGCGCGAGGGCGAGATGCAGATGCACGGGCTGGGTATGGATGTCGACGTGGCGGATGCCGAGACGGGGCGGTCGGTTCGGGGCGAGATGGAGCGCGAGGAGGGAGGAGGAGGAGGAGGGGGGATGTGGGTGCCGAAGCGTGGGGAGCTGGTGATTCGGAAGCCGTTTCCGAGTATGCCGGCGTGCTTTTGGGGGGATCGGGATGGGAGCGCGTATCGTGCGGCGTATTTTGAGCGGTGGGAGGGCGTGGATTGCTGGGCGATGCATGATTGGATTTCGGTGAATCCGGAAACGTGGGGGAGCGTGATGCATGGAAGAAGGTGAGTTGTCCGTTGTCGTGCGTTTGAGGGTACATAATCGTGGGGGACGCTGATATCTCCCTTACTGCTTAGTGATGGTGTTCTAAACCCGTCTGGCATCAGATTTGGCAGCGGCGAGGTCTATGCAATCTGTGAGGGTCCCGCATTCAGTTCCGATATTGCCGAGACACTCTGCGTAGGCCGACGCCGACCTCATGACACGGATGAGACTGTGTTTCTGTTTGTGAAGATGAATCCAGGACGGCCATTCTCCGATGACCTGCTGAGACGTCTCCGGGATGCAATCAAGACCGGACTCTCAGCGCGGCATGTCCCGCGACATTTTATTGAAGTCGATGAAATCCCCGTAACAATCAATGGTAAGAAAGTCGAAACCGCCGTAAAACAACTGATAAGCGGAAAAGATATTAAGATAAGTTCGACGGTCGCGAATCCGGAATGCCTGTTGCAATATAGAAAGTACCGTGATCATGAGAATCGCCGCAACGCAATGCTGTAGGTATCCCGTGTATCATGATCCCCGGAACTCCGTGGAATGCCTTGTAGATATGGTAAATAGACGTAAATATTCTGAGAAGCACTTTTTTTTCCCGCCCATCTCTTCAACTAGGCGGAGTGGCACAAACTGATTCTTGCCATCCAACTGTCCATCGCACACTGCCCAAAATGGCCACAGTCAGCGCGAGGCCCATGCCCAACGTCGCCCCACCATAGATATAAGAATGACTTTTCCTCAATCCAACCAGCTCTGCTACCCACGTGCTCACGGTTGTCAAGCATCCGCAGAGTCCGTCCATAATTCCTTGCAATATTTGGCAGCTCAATACCCCACCTCCAACCTCTTTGGCTGCCCAACTCAGTGAGACGTGTTGGAGATCGTATGCCATTGCCAGTACTGCCGTACCCAGCATATTTACAGCGAACGTGCCAAGCGGAAACGACGCGACCAATCCATTAAGTTTGAGCGAGGCGTAAAAGCGAAGGAGAGTTCCCACAGGCGCAAACACCAATGCAAAGAGTGCGAGACCACGCCAATCCGCATTTGGAGCCCAGATAGACATGATGATGGCGCCGATCCAGCTCCCCCAGCCGAGTACAACGACTACGGGCTCAAAATATCGGCGGGTAAATAGGAAAGGAACCGTAGGCAAGTAAGGCTGGCTAAAGATGGCGATATGGGCTCCCATTTTCAGGCCGCCGATACTCAAGGCAATGGTGGTGATAATGACCGCCAGAAGAGCCTCGAAGCTAAAGCCACCACTGCGATGGACAGTCTTGGACGCTGAGGGGACATCTGGGCCTGCGGGGTGGTACAGGGGAGCGGGGACGTTGTTCGAAAGCGCCAGAAAGGCATCGCGCATGAAGGATGAAAAGGAGGTGAAGGAGCCGCAGAAACCCGTTGCAAGCCCAATGTACAACGGCAGCTGTTTCTTGACCGTCGCATGCGCCTTCTTCGCCGCTTCTGGATCGCTATCTTCCTTCTTGCCGCTCGACAGATTGAAGTAGCCCTTTCTCGTCCGGCCCCATTCCTCCGCAAACAGCGTGCGATCTTCCGCCAAAAAGCCCATGAACAGACTGCCGCCGAAGTTGGCCCACAGGACACTTGTCGTGACGACCGCTCCAGGGTAAAAGTTCAACCACTCGACTCCGAGCCGGGCCAGAGTGCCCAGGAGCGAGAAAAACACCAGGTACGAGATGGTATACATTTCGGTTGCAGCGCGACGGATCTTCAGAGGCTCTGGCGAAGGCGGCTCCTCCGACGGCCGCTCGCGCTCCCACGGTCGCGACAGCCTGCGATCTCCTCCTCCCAGCACGCGCGGGGGCAGATCGAGAGGGACCAGGGTGGTGCGACTGGCACGCGTCGGCCGCGCTGCCGAGCCCTGCGGCGCCGGCGGCGGTTGCGTCACGTTGGCCAGGAGTTCGGACAAGCCGTAGCCTGCATTCCCGAAACTCTCTGCACACCGTCCGCTGCGTCGGGCCTGGTCAGCCTCTGAGCGCCGCCGGTCCTCGAGGGTGTTCCTGTATCTGTCTTCATCTGGGTCCACGGGCGACGGAGCGTCGACTTCGGTCAGGTTTTGGAAGTCTGCAGGAATGTCATTGTCGTCATCGCCTGTGTCGTCTTCTTGGGCAGGCTCTGCGTATCGCCAGGTTCGACTGCGTGAGCGTGCAAGTCTGGGCTCGGGGGTTCCGCTGCCTCGTGAACTGCGTTGCTGGTCATAGTGACTGTTTCTTCTCGTGGGGGTTGCGGACCGGGAGTTTGAGCGAGAGATTGAACTGGCTCGTAGCCAGCTCCGCTCGGGGTCCATCCACAAACAAACTGGACTGAGAAGATGGACAGCTTAATAGCATGGTCTGACAGGTGTAACGGAGGAAACGAGGGTGGATTATGTGGGATATTTGTGAGTCTGGCTTCAGGTCAAAGTACCGATGAACCGGAGATGGCAGACGCTAGACGGGGGTACGGCATAGCTGTAAGGGGGAAGCTGGGGATGTCACGAATGAGGTGGTTGTGCGACATTAATGTCATTGGCTCAAACCCTTGGCACAAAGACTGCAGACCATGCCGGCCACGCAAGAAACGGACAGGAGCCCAATCTAGTGCATGTTGGGATTTCTCAAATTCTTCAATACCGTCACGGAGTGAGCCCAGTCTGCCCATTCCGCGCGCACCCGATTAAAACCCAATGATACTTGGCCTCAAGGACCAGGCTTAGCGGCCCGAACCAGCTGAGCGGTAGTCGGACCCGCCACCTGCATCGACTCATTTATCTTTGACGGCATGCTGCAGTGCGAGAGAGATGCGGCTACTGTCGGTGTACAGCAGATCAACAGAGGTTTGCTCATCAAGGTTTCAAGGCGACCACTGAGCTCCGCCCATCGACGCCAGTCAGCCGGCGCTTAATGCAAAGTCTTCCTTCAGCTCCCAGGTTCACCACGTTCCCGCTGCATTCAATCTAGTCATAATGGCGACTCATCTTCCCTCCAATGTCCGCGTATCAAGGCATCCCTGTCTGCGGGCGAAGCTCTCGCAACTGCGCTCGCAAAACACCAATGCCCGCGAAGCCAAACTGCTGGTACATGAGATTGCCATTATTGTCGCATGTGAAGCTCTGGCAGAAGGGTTGCACGTCGTCCCACATGGCGCTGTGAGTTACCCCGCCACCTGCTCTTCTGGGCATGTCTGGCTTGCTATGTCATGGTATTGTAACAAGCTAAGGAGACATCGTCGGCTGACTATTGTCCTCTTTATTCCCGTTTAGGACCGTTCGCCTCTCGGTTACGACTATGAGTCTGAGACGGTGTCTCCATCCCACGTATGTTTGGTCCCCATTTTGCGCTCCGGACTTGGCATGATTGACGGTACAGACGCCACCATCTATTTCTCTATCTGCACTATTTTCCCGAGATCCGCTGTCCGCCTCATTCTTCAAGGCACTACCTAGTTAAACTGACGACTTTGTGCATCTGTAGCTCTCCAATCCATTCTTCCAATTGCTGTGCCAGTCCACCACCTTGGTCTCTTTCGAGAGAGTTCTGGTCTCGGAGTAGTTGAGTACTACAACAAACTCCCCGATTACAAGCCGACTTCTGCGCCGCCACCCTCTCCCGATGATCCACCCACTGCTCCTGGTCCATCACATCTTGCCATTATTGTCGATCCCGTCATTGCTACTGGCGCTACTGCTTGTGCTGCCATCGATACCCTGAGAGATTGGGGTGTGCAGAAGATAATCATGATGTCGGTAATTGGCAGTGAGGTAGGCTTGATGAAGGCAGCTAAACAGTGGGAGGAAGGTGTGCAGTTGTGGGTGGGCGGCATGGACAAGGACTTGGACGGCAACGGCATGATAATGCCTGGGCTCGGCGATGTTGGCGACCGGCTTTTCTTGACTGGAGGAAGATAATACGTGAGCTGCAGCTGTTTTCGGATTTTTGCAGTAATGTGCTTCTGCATGTGAAGAGCATGTCCAGCAACTGCAGTGTTGAGTTTCCCATTGCTGTACAAGGATTGATGGAAATGCGATTGGATAATGCTAACGACTGTTTCTTGCTCCCTTCCAATGATATGAAGATGAGAGATAGAGCCAAGACTGAATTGAGTTTCAATAGCGTCGCGGCTCTCGAACAATGATCATCAGCGACGCACATGGCTTATACAAGAACTTACAAAGATTTGAAATTCAAACAACGACAGGTCGACCTATGTTCTGCATTGACGCTAGGTAGGAATTCAGTATCGCGACTAAATGGAGATCTCTTTCAATTAGGAGTAAATGTCCTGAGAAAATTCAATCGACGGTAACGGCGGTAAATGTTGCATTTAGACATGCCGTAGGTTGTAAAGATGTAATTCACCATGCACTCACTAAAAAGACTCAGCAACACCAATCAGCCACCAAACCTTATCGAGCAATTTTCGACGACTAGTCCAATATCTCGAATTGCTCGTCATAATATTGAGAATCTTTCTGACGTGTATTCGGCTGGATATGTCTTTTTGCATTTCCCAGCACCTTTTATTGCAACCCTTGGTAATGGTCAATGCTATTGCATGCTACTGCACGATGTTTGGAGCTTACCACAATTGGCAAACCTAAAGCAAAGCTGATCACGCGCGCCCAACATGCCGACCGAGTAGTCTTGTTGAATGGGTATTGGTTGATCATATTCTGAACATAGCGCAGCTTGTGAGGAGTAAATGGAGATGAAATTCATTGAAAACTGAACGCTGATAATCTAGGCCTATGCTAATATTATCACGCATATTACCCTGTCGCTATGACAACGTGAAGAAAAGCCAGAAAGACGAAAAAAGAAAACGACCCCTTTTACAGTAACTATGCCGCTTACAACAATGCAGCAACACCCAAAATTGCAGCAAGGGCGCCAGCACCCATCACAGGCATGCCTGTGGGAGCCGCATCGTGCAATATGCTTGTGCTCACGCTGCTCACGGCCGCGCTCGCACTAGACTCGACACTGGACACGAGCGATGAGATGGCGCTCGGCGGCAGCGTGCTTCCCGCTGCGGCATACGAACTGTTCAAGCTGGCAAGAGCGCTCAACTCCTGGCTCGAAATCGAGGCCAGCGCTGAGGAGTAGGAGCTAAAGGTTGCTCCGGTTGTTGGAATGGTGGTGGTACCAGAACCCTTATTACAGTTGATGCCAAAGAAACAGCCGGCGGCGGAAGTGATGTCGCCGCCGATAGAAGCCGCGCCAGAAGTGACGACGCTGCCGACAGAGGCGCCGCCTGAAGTGATTACGCTTCCGACAGAGGCGCCGCCCGAGGTGATGTCGCTGGCGACAGACGAGCCGCCAGAGGTGATTACGCTTCCGACGGACGAACCGCCCGAGGTGATGTCGCTTACGACGGACGAGCCGCCAGAGCTGATGTCGCTAGCGACGGACGAGCCGCCAGAGGAGACGACGCTGGCATCAGAAACGACCTTACTTGTGACAGTACCAGCAACGCCGGTAGAGGTGAAGACAGAAGTCGAAGGGCCAGCGGAAGTGGTGAAAGGATCGTTGCCAGAAGAAGTGGTGAAGGGGTCATTGTTAGAAGAGGAGGCAGACTGGGGAGTGGCGACAACGCCAAGAGCAAAAGCGAGCACGGTAGCGGTAGTGAGGTGCATTTTGAGAGATTTGAATTTGGTTTGTGGGGAGAAAGACAGGAGTAGGGTCTCTGGGTTTTGAAGTGAGAGTGCTTGCAACTGAATTGACAGATTGCTTGAGATCGTCAACCAAAACGCTGGCCAACACTGATGATGATGATGGCATCAATCGTGTCGCATTCTCCAGTCCTTTATAAGTAGGCCACCCATCGAAAGGCAACTGACCTGACTTCACTCACCAAAAACAGAATGATATCATAGCTAAGTCGCCTTGCGGCGCAGCCAATTGGTCGCTGATATGGGGCGTCCATAGCAGACAGCACGGAAGACAACTAGAATACCAACTCGCCAAGTCGTCGAATCAAAGCAGTAGGATTGAGAAGCTGAAGGCCTAAAGGATACTGTGATGTAACAGATTAGAGGGACAGTGGCATTGCGCGAACAGGCATCGAGCTATGGATCTAAACAATTTAGAAGCTGGGACCTGGGGATCTTGCTGTGCCATAATGCACGGTCTCGAGACGAGAGAGCAATCTCATCCGTTTGGGGGCGGAGTGGAACATTTGGACACTCATCCTACAACTTTGATGCTATTTGGAGGAATATCGGACCGCAAGAACTATTTTGCCGAAGCCACTAAAGTTCCAGCTACGCAGCCAGATCGCCGGATACGGTATGGGGCGAGAATAAGCAATCAACGTTAACTCGTTTCAACTGATTGACGTCCAACAAACTCGGCTGTGGACTCATACACCGCCGAGATTCTGCAGGCGGGATCACTAGCTATATCGCGCTATATAATGGTTAATTGACAAGGATATCAACAGTGCGCAGCTGCATACGGAGGGAAAATGGCCCGCAAAAGTAAGCAATTATGGCCTTGTTCGCATTCGAATTGTCACGTTCAGAGAAACATTGGAAAGTGTAGAATAATTCGTAGGTATGCAGAAACATCCAGGCAATATGCTCAAGTTATAGCACTCCAAAAAAGTGATATCGAACATCCAAAGCACAGAAGCCGTTGTAGCTATTCTGGAACAGTCAACAGCTACTATGCGGCATTTCAAAGCTAGCCCCAGTCTAGTGGAGACCTTCCCGAAAGCTGGAGCGAGCCGTCTCTTGAGCCTCATCCAATTTTACGCTGGATCGATGATTCGTCCACGTCAAAGGGCGGAACGGGCAGAAATTCTCAAACACCCTGTGGGGGCGGCACGGGCAGAACTTCTCAAACGCCCTGTGGGGGCGAAACGTCGGATGCGAGCTGCTGCTGAACGGACAATCGCCCCATGTCATAGGTCATCTTCACGACCTGCACGCACGGGGCTTACAAGGAATCGTAATCGTTCATGCCGCGCCGCAGCAGATGAAATGCACTTTTCTCGATTGAGAGGAGGGCAGGCAACTGTGTGTTTGGAGGAACTCAATTTGATTATTGAATGGCTGCTTCGTAATGTCGCATCAACAAGCATAGAGCTGTCTTCTGTGCCACCGCGCATGCGGCTTTACACGGAATTCGCAGACAAATTTCAAAGCATCGCCGAACGCCTTCCGATTCTTCCCACTTCCGTGACTTCCACATGATTGAAACCTTGTTCCTCCACACCATCTCAGCCTAATTGCAATCCTCCTTCATCGGTGCTGGATTGGTACGTTAGTACGTCATGAGACCGTCAGGTAACGGCAATAACACAATCATTGCACATACCTTTTGGAAACCGATATCCTGTGACTTCTCTCTGAAGCATTGACGGCAAATATTGAGGCCGTACTTGCGGATGAGACCTGCCCTGTGGGTACACACGCGGCTGTTGAATATTAGCCTGACCGTAACCACTGCATTCCAACAATTCTGCCTCAAATTTTCACCGCAAGATTTCAAACTGAGCGTACCATTCACGAGAGCCTTTTCCGAATTTGCGCGGGCGCGAGTACCAGACGGATTCGTGAGACATTTTCGCTATAGGTGTCCCTTAGGCGTCTCAGTGACCTTTGACATTGTTAGTGGGATCGTAAAAATCTCCTCAGAGCAACAAAAGGTAACGACACGTACAGAATTCGTTGGTTTGAAGAAGTGGAATACGAGTGTTGGAAATTCTTGATGGTGGTCGTAGCACTCGAAGCGAAGTTTGAATTGTGAAATGCGAATTGACGATGGTGCGCTAAGCGAATCTTATCTTGACAAAACCTTGACGATCATCGACAGATCATCGGGCGCAATATTTACCTTATCCTTTTCTACATCAAACAAGTCCGACGTCCTTTCTTTCTACAAGAATCTCTCCCACGTAAATTTCCCAAATATGGTGAGACTCGATTTTAATACCTTCTATTAAAATCCTCGACCATCACTCACACAGTCCAGTCCCGCGACTCCTCCCACACCTACGTGCACCTCAACCAGCCTCGCATCGCCGACCTCTTCGAAGACTTCTGCCGCACCCGCATCGCCCCCGAAGACATCTACGTGCCCCCCCAACACCAGCCCATCAACCCGGAGGACGAAGACGACGTCGTCCCCGACCAACATGCGGCGTTCGGCATTCAGCGCGCCACCATGCGGCAGCGCGAGCCGGCTTGGAGGGATTTGGGGCTCGACGGACTGATGCGGAGGGGTCCGAAGACAGAGGATGCGGAGGCGTGGTCGAATCGTGCGAAGGTGATGTTCTTGCCGCGATGAAACGGGCCTGGACGGGGGAGAAAGCTGTGGAACTGGTATTGCTCGCGATGATAGAGAGGAAAGTGACGGGCTGCACTTTTAGAAGAGAAATATGTCGTAGCATTTTTTGCAATATGGGCAAGTGATTTAAGAGACGGCGGAGGAGGACGACGCACTCGCTACGTAGCACCTGGTTATTTAACCATACCGCTATAATAAGAGACTGAAGAGCTTATTCACGGGGATCGGGACGAGGGACTTCTATGTCTCCACTGACACTGTTTCTCAGGAGTACGGGGGTTGTGTTGTCTAATACAGTGTTGCCATAGAGTGTTAGTCACAGCAATAAACATGATGGACTGCGATAGCGAAAGCTCAAACATCAGATGTACAGACTCGACGGGATTCAACCAAGTTTAAGTTTGGGTTTGAGATTGAGACTGATTCTGATCATGAGGAATTTTTCAGTGAGCAAATCTCTAGATATGTCAACCATGATTCCAGCCACCAATGGTCATTATTCAAAACTGGGCAAACCGATCCTCGGTCTTCGCCTCTCTAGCAGAATCTATCTCAGTCCGATAATCTCTGTGCAGTCTTTTAATCTCGCCCTTTTCTTCCATGTCATCCACCACGGAATTGGCAAACTCCCGCCGCTTCCGTACATTCCAGCTATCTCGCTCAACAATCTTTTCAGGCGTGAGGTAGCCCTCATCCCTGAGGTAGTCAATGACCCATTCGTTGAGGTGGTAACGCCAATGCGCGAGCGCATGCCCAATCCTGGCATTCCGCATACAGAATTTCCCGACTTCAAAGGTTTTCTTGTCGCTTGGGATGGGACGTCCCTTGCTATCGTAATCGACTTTCGTTGCTCCGTACTCCTCATCCTCACTATCCCCAGCATCATCTTCCTCGTCGTCTTCTTGTTCTACATCTTCAAGAGTCTCTTCATAATAAGGCTTTCCGGTAAAGCGCACTTGCCATGAGGCAGGGTGGCCACTACGATTGCAAGCAGCGCATTTATCGTTGAACATGCTCGAACCAATCTCGTAATCCTCAATTTGTGGTCTAGCTTGAAGCGCCCTCGTAAAATCCAGAGTCCAAGCCGAAGACACAAATTTTGATCCCACCAGCCCTTTCACCTCATCATCGAGCTTGTCAAAGGTGAGGCGGTAAACATCGTCGTCCATTTGGAAGGCTGGATTGAACTTCTTCTGTACCATCCATTCAATGGCAAATTTGAAAAGCTGCTTTGGTTTGCGCGATTGCAAGCCGGTGAACTGGATCGGTATTGCAGCGGTTGGAGCGCCAAGGGGGTCCTCGTCATCTTCGATGAAACCCTCATCGCCCTCGTCTTCCTCGAACATTGCAAGGGCGTCACTGGAAGGCATGCCATTTCTAACACTGTAGTCAGCAGGATCCTGTAGGTTTTCACTATCATATTCGTCTCCAAAGTCGACTTCTCCTCTTGCATCTCCTTCTTCGTCCTCTTCGTCTGAAATGACAATCTGTTTCCCTGCGCGTCGCTTCTTCAAGGCCTCCAATGCTCTGGTTCGTGCGCTTTGCTTGGGCGTAGATAGCTTGTCTTTACGAATCCGGGAAAATCGTTGTGGTTTGTCATCTTCCGAAGGTTGGAGGAATTCTAAGTCTTCATCAAGGTCCTCCCTCTCTTGCCGAGTCGCCTTATGTGGCGTCCTAGATTTGGACTCAATGTCAATTCGGCGCTTTCGAGGCGTGACAGGAACGTCATCGTCATCCTCCTCGTTGTCTTCATCGTTGTTTTCCTCTTCCTCTTCGTCGCTAATCACATTTGCATGATTCGATCTGGATTCTTTGATGATTTGTACATCGGATTCTTCTTCATCGTCTTCATCAACTATAAAGTCATCGAGATCTTTGACAACCTTCTTCGGCTTTTGCGAGCGTGTAGAAATCTTTGATCGCTTGGCCTTGGATTTTGGATTAACGATAATCTCGTCACCGCTTGTCTCGGCCTCGCCCAAATTATCCAGGTCTATACGTATTGGTTGATCTGCCGGAGCAGGCGCACCGTCTTCTAACACAGATATAAGATTGTTCGTATGTGCTTTGCTACGTGTAATACGTCCCGAGACTCCATTATTTTTCTGCTTCGCTCTGGACCTGTCAAGCATGTTCCTGCGCGTTCTTCTTACCGACTGTGCGATTTGTTCTCCAGACGAAGACGAGGTCTCTTCATCACTCGACGGGTTTATTGCGCTATCCCTCGCTCCAAAAATACCCACCCCAGATCGAGCAGAAGGCAAGGGAGATGAGAAGGTGCTCTTTTCGACACCTCTGGGTGTGACTTTCTTGCTTACTCCGCTTCCTGTTGTATCCAAGGATTTTCTTGACGACACTCGAACGGGCTCACTGTCTGAATCAGACTGAGGACCCTGGATTTGGGAGGTATGCTTGGGAGTTTCTAGGCCAAAATTATTGCCTATAGATCTGGTGCTTAGTAATTTAGGTTCAAGATGAAAGCATGTTGTTTTTCGCACCAAAGTCAGATGACGGACCTTGGTCATTGGTTTTTCGTCGTTTGGCCGAGTGGGGAGAGCCCTCATAAGTCACAGCTGCAGCCCGATCACGAATTTGAGCGGGATAGTTGGTAGACTGAGGAGAGGAAGATGGTAGAGGGCTGAATTGCAAGCGAGTTTGCCTTTTTAGCCGCGCAGATCTTGAGGATGGACCCATTCTTTGCGGATAGCAACGCTGTGCGGATTAGCGATTTTGAGCGGCGAAGGACAGTTAAAGTATTACTGACGAGCCAACGACACAGATCTTGTATGTGCAGCTAACCAGAGCTCACGGGTCGTGGAAAATTAATCCAAAGGTGGTAAATGGAGATGCATGTAGTAGAGTGGCGGGATGGGATGTAAATCGCGTGAAGTCATTGCAGGCATCCATCTTGCTGCGCGCCCTCACGTGTTTGTCGGTGGATTTCATTTCCTACTATTTTAATTTTCTGGTGAAAATTGAATATGTTTATAAAACACATTTCCATGATCTACGCGTTCTTATCTAGTCTAAGAAAGCTATGTAATAGCAAGCTTAGTGTCCAGTTCAAATTGTGAAGTCGTATTTCTTTACATCTGACAATCTACGATTATGCAGAACATCGACTTAATGCTACGTTCACATTGGAGGCTTTGAACAGACTAAGTTTGGACTTCACCTTGACGGAATTATTAGAAGCTCTTTCAGATAACACACGATTTCCCGACATCAACGCTATGTGCTCTCAAACCAATCCCATAAGCTTTGGAACGATTCGTCGCTGCTGGGTACGTTGAGTGCCCAAAATTGCTCAAAATCGGGCGCGTCCTCTGAGGAGCCATTACCAATCGTTTTTAGCTTCTCCACGACATGAGCATATTGCGCAAGACAAATATCGCCAAGATCCCATCGGAAACGTCGTCGATGAGATTGTAAGGCCGTGATCATGTCCTGCGCAAGCTTCAAGGCAATGCTCGATGTTAACCCAGCCAAATCATTATCCACTTCGATAGCACATCTCAGAAGAAACGCAACAGTGTGCGACAATGCAAAAGCAGTGAATGGTAGCCAAAAGTCGCCTAATGCCCTCTCGTCTAACTCCTGGATGAGAACGATAATTTCCTCGGCAGCTCGTCGAGTTTGATAGTGTAGGCCTTTTAACGAGGCTAGATCGGTCATCTGACCGTTCTTCTTGCTATCTAGCTCAAGTTTCCGGATGAGAAATCTAAAATAGAGGTATGCGAATCTTAGATTTGACAAACCAGAAATGAAGAGATTGGCCCCTCGGAGAACTGCTCGCCTGAGTCCACTTGGCAAGGAATCTTCCCACTGCGCAAGTCTACCTTCCAGGTCAAGAATCTGAAGGCTACATTGGCCACCTGTTGTTTTTGGTAAACGGAATACATACTCTAGATAGACACCAAGTATCTCCGTCAAAGTCACAAGCCCTGCGAAGGCGGGTTGTTCCTCTACGTCGCCAGCACAGCGATCGGGTGAGTTGGAATTTGTCAAATCTGGACCACATACATCGTAC
Source organism: Astrothelium macrocarpum (assembly GCA_021030915.1). NCBI lineage: Eukaryota > Fungi > Ascomycota > Dothideomycetes > Trypetheliales > Trypetheliaceae > Astrothelium > Astrothelium macrocarpum. The sequence goes on along the minus strand of JAGEMR010000073.1, from coordinate 79,679 downwards.
TGACTCCTCACTAGTTGTGGAGGGGTGCCGTAAGCGATACTAGACCTGTTACACCCATGAATTTTTGCATGGAAATATTTTCAGATTTTGATGACGAAGCTTACCATTTGTCGAAAATGATCAGGATCCACCAAATTCTAGTCCTAAGACGCTTCTCTGCTGCAGAGATTTCCAACACTGAGGAATCGTAATTCAAGCCTAAAGAATGCGCCATCGAAATCGCTGAACTGAGAAGCACACTATTTCCGATCATGGAAGTCAAAGGCCGACCCGAGATATCCAACAAAATGGCAATAATAGTTGGTATTCCGGGAGACAAATGCAGTTCCGAATATAACGCTTCGTTTGCAAGGTTCCAAACAAACCTAATGTCAGGGCAATGCTGACCTTGTCGTTCCCCGGACCGTTTCCAGAATAACATCGTATGAGCGAACAAACAACTAAGCAATGCTGCGGATATCTTTCCCTTCTCGGACGCATACTGTGTCTTGAAGAAAGTCTCGTCCAAGACCGGAAGGCAAGTATTCACCTTCTCGAAGAATCTATTGAAGTCAGCATAGAGACACCACAATATTATTCCTGATACAGGTCACATGAAGCGTTTTCATGAGAGAACTTTGAAATCAGATTCATAATCTAATATTTCTATACTCACATATTTATTAAGTTGGTGCAGCAGGGTTCTACAAGCTTTTCAATCGTTTGACATCTCAGAGATGCTACCGTTTGGCCCGCAGTATTCCCTAATGGACATCTTCGGACAGCGCTAAGCATGATACGCTTTTCTTCCACCATGCTACGTTCCTGACAATGGCTGATTAACTCCATTGTTTGCGTAATGCCACTGGATTCACTGTAAAGATAAGGAGCAATTCGCTGGGCATCAGGGCTTAGCACCGGCCCAACTACATGGAATTCATGGTCATTATCAGCCAGAGGATTTGTAGAGTTTGGGAACGGCGTCTCCACCGAGCTGCTTCTCTCAGAGCAGATGACTTGTGGTGGTGAGACCGGATCATGCTGGTCAGAGTGCGCAGTGTTTGAAGGGCTGCTGTACGACTGACGTGGTCGCGATTGTTTTTTCCTGGCTGCTCGAACACCTCTTGCCGATCCTTTTGAGGGAGTTGGAAACACACAATCCGTTCCGTGGAAGCAACACATAAGGCATTTTGACGGCTGTGAAGTATTGCCCTTGCACTGAGATTTTCGCTTTCTGCAAGAGAAACATGCTGGCTGAAGATGAGAACGGTATGGTCGCACAGCGGATAGCTCGCGAGCTGCCATTTTCACTCATCATCCTTCTCAAAACGAGACTCAATCGCCTAAGGTGCTCGCATGGTTGGTGTGAGCATGATATTGAAGCTTAAGTTTTCCGAAGGAAAACTAGGGTGCTCCCGCGGGCAGTTCCGGTCTTCCAATGAGGCCTCGATAGCATAGTAATGGTACAGAATTATAGATTTCTGAGTAATTTGCTGCTGCTGCTGCTGCCAGCGCTGCTTCAATTCAACCCATTTCGGCTGAGACTTTCGCTGTGGAAAGAGATGGGATAGTGCACGATGAATTGAAACAAAAGGCGTGCACAAGCCCATCGCGTGCACGTGCATATGCACGTGACGAGAGAACGTCCCACTACATTACGATGATGTTTTTAGGGTGTAGTTTTCCGCGGCAAACCCAAAGGTTTCAAAGTTTATCTTATTGCAAAAATTTATTCTAGTCAAGCATTAAGAATGCACATAAATACCATGTCCGCCCGTTTCTATTTATTCGACAAAGCCATCATTACATGGACTTTGTCCACATCTCCTCTCATCAATAATTACTACTTTAGTGTTGCGCTGATTCCGCGATGTCTTTAGCAACAACCGATTTCTGGTCCAGAACAGACAAATTTCTGATGACAACGGGGGTTCCATACTCACCAATCATAATTACAAAAGCCAAGGGAACTAAGCTCTACGATGAAAACAACAGGCAGATTCTTGATTTCACTTCTGGTCAGATGAGTTCACTCCTTGGCCATTCTCATCCTGAAATCGTTGATATCATCAAAAAATATGCGGAGAATCTTGATCATCTCCTCAGCAATATGATCACGCAACCAGTCGTCGATCTTGCAGAGCGTCTCGCTCGCCTTCTTCCTGCCCCTCTAGAGAAGTCCTTTTTCCTGAACACGGGTTCTGAATCCACCGAAGCAGCCATTAAAATGGCCAAGTTTTACACTGGGAAATTCGAGATCGTTGCTTTCTCCGCCAGCTATCATGGTCTAACCCATGGCTCAGGTTCTGCCACCTTCTCGGCAGGGCGAAAGAATGGCGGTCCTGCGCAGCCTGGACAGCTTGCCTTTCCGGCTCCTTACGCGTACCGTTCTCCTTTTCGGACACCCGACGGATCATACGATTGGCAAACGGAGATGGACTTTGGATGGTCTCTCATCGACCAGCAGAGCGTCGGATCTCTCGCCGCATTCATCATGGAGCCCATCCTTTCCACTGGTGGTATCCTCGAGCCACCCACGGGCTACCTAAGGCGTATGAGTGTTGAATGTAAGAAGCGCAACATGCTACTAATTATGGACGAAGCGCAGACTGGCGTTGGGCGTACGGGCTCCGTGTTTGCTTTTGAACATGACGGCATTGTTCCTGACATTCTCGCCCTTTCCAAGACACTTGGCTGTGGTTTGCCATTGGCTGCAGTTAGCACGACTTCTGAAATCGAGCGCGGCTGTAAAGAAGCGGGTTTTCTATGGCTAACCACCCATCTCAATGATCCGCTCACTGCGGCGGTTGGTAACAAAGTCCTCGAGATCGCCGAGCGTGACAATGTGTGTATGCTTGCTGCTGAACGAGGTAAACAGCTGCGAAACGGACTCCTTGAACTGCAGAAGAAATACCGGTGTATTGGGGATGTTCGTGGTCGAGGCCTGCTTCAAGGCATTGAGATTGTTTGGAACCCTGTCACAAAGCAACCTGCACCCGATCTTGGCCAAGCTATTTCTGAGAGAGCCATGGCTTGCGGTCTCTCGTGCAATATTGTCAGTCTTCCTGGCATGGGTGGTGTATTCCGACTGGCTCCCCCGGTCACGGTCTCTTCCGAGGAGATCGCGGAGGGTCTGCGGATCCTGGATGAAGCTTTTGGTCACGTCCTGGACATGCGTGGCTTCATGGATATGATAGTGTCGCGTCCTCAGTCTAGTCGACTGTGATCATACTCTATAGCCGCTTGTGAATTGGACACTTACTCATAATGTCAAAATCTAGCATATTTTAACACTCCCTCACTGTTTCACTGCCATGGAGCCAGATGCTTCTCGACCGAAAAGGACGCTAGACAACACCCTTCAGTAGCAATCCTCCGTCCATATCCATACTTCATTGTGAGCTCTGAAGGATTTTCTCATGGATCCCGTTGACGCTGGAGGACAGATCCTTTAGAAAGAATACGTTATGCAAAACTCTGAACTATTCAACCAGGTGTCTGTCTGGATATTCAGTAGCTATTCAATTGGCTGTTCAGGAATTATGTGGCTTACTAGTCAATGGACTACCCAATTGAACATTGCCCAAACCACATCTGCCGTCCATCCGCAGCGTAGGACTCAGAGTTTTGGCTTGAGAGGCGCAGTACCGTCTCACCCAAAAGACAATGGCTCCCCATCGAAGCAGACTTAATTGGTGACATTGCATTGTGGTTCAGATGCAACCGTTGTGCTAAGGAATCGGGTTCAGCATTTGCCATTTGAAGAAAACAGTTCTCGCTCGGCCTCATTTCATTAGCCACTAGACAGATGTGCCCACTCATGGCGCGTGACGGGCAGATTGATAAGCAGCTCCAATGCCATTTCTGCAGTTGGGTTTGGGTTGCGAATCTCCAATCTCGTCTCACCCGGCTCTTGTCTTATTTACCTAGCTATCTGGAAACCTTAACACAACCCCTTCTCACTTTTGATATTAATGCATATTCCTTCCTCTAAAGACACAAAACTGGAGCCCCATTTTAGTCATGCTGTGGATCGGCTTCAATTGCTTAGAGGGTTGACTCGCTATGTATTGGATGGCAAAGCTAAAAAGAAATACCGTGTCATGTGGACCAATAAAAAAGACAAGAAACCACACGGACGCAATGTAACATGCGTCATTCAATCTGTGGCTTTAAGCATCTCGCCTGGTGGGATGAAAAACAACACATCACATAATTGCAAATCATAAGGTTGAGAAGTTCTGGACCAAGCTATTTGCTAAACACGCTGTCTTTCTATGAATCGAAGACGGAATGAGAAGACAAAATATCGCATCGAACAATTTTTTGAACAGCCTCTAAGGATTTCATTTATATTTCGAAAGTCCTATAATTAAAGTTGAATTGACGTGCGCGAAAGGACGGAACATAAACTCGAACCGACCGGTTACCTATCGTTTAACATTTCTAAATATGAACTCAAATGTGCTGGGATAGACGAGTCTTGCATGAAGCTGTTTGATGTGAGTGATGCCACCCATAACCAACTGGCTTATCATTTCCCGCTTCTATGGAACAGCCGATTGGTGAGGTTCCCATCGGGCAGCATTCAACGCCACACAAAGAGATTTTATTATCTCTCAATCTCCGCTTTTGGTGAAACAATAGATTGGCGAAGTTCCCGTCAGGCTGTATTTGGCGCTATGCAGAGGACCTTAAAAATCTCTCAACCCCGCAAACGAGTCTTCATGGACCTATATCACTCACATTCTAGATTTGTCCAACTTCAGCTCCTGGTCCAACTTATCTGCTGTTGATTGAGAAGCTCAGACATGGCTCCACGTGACAGTTTGGAACATTTGCGTAAGGAACGAGAGTCGAGCGATGAGGGCACTTTGAGCACGAACTCCGGCGGCGAGGAGGGCGAGTCACGGGGCCGCCACCTTTACCAGCAAGACATTGACGACTACCGCTACAGGTCCGCTTCTGTCGGCTCCTCTAATGGGGGCCGTTATCCTGGGTCGCCGAGTAGTGAACGTCGACTTAGCTCTGCAGATCAGCGTTTCGAGCCTACCAGCCTCGTTGGGCTAAGGTCATCTTCGTCCCAAGCTGCTACCGATGGTGGTCCCTCTTGGAATGAGATCAATGTCGATAGGATGAAATGCCCTTCATGCAAGGAATGGTTCCGCGATGCGGCAATGCTGGAGGATCATCGCCGTCAAACTTCTCGGAAGTGCAGAAGGTGTGACCACACGACAATATACTGCGCAAGTGGTCTCGCCCGACACACGGATTACCCATACTGCACATATAGCTGCATCGATCACGACGTCTGCTTCCAAGGAGGCAAGAAAGAGGCTCAAAAACATGCGCGAGAGGTTCGCCATGAACGGTGCTTCTTTGGAAGCTGCGACTCGCCGAAAGCATATGGAAACTGGCCCAACAAAGAAGTTCAGGAGCACATCGCGCGCAAACACGGTTGGGCTGCATGATTGTCGGAGCCGATCAAAACGGTGAATTATAATATCACCTAAATGTCCGTAACCGCTGAACGGATGATTTGTTAGTGCATCGGTCTTCGAGAACATCCTGCGGACAAGGTCGCATGGCACAAACTGATTAATCTGTTATTACGTTAGTTTCTCTATTTTCCAGCAGTGGCTGTTTTATAGCATTGATTCAATATCAATAAGTTCTTCACATAAAAATTAGCTTGATACGAACTAAGTTTAGATGGGCTTGACTTTTGAGAGAGATGGCACATAAAACATGTAGGATCTATCCGTCAAATTGAACACTGTTTCGAGGGAGCTGTAGTAATTGTTACTAAGTTAGTGCTAACATAGATATTTCCGCTGCTGTTCAGCTGCCAGAGATTTGTTCGCAAGTGCCAAAGTATTGCCGTTGAACGCCTAACCTGATTGCGTAGGTAGACTTCAGTTGTCGTCTGTTTTATCTTAGACACAAGAAATGTCGTCCATAAGTGTAGTGCTCCGTGGGCGAAAATTGATAATGAGCATAGGATATTGTAATGGCGCGTGCCCTGAGCTGTTTTCGATTTTGTCGAAACTGATTTAATGCATGGTAAATTTAGGTGCCGTTGTCCCGTCCCGATTTTGACCGCTAAAGCAGCAGACAGCGTTAAATAGGCAACCTGGCGTATCCAGTATCGCGAATACAACGACAACTCGAGTACACCTATCGAAGGTTATGTAAACTTGCTTTATTTGAAGAGAGAAAAATTTGGAAATCAGGATCCATAACCGGAAATATCACGAGATTCTAAATAGTTCGCCTCGATTCAAGTCTCATCTAGCCAAGATTTTGCAGTATTCTTGTCTAAACGTTTGAACGTCGCTCACCACTTTGCGCTTCAGCCATCTATGAGGCTAATCAATAGCTTGATTTGCCACGCGTCTATTTCAGCACAGCTAGCATATCGAAAACAATCCAAGTATTGATCCATGACTGCGCGCGCTAGCTGTATGGGGTCAAGACCGTTATCGACAACCATCAAGTTCGGGGGGTAAAGGACAGGAAAAGGCTTCCTGGCTCAAGCGTGAAGTGGTTTACCGACTTATCAACAACATCAGATCCATTTTCGCCCGGGGCGAATGAAACATCGAAAGTCATGAGAAGCTTGGCTACCAAGCTACGAACATTCGTCAAAGCCAGTTGTTTTCCTACACAACCATAGGAGCCTTCAAAAGGGTATTAGCAGTTGGTAATATAGATTCATTGAGACCCAAATTAAGTCGTTACAGAGTGTACGCACCTAAAGAGAACGGCGCAAAAGCCTCCTTTATCTTGACCATCTCGGGCTTGGAAAACCAGCGTTCTGGTACAAAAGCCTCAGGATCGACGTAGATTTCCGCTTCTACCAGCGCATTAGCTGGACGATTCATCCGCATACGATGACAAGAGATAACTATACTTCTACCCATAACGTACTGCGGACAGAAAACGACCATGTTTCCTGGTATATGCACATCACCAACCTGGATGCCTTCCGGTGGTGTGATCCGTCGAAGTGTGGCTGGCAAAAGCGGCTGAAGGCGGAAGGTTTCATTAATGCATCCGTTCAAATATGGCAGATCTTGGAGGTCTGTGCGGTTTGCGTCGCCATTTGCATCCACGAAAGGCAATAGCTCTTCACGCAGACGTATTTGATGCTGAGGCTCACGTGTAATATAATAGAATAAGAATGTCAATGTCGCTGCCGTCGTATCGCTTCCTGCGACAATTATGGTCCTTGAGTCTCCGTGAAGGTGTAACCACTCCTGTCTGGTGGGCTCAGTGCCTCTGGATCTGTACGGTGCGAAAAAGTTGGAAGCAATATCTGGTATGGCGTGCTCTTTTTCCCGGTAATGTGACTCAATCTTCTTCCAACAATACGCATTCATGGTTTTGTAATTCTTCGTCGCACCAGGGATCAAGATCATCATTCGAACAATCCATGTGGGGACTATTGTTGGAGATCAGTTCATACAAGTTGTTGCTGTTTCAGAGAGGAGGTGGTCCTTTACGCATAAGAGAAAACATTTTCATGCCCTTTCTAACCAACTCGGCTGCAGCGTGGTATGACCCAGTCTTCAAGTTCCCAAAACTCTCTCCGAATGCCAAGTCACCCATGATATCAAATGCATAAAAATGGAACCAGTCACGAGCATTGACAGGTCTCCCTCCGAATGCTTTCAGCTGTCCTCGCAGCTGCTCATCATATCTTCGTATCCGTTGTTGATACCCACGCAACGATTTGTCGCTAAAAGCCACCGACCAGGACCTTCGCCGCTTATCGTGCTTTGCCTTATCCCGTTCGGCCATCATTGGCTTATTTGGCCAATCAGTGTCGTACCAGTCGCTCTTTATGCATGACGAGTTACCATAGATTGCGGTAATTCCCTGCGGATGCGTAATTGATAGGTCTGACGAGCCGAGGCGTAGAAAGTCCGTAGCATATTCTTGATGAAGTTTGAGAACCTGTTTGTGGGCGTCTGCATTGATGCATTGTGAACTGAACCAGAGATTTGATACTCGGGCGAGAACAGGACCAGGGAAGCGATTAAGGGGATGAAAGAGTAGCCGATAAGCGAGGAGAGAAATGTATAGTCCAGAGAAGTAGAAGATGAATAGCTGTCCAGCAATAATGAAGGAGTCAAAGATAACATGCAAAAAGCTAAATAGTATGATACTCAAGAGAGCGAATGCGCCAAAAAAGGCCTGGACATATTTAGCACCATAAAGATGATGCTCGCCACGCTTGAAGAAAATCTGATGGGTAAAAACACCGGCTGCTGTAGCTAAAGTGATGTTTAGTGGAGAGATCATTTTGCCTTACCTGACATGATGGCAGGCACAAAGTCGAATAACATCTTCATCAAGTAAATGGATGGGAGCGCTTGAGCTCATCCTGTGAGTGCACCCCGCATCTTCGACGTATTGATGTCTTGACCGGTGAGAGCGCGTGGGTCCAGAAGCGCAAACAATTCTAAGATGGTCAAAATTAGGCATTCCACCCCTCAGTCAATAAGCCGATAGATACTACTTTGATGGAATAGAAGCGCTTCGGCAATGCATGTAAGATTGTTGGTCCCCTAGCTTTGTTGCACAGAAACCTGCTACACAGAAACCCGTTGTCACTGTTCTGAAAAGTTCACAGTAACCATATGCTTGGTATTGTGCATACGCCCGTGATGTTCTGATAGATATGTTCAGCAGTTGAGAAGTCATTTATAGATTCGAAGGACAATGCATTTACAGACGTCTTGGAAACGGCCTCGAAGCTATGCACGAAAAGCCACCAACCACCAGCGTTAGCTCGGGGGAGATAGAGGTGCCCACCATCGACGACTACCGATTTAGCCATTATCTTTTCCCGTCCTCGCGAAAGCATAGGATTGATGGACCAGGCGCCCCACAATCGAACCGATAAGAAGTAGTAGCCACGGTTTACCGTGGAGGAGCACATGATTCGATCAGTGGAAATCTCTTTTCACGTCCAGGTGCAGACTTCAAACTTCGAAATCAAGACCCCAATTCGGAGACCCTTCAGGCCACTCTGATATTGGTATATCTCCAGGCATTTGTCGTCCATCCGAGAGCTTCAATCTAGGAAAAGGATCATCGGCCCAGATGTACTTGAATCCTTCTCCAGGGGAAGCTCCGTGATAGACTGGGTCACAAAAGCGTCGCTGCTGACGGGGCTGTGTAGAGCGTGCCGCTGTGGAGGCTGGATTGCTATCAACCCGACTTGACGAAGATTGAACCGTCTGCCTGGCGGATGGTTCTTGCTCCGTCAAAGTCTAGTAGACCCCATCGCGATCTTCTGCAAACTGGTTATTTTGTGCAATTGGTAGCTGCATCTCAACTTGAGGGTTAGGAACAATGCAGCTTTCCTTTGTTTTGTCGACAAGTTCATCATTTCGTGATACCAAAGCACCGGTATGCTGGCCCCATATCGATATGCATAGTGTGAAGTATGCACCCAATCCATCCTCATCGTATTCTTTGACTCCAAACCTTTCTTCCCATTTCTGAGCTTTCTGTTCCAACCATTCGCTTACCTCAGCCTGAACATCTGGTTCTGCATTGAGAAGTTGCATTCTTTCTGCTGCCTCGACTGGATCACTCCCGCCACTGGTCATAAATCGTATCCATTGCTGCTTTTCTTCTTCAAACCAGATTTGGCGCCCCAACCCTGCATAACATTGCTTGACTAAACATCTAGTCCCATTCGGCTCACGGTCGTCATAACGCAATCCACGAATGCGGCTGTCTGCGTCACCACCAAGACCAAGGCTACTGCGACCCTGCGGCTCTATTCCTCCCGAGAGAACGGACCCGTCACGTAGAAGAGCATTCCAGTGGAAGTGGCCCAAGGCAAGGCTTACAACACCACGTTTCTGGAGACAGGGGTACCGCTTGAAAGCCGGGAGTAGAGGCAGGGCAAAATCAATGGACTCACCATCTTCTGTAGGAGCGTCCAGTATGGCACTCCAGTAGTCTTCAAACAGTGAAGCAAGGAGAACTTCATCACTAGTGAGAATAAGCGCAAGGAAGTGGTTAGAACTGTAGAGAGCTGTCACAGGGATTTCACCCGGGACCAAAATTTCCACCGGGAAAGACTTTTTGTAAGAAGCAAGACTGGTACCCCTATACATAAAAACACGACCGGTGTGGTTAAGAACCATTATCATACCTTCTGTTTTAGTGTAGTCAACGACTTGTCCAATGTCCTCAGTGATTATTGAACTGCGGGTTCGCGTTCTGGCCATATTTGAAGATCGCTCGGAGGAAGTGCCAGGAAGGATAGCAACATCTAACATAAGCCAAGTATCCGTCTCATGTTCTTCTCCACTCTGCTCTCTAAGCAGTTTGGAAGCATCCCAGACCACAATACCTATGCCTTCAATCAAGGCCGTACTGTGAGTCATTCCAGCAACCACTTTCTTGACACGTCCCTTTCCATGCTTCTGACCATAGTTGCCCTCAAGGATATCGATACCAAGGAATTTTATTTGCCGCCCATAGCTTTCGCCAATCCAAAGCCAGATTTTACCAGAATCCGATAACCCTAGAATATGATTGTGCCAAGTCGAAAATTGCTGAATTGCGGTAGCTGGGTCATGGCGCTCACGCGGACTCGAGTAGCCGGGAGGAAACTTTAAATCCTGGAAAGTATTGCCAGGACCGTCTCGTGGGTGGGGGGAGTGAATGGTGGATAGGATGCCATCGGAAGTGAGGACAGTTGTTGAACGAAATCCACATTGCACGTCGACCAGGATTCCGAGTTTGAAAGCATCCTCCATTTCCTGGGGTACAGGGGTATTGTAGGGGTTATCTGCATGCGTTATGTCACCCCAAGTGTAAGCATGTGTCTGCGTGGTAAGCCGTCTATAAAGCTTGTGCCAGTACACGCCATCTCCCTTGACGGTCGGCTGGTTTGGAAACCGGAAAGAGCGAACTGCTCGCCGCCAAAAAGTTGCATTGAAGCGAATATCTGCATGATGTAACGCGTGACAGGTACTACAAAATCTCAGAAAGCATTTGGCGTCGAGATATGAAAAGATGAGGTCAAGGACTTCATTTGGAAGGTTTAGTAGGGGTGGCATTGTAAAATGTATGATGCTTGTGTACCATGGCAGACCTTGAAAGTAGACTCAAAAGCGAATACTGGTGAGTTTGGAACGCCGAGGCTGATGTAAATCTAAGAGAAATTGAGCGTATTCTTTGCAAAACTTAGAGCAGAATTCAATCAACATTTGCCGACCAACTGACATCTACATGATTAAGGCTGAGACGTAGATTTGACCTGGTGCCATAGCGAGAGTAATGCAACAATAGGGTGTTGCTGTGACTCAATCGGAGAGACAGGGTTCCGAGCTCCGCGAGACTAAATATAACTGTCTTTACCCCTTTTACGAGCACGGACTTGATGGGCATTCGTAGCGAGAAAGCCTGTCATAAAATTATCAAACGCGTACCGCACGGATCAAATAAATCGAAATTCGACGTCAGTGGTTTTTCCAACCCAGGCCTGCTTCATCAGCCTTGTATGATGATACTCGACACTTAGCAATAGCTAAATGCAGACCTTTCCGCAACGAGGTGGCACGATCGCAACCTCCTACAACGTACTGTCAGCTGTGCAAGGCTCTTAGGATAAAGCTAAGATTGACGTGTAATCTATATGCATGTCTGCTGGCTTGGTTAAGTAAGTTTGTTGCTTGTTGACGTCAACTGTGTAGTAATCTGCAACGTGACGATGAAGCTATTAGATGCAGCAAGCCGAAGTCAACACAAAGCTCTCAATGTGGTAGAAATAACGGAAACAGGAGGATGACATAGTCGCTAACAAGCTCCTCTGCTCTCATTTTCTCCTTCCTTACAACATTTTCTCTTAAAGTATCAATAATCTCCTCTCCCCATGGATTTGGAAAAAAAGCCCTTCATTGCTTCCGAAACTTCTTCCACGATCGATGGATCAAACTCAACCCCAAGAAACAAATGGCAGCCAGGATGCTTGCGGCGGCTTCCTTTGAAGCCGATTTTCGCCCTTCTGGGTGCTTCTGTTTGTACAACAATGATGGTTGTTGTGCTTTGGTTCTCGAACTCCACACAGATGGACGATTGGGAGGATGCCTGCGGCTTCCAACCTGCCGTTTGGCTCTCTGTCTTATCATCCATTGCGAATAGTCTGATCCATTATGCCTTTTGCAAAGGCGTAGTCATTTATTGGTGGACGAATGTCATAAATCGCACTCTCACCATACGCGAGCTCAACCGTCAGCGGGAGTATGGGTCCGGAATCGAGGCCGCTGTGAATGATGTGGGTAGATTCCGCTTCAACAGGTTGGCTTTCGCTTGTATCGTTCTGGCTATCGTAGGACAAACAAATGGTCCTTTGCTGCAAAAAGCATCTACAATGACAACGCGTCCGACACAAGAAAGCATATATGGACCATTTTGGCAGCTAGCGCAAACGATGCCCCTCAACCATCCGCCCGACATGGAAGGTAATGCTTTTCTAGTGTCGCCGAATATGTCTTCCACAATCAATGAGTGGAGCAGTAATGCTCCGATCCAAATTGGTGATAAATTCTGTCGTGGCATATGCAACACAACTCTGTCGGGTGTCGGTTGGAATGCCAAGTGTTCCAGCAAGCCAATACCCTGGTCCGAAGAGAGAGGAAATTCACTCAACATGTCCGAACTGTTTAACATTTCTGTGTACACCCAGAACATTACTGATGACTCTTGGCTTTTCGCTTCGAAGCTTGAGCCTGTGCTTATGCTCCAAGCCGTCTTCAAAGACAGCTCACAATGTCATGCAAATCTTTCTTCGCGTATCTGCGAATTACGTCTGAGGAACACTTCTTACCCTCTCGTATTGAATAAACAAAGTTTGTCCATGGATCCAGATGCCACACTTATCTCAGAAATTGGACCAGAAAATTACAGGCCTGACGCTTCGAATGAAGTGGTCAAGCTTTTCTTCGAAATCTTTGAAAGGAATCTTGCTTCAAGATTCAACTCGATAGCCCCAGAAGCTAGGAACACCAGCTATGGAAATCTCACCACTTCAAGGTCGAATGTATGGTATAACTACGTGAACGAAACTTCCATGGTGACAGCAGATGTGGGTGATCCTTGTAGTCTTTCTTTCAAAGACCCTCTACCAGATATGATCCATGCGGCAAGGGACTTACTCTTCCGCATTGTCTGGCAACAGGGCATCATATCCGATGAGAGTTACGTGCTTCCAACGTGGACATATAATTACGAGGGCTACGTTTTCCATACGAATAAATTGTACATGTGGCTAGCGGTGGCGGTCACAGTCTTTGGCATGGTCTCAGTAGGCGTCACCCTCCGTGGATATTGGGAGCTCGGTCGAGACGTATCTCTCCTGCCCTTGGAGATAGCAAAGGCTTTTCGGGCACCGATTCTCCGAAATGTCAAATCAAACGCTACAATAGACGAGCTCCTTGATCAGACCTCGGGTATGCGAGTCAGGTATGGTGAGATCGTGAGAGTAGATGGTGAAGCTTTGAAGAATGACATGGATGTTCCCGAGGGGAAGGATGTCCAAAGAGATCTTGAGCTAGCTGATCCGTCGGTCGTCCGAAAACCACGGAAGGGATTTGTTTATGATAATTGAACAGCGTCTTATTGTGTGCCACGGACACCTTATGATTTGTCGATTTTGGAAGGTTGGCGATATGCTCGGAGATGATGGTAACATCTTGTAATTCATGGGAAGGTATATTGGTGATACGCGTTGAAATATTTCCTGGAGACCACATAATATTTCTCTCTCTTCATTTCGGTAGAATCTGATCAAATCTCTCGTGAATTTTTTGCCATTGGACTTTGGCGAAATTTTTACTTTTTGGAAGCGGTACTTGGTGGGTCCAATAGTGGGTCTTATTTGTTTTTCTCTAAGATCGGATTGAGAACCGGCGTTATAACCCTAGCTATTTGTTCGTAAGTTGTGAAAAGTATTCCACCTGCCATGACAGTTCGCCCCAATCTCATCGTCGTTCCTCTCCAAAATGCTCTGATACCACCATCCTCCCAAATCCCCTTGAAAGCGTCCACGACACCCTCGCCTTTTGCAGACTGGCTTCTAGTCTTGATGGTGTCAAAGGGCTGGGTGCTCAATGTTGTGATTGTCCCTGCAATAGCACCATTGATGAAATTAGTAGTCGGCCCATCCTGACGGATATTGTGCTTCTTCTCATAGTCCTTGAGAATATTGTAAGTTCCCATGCGGAAGGCTGTTGCTCCAGCTTGCTTCAAGGTGGTCCCCGCAAAGCCCCGGTAAAGTCCGCCCAGACCGTGCTCTTTCCATATCACAGCCACGGCGTGAAACGGACCACGGAACCTTCGGTCCGTCCTGGCATCATCTATCAAGGCAGTCTTGATACGTTCGGTTGGAGTGACAGCAGTAATGGATGCAAATACACCAGCCGTCATCCCAGCCAATAAATTATGAATGGGGGACAAAGTGCCCGTTTCTGGGTCCGCAAAAGCATGCTTGATGGTGTCAAATGAAAGAAAGCGAACTGCGTCCTTGCCAACAGAACCAACGATCAAACTGCTACAACCCTTATACAAGGCGGCAAGGCCTTCATGGCGGAAAGTCTGGGCAACGACACGGAAAGGGTTGCGAGACGTGGGAACGCCGCGCTCTTGGCGAAGCTGGGCGCGTGTTTTGGCAAATTCAAAGGGATACTAGCAAGCGGAGGTGAGTTCAGCTCGAGGATATGCTGCAGACACGCGGCTGCACGGCTGCATATTGACTGGGGATTGGATGGACTTGAGTGATTTAAAGAAATGTAGGCAGACCATGCAGAAAGAGATTGGTTGCTCACAGTTGCTGCAGCTTCGACGCCACCTGCCACGCCTCCTGAAATAAGTGAAACTACCGGGTGCGTGCTGTTCTTCGAAGAGACCTAGACCCGGGAAGATGCATGTCAGCGCATTCGGCACATCTGTAGATTTGGCACGTGGCGGTCGTACATGTTTGCTTGACCCTTCAGTCATGCCTGGTGAATGGTTACGTCGGTGGTCAAATCCGCACGCTCGGATAACGAGTTGGGAAAAGGATTTCACCGCCCCTGATCTGTAACGCGATCTGATTCAAGGATGGCGGCAAAATCAGGCTAGGGCTGTCGGGATGGTGTCATTGATCGGACGGACGCCCCTTTCTTCTCGAAGGCGGGTCCCCGAATAGAAGGCAGTCACATTTACTAGTTGATTCAGATGGCCCAGAACGGCATATAGGAGAGACACATGGGCGAAGAGATCCCATCTACCGAGGTCGTGCTGCCAGCAAGGAACCCGTCGTATTTACTCGACGCCCGTAACTTCCGGTGGTGCCCTCAAAGCGACCACTGAACACTCGGCCGAAGTGTCGAACATTGCGAGTTGGCTGCCAACAAGCTGGAGCTGCAGTGTCTTGACTCGGCCTCGATCCTTGGTGTTGTCTGCCTGACGTCAAAGCATAAGAGAGGAATTCCTCGCTGACTAAAGATGCTATAGATGCTGTGATACACTATCACATGGCAGTCCCAGCGACGAAGCTCAGCCTAAATTGCAAAACCACCACAGGCTTTGTCTGGTCGGGGTAAACGCGTCTACATTCAGGAGAAGAGAGCGGTCAAACCTCGGGGGGGGGGGCTATGTGGTCGAATAAGGACAGGGAGGTTGGGGATGGTGCGACAAGGAAGCCGGGGTCTTCCACGTGGTGTTTGCTCCGTGTTCCAGCTTTAGCAGTCTCACGACGCCACCCTGCCGCGTGATAATGGTTACAACTTTTTCTCCCGCACTGCATCCCTCTGGCCCGGCCCAACTGTAGGGTAAACAACGTGCGACCCGACACCCTCTGCGGAGCCGGTCTCCTACATTCCAATTGGCCCCTCCGTCCAGGCCGAACCCGATCCTCTGAAGCAAACACGTTGTCACTGCATCCTTTCCACCGCATAAACTTTGTTGCCCTCGGTGCCGCAGCCGTGCACAACCCTCCCTTCGCACGTCAGCCGTGGGAGGTGCTGACACGAAACAGACTGGGGCGCCTGCCACGCGAGCTAGTCCTTCCATTCCATCTGCAGGCCAACCACACCTAACTATTACATATTACCCTCCCTCTACGCCCGAGTACGGGCCTGCCTCAGAATGACTACCTCTGCCGCCCAAGACGAATTCGACGCCCTCTTTGCAGATAAACACAGATCGTCTGCCCACCCAGAAGATCGTGAAGAAGAGCAAGAACACACCGACTCTGATCATTCACTCGACCAGGCCGATACCTACGTCAGCCGGGGTCGTCATACCTCGAGCACCGCCGCTTGGCATCAGAACCAAAACCGGCGTGACCCCGACCTAGAAGACGAAGACGACTTCTTCGACAGCACCGAAAAGTACGACCCAGCCAGCCTCTCCATCCGCACCCACAACAACACCAACATGGCCGCCGCAACCGCAACCTACACCCTCCCCCCGCTCTTCTCCGAAGCCAACACCGGCCCCAAAGGCGTCATCGCCGACGCCCAGTCGTACGAATACGCCAAAAAATCGCACTACAAGCGCTTCTCCTTCTTCCGCAACCCCTCCTCCGAGCAGCACTCACCACCGCCGGCACGACGCAACCGGTCCGCCGACGCGTCCCGCGAGAAAGCAGGCGCCAGCGGCTCCAGCTCCGACGCGGACGCATCGGACGAGGAGGGCTTTCTCGCGCGCTGGCGGCAGTCGCGGCTGCGGCAGCTGCAGGAGCGGCACCGCAGCAGCAGCACGCAGAAGCGGCAGGAGCGGAGCAAGTCGCGCAGCAAGCGCGTGTGGGGCACGCTGGCCGACGTGGATGGCGCGGGCTACCTCGACGCCATCGACCGCGTGGTCGCGGACACGGTGGTGGTGGTGCTGATCGCCGACGACGACAGCGAGGTCAGCCGGCTCGTCGAGGGCTGTGTGCGCGTGTTGGCCGGGCGGCATGCGACGACGCGGTTTGTGAAGTTGGGATGGGAGGATGCGGAGATGGAGCGGGCGGGTGTGCCGGCGTTGCTGGCGTATAGGGGTGGTGAGAAGTTTGCCGGGCTGGTGCCGGTGATTGAGGAGATTCCGGAGGAGCAGGAGCTGGATGTGGCAAGTTTGGAGGCCGCGATGGCGAGGTGAGTGATTGTGCTTTGATGAGCCCTTGGTTGTGAGGGATGCTTGCTGACAGTCTTGGATAGACACCAGATCCTATGAATTTGTGACGCATTTATCGTTTTGGAGGGAGAGTATCAATGTACGATTAGGAAATTCGACTGTAATTATTAGTTGATGAGGCCTACGTACGTGCGGCTGCTATTGTCCATGGAGTTCCAACCGGATCGGCGTTGTGGGGGGTTTGAAGATGGTCTCCGTGTCATTCGGAGCAAAATCGGACTACTAATAGAGCCTGGGAGCTCGAGATACCTTACGGCTTAGCTGGCCTGGCGTTGGCGAATTCACTGGTGTCGTATACATGACTGGGGCTTGTTGAAAATGTCTTATTGTGTAAATTGAAATTTTGATTTCTTGTCATTGACTGTATTCATCCCATTTTCTTGTGACCTCATGAGGGGTGCTCATAGACAGCTGAAATCCGTACTCTTTCGAATGTACCTCACTTGCTGAATGTTGATATGTTCCGCGTCCCTTTTCAATCCATGTTTAATGGAATAGCAAGCCACGTAGAGACTCCCCCTGCTGGCATTCATTAAATATCTCATTAAAATCACTCAAGGACGAGGATCAGAGATGTTGCCGAAGTCGTAAAGGCCCTCAACCCAGCTTCTCCCTGGAAAATCCGCTCTTTCTCGATCAAATCAGCCACAAAGCCGACCATTGCTCTATGACATCTGCTTCTACTCCTTCATCTCCAAC
Source organism: Astrothelium macrocarpum (assembly GCA_021030915.1). NCBI lineage: Eukaryota > Fungi > Ascomycota > Dothideomycetes > Trypetheliales > Trypetheliaceae > Astrothelium > Astrothelium macrocarpum. The sequence continues at coordinate 61,814 of JAGEMR010000073.1, read as the reverse complement.
TTATCATCCTTCTCCTTTAAACCCCCATAATTCACTTGCTTCCCATTACCCCTTCCCTCCAGATATCCAGAGCGTCGCATCTCCTCGACTCGCGCAGCTTCCCGCTGCGCACTGCGCCGGTTTCCGACTTTCCAGACGAGAGTATAGAGCGACATGCTAAGGACCATGGCGCCTAATAGTTGAAATAGGGTTTAGCTTCTCTTAAGATAAGGAGGGCCGAGAAAATGACAGGGCCAAAACATTATCATCAGGGACCGGCACTGTGGGGTAAGAGATGGGAGCAAGAAATGCGTACCTATGAAGCCGAACATGATGCCGAGTTCATGGCCGATGGAAGGAGGGGGAACATAGGTAGGATCTAAAGATTGAATTGCTATGTTAGTCGCCAAGATGAGAATTCAATGGAATTTGTGAGGTCCTAAGATTTACCGCTGTAATCTGGATCATCTCTTGCCAGTGCAACTGTGACGAATAGCCAAAGGAGGGGTATTCCTACGGAGAAAAGCATCTTCAAAGGTCGAGTCGGACAGCGAGTGGTACGTTTAGTATTTCAAAGATCGTGTGAACTAATTGCGCATGTACAAGGAGAAGGCAATAATAACGGTAAATGTCAAAGAAAGGCTGAAATGATCATCTAAACGAGTGTGAGCGTGATGATTGTGCCCCACGCGGAAGTGGCGTTTGGGTTGTGGTTTTGCTTCTCCCGTCTTTCCCACGCCCATTCGGCGGTCACTAGCGGGACGGAACGTTACTGGGTCGTGTAAAAGAATAAAAACGAGGTGCTCCCAATATGAATACGAGCCTACACTAACCACTTGAAGCAAAAAAGGTCATCGTTGCTGACTTCTCTCGCTAATGTGACGTCTTGGTCGCTATCTCTCAGGCTGCATGTCGGTGAGAATAGCAGAGAACGGTCAACGAAACTGTACGACAAGCTTCTCTGCGTCGATTCGGTTAAACGGACTGCTTGATCAGAGATTCAGACTGCATAAATCCCAAAATGGTAGCGCTTATGCATCATGTAGCGGTAGCGATACAAGGCTCCCTTGCCATTACCAGGTTTGCGATCTTGATCTCGGATCAAGTCCAATGAGTCCATCGCACATACAGATCTTTCAATCGTCGCTTTTCTTCCTCTCCAGCAAAGATGACTTCTACAATGCCATCACATAATCTTCTGATATCCAACTTGTCTAGCTGGAAATGCTTTGCTGCAAGATAGTATTCTTCAGACAAGGGGCTGCAGAATACGCCCACATCATCCGTCTGGAATTTATGTTAGCGGAGAAGCCAGACAACTTTCTCAAAACATTGCTTTTCTTGGATGCAGCTAGAGACCTCTTCTGAAGGCTTCTCAAGAGGACTGAACCTGCACTTACGCACAAAGCCACTGTTGCACCATCGTATCCACTCTCTTTCCACCATTCTCCAAAGTGATGCTCTTCAAACCCACCCTCTCCTGGCAACATCTTTGCATTGACATTACAACTCAAACACATCTCAATCCCCAAGCCTCGCTTCCTTACCTCCTGCTTGATAGCTTCGGGCAAGTAGATGGCATGTCCGATTCGATCTGGTTGCCAGGACAGCATCTCTTCCAATTCTGATGCATTCGGGCTAGGGATCTCCCCAAAATGCACACATACCTTAAGGCCTGAGGCATGGGCTTTGATGAAGGCGGACCGTAAGTCAGAGACGTCCCCTTTACTTGGGTCACCGCATAAGTCAACACCAACAACGCCTTGAGACTGCCTTGCAATTGCTATGTCAACAGTATCGAGAGCATCTTCAAGAGTGCTACGGCGGTCTATTGAAAGGATGAGAGTTGTGTGCAAAGCAGACTCTCTGCTTTTGTCGGTGATGGTCGAAAGAATTGTGTCTACATAGCCCGCTTTGTCGATGGGCGGGGAAGCCCTTGGTAAAGCACGAGGAGTGGTGCGTAGTTCAAGATAGACAACACCATCCGCTTCAAAGTCATTCAGCACCGACTTAGTGGAGTATCTGATGCGATAAGCGTGAACGTGAATAGAACTGGTCTCTCATTGCTTACCTTATGCTGACTGGGTCGCTACATAATTGGTAAATATACGAGGAGAATAGGGGGAAGAAGCTACGGATATGAAATCAGAGTTTTCTGCAGACTGGAAACGGAAATGCCGAAATTGAACAAAGACAGGTCAAAAGCGCCTCAGAGGATGATTCGCCGTTGCACCTCCGCAACGAGCAGACGCTGGACTCTATTAGGAAGGGTTCTGGAAAGTCTGACAGACAGCGGATGCGGCTACCCAGCTGACATCCGTGGTGTCTTGCATGACGGTAGATCCGACTTGTGCAGTAACGCAAATGCGAGATTGAAATGGTGTATGAATCGGAGATCTAGATAGAAAATCTTATTCCTACGTGGTCAAATCATAGTCAACTTTGCCAGGGGGCATAGCAATTAAGGGATCCTCTAGAGGGAGATCCGGCTCGAGTTCCTTGCGCCTTAGCCAGATCTCATGCAGGCACCGGCGACTGATACTGCCGGTCAAATGAGCATGGAGCTACAAGAAAGGAATCAAACGAAAATTAGCAGAGGCGCAAGACGAACAGCAATGTGACATGGGGGGGTTGGGTTGCACCAAGTACCTCGATCTTGGGGAGAAGTTTTGTGAATGCAAGATCGACGTCTATCGATCCTTCCATATTTCGAAGCAGACCGTCTAAAACGAGCAGCTGGCAATCACACGGACTGAGATAGATGAAAACGGGCGCAGGCTCTGTGACAATTTCCCCTGCTCTAGCCTCGGAAGCCTTCCTCACAGCGGCAGGACGAAGCAGACAAGTGCAGAAGTCGCTTTGCTTCGACGTTCGAATTCGCCTTCTCCCGCGCACCGTTCCGCCCACTGCCATTGCAGCATTTTAGACGCGACCAGCACGCTTCACGCCTCTTTCCGCGTCTTGGCTACCTAATCAGTCTACTGCTGCTGCTGCACCTGGCCCTGATCCGGGCAGCCGGCACTCTTCTGTGGCCTTTTTCCTTCTTTCTCCTTCGCTCTCTCTCACCTACCAGGCCAGTCCACCCAATCGTCTGCTGATCAGCGCATCCGCCGCCCACCGTCGCGACCCGGGTACCGTTTGCTGCGTCGAGCACGGCAGCGAGGCCAGAGCCCATTCTCCGACCGCGTCTGAGCACGGCGTGTGATTGGCCGCCGGGCCTTGGGGCGCAAATTGACTGGGCTCTTTGGGGTAAGATTAAACTGGTGGTACTAGCGCGGTCTGGGTTGGCTGAGGAGCTTCCTCGCTGGCTCCGCTTCCTTCTCGACGCTGCCCCAGCCTATCTCATCAGCCTGCACTGAATCCCTTCTGACGTGCGCCTTCTCCACCTCCATCACCCATCTCCATCGCGCCTTGTCGTGCCCAAGAACTGTGACCTGAGTCCGACTGCACCTGGCCTGGTCTGCTCGTGGTCCTGACTGTCGGGGGGGGACCAGCCACCGGCCCTCACCCTTGCCGCCCGGTCGCTCCACAATCGTTTCGCCCCTAATCCAGATCAACCTTACCTCGTCATCACACTGCAGCCTCTCTACCTGACCACCTCCCATAGCTCTCTGCACCCAGCGACCTATCCGAAGCCGTGACAATGTCGGCCGACATGAGTGCCGAATCCATCCAACAGAAGATCCAGATTGCTCGACGGGATGCCGAGGCCTTGAAGGACCGCATAAAGCGCAAGAAGGATGAACTCGCCGACACCTCGCGTGAGTATTGACACGCTTGGGAGCTGTGCAAGTCCAATTGGCAAGCACAGCTGCTGTCTGCACCGAGTACTGACGCACAATCTGTAGTTCGTGATGTCGCGCGACAACGTCTCGATGCGCTGCCAAGGCTAACCATGAAAACGAAGCGCACTCTCAAAGGCCATCTTGCCAAGATTTACGCCATGCACTGGTCCACTGACCGAAGGCATCTAGTCTCCGCTTCGCAAGATGGAAAGCTCATCATTTGGGATGCCTACACTACAAACAAAGTCCACGCCATTCCGCTACGATCGTCGTGGGTCATGACTTGCGCTTATTCACCGAGTGGTAACTACGTTGCTTGCGGTGGCCTTGATAACATTTGCTCCATCTACAATCTCTCCGCTAGAGACGGACCAACACGTGTTGCTCGTGAATTATCGGGCCACTCTGGATACCTATCATGCTGCCGATTTATCAACGACCGAAGAATTTTGACTTCATCTGGCGACATGACCTGCGTACTGTGGGACATTGAGACTGGATCAAAAGTACACGAATTTGCCGACCATCTCGGCGATGTCATGAGCTTAAGCATCAATCCTCTTGACGCCAACCAATTTGTCTCTGGTGCTTGTGATGCCTTTGCCAAACTCTGGGACATTCGTCAGCAAAAATGCGTGCAGACATTCGCTGCGCACGACTCTGATATCAATGCTATTCAATACTTCCCAAGCGGAAATGCTTTCGGTACCGGCTCTGATGATGCATCGTGCCGCCTTTTCGATGTCCGCGCTGACAGAGAAGTGCAAGCTTACACAGTGAGTGCTTTTCTTATGTTGAAAAAAAAAAAAAGTTTCCCAAATAACATGCTACATCAGTGGCTCAAAAGGCCTTTTACTGACATTCCAATCCCACAGATCGGGGAGCCAGTGTGTGGCATCACATCAGTGGCCTTCTCAGTCTCTGGAAGACTGTTGTTTGCCGGCTACGATGACTTTGAATGCAAGGTCAGTCTCACTTCAAGCTCATTCCAAACCCACTGAATATTAAATGTCGGATATAGGTTTGGGATACTATGCGTGGAGATCGTGTTGGCACCTTACAAGGCCATGATAACCGAGTCAGCTGCCTCGGAGTCAGCAATGACGCTATGAGTTTATGCACGGGATCTTGGGACTCTATGGTAAATTTTCGTGTCATCATCATTGTAAGACTGAGCCACTGACAAAGGGTTTTTAGCTTCGCGTATGGGCATGATAGCTCAATCCATAACCCAACCACAAATTACCCCCACAAAAAGAAAAAGAGTAGCTGAGTACATCTGATCCGCTTCCTGGCATAGAGTTTTACGGTCGGGGTGGGAAGCGATGAATGTAATATGAACCGCAATTGAGCACGGAGTTGCTTTGCTAGATGGAGATAGGGGAGGCTCGTTCTTGACGCTGGTTGTCTTTGATATATTGGCTGAAGGAGCTTACTTTCCAGGCCCTGCATCCGAATATCAATACTCCTAACAGGACATGGCCGGTCTTCTTTCCTTGTTCCTTATTGTCCGTCCTGTTTGTCTCTATTGTCCTACTGTCGGATCTCAACAGCACACGGGCGAAATTCTTTCACCTCCTGGCTCGGATTCTAGTGGTCGGAATTATGTGTTTAACCCAGCTTTTGGCTGTGCCGCAAAACACAGCAAATATTACCTCGTTCTCATTTAGTGCCCTTCGACATGGTCAAGTCCTAATTTACGCAGTCTGCGAACTTCTGGCTTTCCCCCTCAACCCGGTTCTTGCCATTGAATTTTGGCAAGCTACCCACAAAAAGGTGTGCGAGCTGTTGCGCGACGCTCGGTTTTTTTTTTATTGGTTTTCCATCTACCCCTCAGATCGTTGTTCTGGCGCGGCGTCGACGTGTAGCCTGCTATCTTTTCATTTGCCTCGATATTCTTACAACTTACGCCGTCGGCAACAAACATCTATGTACATGCGCGGGATAATCACCAATTCAATAAGATTCTGCGTATTGCTCTCAGTGAACCAAAGTGCGACCTTGCCTTACCCCTCGTACAGACTCAATCAATACATTTGATGTACTCCCCCCAAATCAGTACACCCATCTTTTTCCTTCCTCAACCCATATCGACTACTACTCGCCACGCCCGATCCCAAACGGGACAGCCGCGTTTCCATGCATGATGCATGTACCCATGACCTATAGACCCTCGCACATTTTCCTAATCCAAAAACTCCCCGCCCACTTCATCACAAAACACCCCCCTCCTCCCAAAAAAAATCTACATGACCCCCACCTCCCCTCCTAATCCCCCGAGATCCAATGAACCCCCAGAAACAGCCCGTCCGGCGCCCACCCACGCTCTAATGCCCAAGACCCTGGCCCCCCAATCGCAGCCGCGCAACCGTCATCCTGCATCCGGCACCTAACTCCATCCTTATATTGCTCGCCCGCCCCCCAGCCCGCGCTGCACGCTTTTTACACGGTGTCGTGGCTTACGGCGTCGCCGTGCGTCGTTCGCCGTGCCGTCCTTGGACAGAAAGAAAGAAACTCGCTGTGCCGCCGGAGCCCTGGGGTTTCGCTGCGCCGCCTGGGGTGCTGATCGCTGCAAGTGGCGGGATGCGCCGGATGATAGGGGAAGGGAGGTTGGAGAGTCGGATTGGCTGGATGGGGTGGGTAGGTGGTGGAAGGGGAGTACTTGGGGAGAATTGGTGCTTTGAAGAGAGGTATTAGGGACAGGGGTTGTGGAGGTGGGTTTAGGGGAGGTAGAGGGTGGGGATTGGTTGGATTGTCGCCTGGGTTATGGCGGTCGGTAGAAGATGGTACAAAAGTTTGGTTACTGAATAACTCTTTTTATCTCTTTTACTTTTCGTCTTGTGCTAATCTGGCCGTTCGTTGTTAAAAATGCGTCTGATAACGAATCCGCGCTTTCTGAACGTAACGGTTCTTGTTCTGAACCCACGAACACCTCCCAGAAGGACCCAGAAACCGAACCACTCCGAGCACCTCAAAGAAAGTGTGCCGGGAGCTACATGACAGCGCTTGGCGCCATTTCCGACTTGGTCAAGACGACAAAAGCCCTCAAGATGCTCACTAGCGTAATTTTCGCTATTGCTTTGCAGTGATCTCACCCGTATTGCTGATGTCGAAAAGCTATACACCATTTGCACAAGAAGCATCAGATCCTTGTCCGAAGGACAGGAAGTCAGGCTCAAAAGAGGCGGTATTTAACTTTGAGTGACCTATTCAGCAGGCAGGCGAAGCGCTAGCATGGAATCCATGTCAGCAAAAAGAAGCATTTCGCGGCTATTATTCAACCTAAAAGGATTCTCCCAATGAACCTAAATGATTGTTGCTTTTCAACATGAATACATTGCTATGGCTCGGAAGCTTCGCTTCGCTTATTCTAAAATTATCTCTTCAAATTGCAAATTGTCCCATTTCGCCCTCCAACGAAAATACTCCTTACAGTCTGGATATGGACACTGCATCCGGTATTGAAACTCGCGATCTGGGCGTGATCTTTTGGTGAAGGAGCGTTGCCCTCATCGTCCGCCCAGGTGTACGATATTGCTTCGTATTGAGGACATTCCTGAAGAGCCGTTTGAAGGAAATCGCCTTGAAGCTCATCTTTCTTGCGATCTGACCGAAGACGGAGGACACGAATCTCATCCTATAACGTCAATGGGGGATTCGCAGTTGCCGCAGGTCATTCCACGATATCACCGCAACTGAAATACATCCAGAGCTTCGAGCCGTCCTCAATTTGGCGTGTGTCGCGATGTCCTCTATCACACAAGGTGGTTGGTATTGTTCGAGTGTTTAGGAGAGGCAGCACCGCGTGTGGTTGCTTCCGCTTAGAATGTCTACATTGAGGAGTCTGGATTCCAACGCAGACACTCTAATAGAAATCCCAGCCTTGCATTTCGTCGGCAATGGCGGTGTTCATCTGCAATGCCAGACGTAAAGACAAAGCAACGTAATTTAACAAGCTTTTCTATTGAAACCCCTTTGATCGGATATCCGTTGAGGGAAGCCTTAGCTTTACGAGTCTGCCCTGTGGTATCGCATGTATGCTAGAGCAACTGGACTGCCTATCTACATAGTCGGAGACAGAAAATGTTTTCTCCAGTTCCAGTCTCAGAACTACCCTGGACTGGTGCCGCTTTAACCTGAGCTGAAGGTGAAGAGGCTGGATCACGCCTGAGACTGTAGATTTGACTGGTTTCGATGAAGGAGCGACTTCTCCAAAGGACCAGAAAGATTTCCTAGAAGATTGAACAATAGCTCATGGTAGGCCTTCCCGAAAAGGACTGTTTACATCATGTCTGACCGTCTGAATATCGCAACGGGAGAAACAGTGAAGAAAGACTATGCTCTGTGTCAGGGTGCTTGTAGCCCTCAACTCTCTGAAATTCCGAGACCTGACTCAACGCCCTACCTTGAAGGTATGTCCATTCGCCTCACGTGGCTTGGAGACTCGCAAACTCCAGGAGTCATTCGCTGACACCACACCACACAAGCAGTCTCTGCATCGACCACCGTGGGTAATTCTTCTGCTTCACATTTGCACAAGCACAACATGTCTTCGTTTCAAGGGCGGACGGACGATATTGTTGGAGGGCCAAGTACCGGAGAGCGGGACTCAGAGCATCCGTCGTCGGCTTCCACACAGGCAAATGAAGAAGAACAAGGTGGCATAGAGTTGGACGAGGATCAATTTTTGGTAGAAAACTTGCTCGGCAAGCGAGTACGCCGAATCAGAAGGCGCAAGGTCGTTCGTTATCTTGTCAACTGGAAAGGATAGCTGGAAGAGGGGAGTACTTGGGCAGACGAGACGGACATATACGAAGATCTCATCAGAGACTACGAGAGCCGAAGCGACTCGACGTGAAGAATATATAAGCCTAGGGATGTCTGTGAAAGGATATCGTTCAAGTGTGTTCTCAAGCACCATTGGAATCTTCGAAATTGGCTCCTTCGATTGATTTTGAGGCCGACTCAATGATGAAAATCAAGAGTATCATATTACGATGTTGGGTTATCCGTCATCTATCAAATTCGTCCCGGTGGAGACTGAAAATTTGCTTAGCCTTCTCCGTCCAAATGTCCCGGCCACAACTTGAACCTTAAGCGCACTTGTATAATGCCACGCCTGTGCATTGTGCTGGGAAGATTGACTTGGAGTCGGCAGGGATGTAATGGTGCAACTCATGTAACGGCGCAACTCTATACAAAATGCGGAAGCTAGCGGAATTTAGCGGATCTTTAGCGAAGAACATCAAAGTTTTTAAAAGTTTTTAGAAGTTTTTTATGTGATTCGCTAGCGGACGCTAGCTTCAGCGTCAGCGTGCGCCGTTACATGAGTTGCGCTGTTACACTTCTGCTGACTCTATTAACGTTACAAGACATGCGAATTAAATGGGTTAAATTGTCAATAATATTAGTATATAAAGCGCAAAAATGCGTCAAATACTGTTCTGGTTGCATGGTGTAGCTGGTCATCACGTCAGTCTAACAAGTGAGCACTGAAGGTCCCAGGTTCGAGCCCTGGTGCAATCATTACAAATTTTTTTTTTCTCTTTTTCTCTTTTCTTTGTTTTTCTTTACATTTCCTTATTGTATATTCTACAAAAGTTCCTTATAGCGATTGAGGTCGTCGTATGATAGAACATGGTTTTATTTATTGTATCCCTTTATTTTCTTAGTGCTACCGTTCTGATCGTTGCTTAAGACTCCACCTTCCGTGACACGGATTACAGCGCTCCGTCCTTCGTCTAGATCATCGCCACACGAAGATCATCGGGCAATTATTAGGGAGCATCGTTCATGCTCGAAATAGGCATTTGCTGAATCAGCTTTAGCCGCCCTTTCTTGACTTCACTATTTTGAAGGACATGGTGGGGTAAATTTAGCCAGTTACCTTGTACATGTATATACCAAGTCAGACATAATGTCTACTTTAGGTGAGGGCTAAGGCTTGAAGGGGAATCACAACTCGTGCCATCGTTTACTCTGACGCGAATGGACGTAATGCGAACCGACAGAAAGTGCACACTAATATCCATGCATAATGATGCGTCTTTTTCTAACAGGATTTTCCTAAGTGTCTACCTTAGGTATGGTACTGTGCTACTGCTACGGGAAGCCGTTCATTTTAGTGCGCAAATCGAAAGTCGAGCCTCTTGTTGCCTTCGTCCGTGGTGTTATCCAAGTAATCTATACGCTGCTCTTTTGTCATGGCGTTCCATTTTCTCTCCCGGGTCTTGTTTTTCCATACGTAATAAGCTTTTGTAAAAAGGAACAAAAATATCGCCAGAACGTTAATGGCGAATAAGACGGTATTACCACGGCGATACAGAGGTGCATCGTCTGCCTGGTACACATAGAAACTGATTACGTCGCCACACTGTACAAACATGTTGTATAGAGCAGCTGAAACAGATCGAGTACGGACAGAGCCCGAGTTTCTTGATGCCCAGGCAACAATGATGGGGTGGGTGTACGGATAGCTTAGCAAGACAGTGACCAAGGCATAGGTACCCCACGCGTTCACATAGGTTCCTGACCACCATTTTAGGGCAATGATACAAGGGAACGTCCAGACGTCTTGAGCCATGGCAACAAAGGAGCGCTCATTTACCCACTCGCTGAACCATGTGATGGCAAGCAAGGTACCGATGCTTATAACTTGGTATGGAATTGTTAGAAGATTCGTGTTGAACTGGAAAACAGCTTAGTGACATGGCAGTTGTCTGCTTGGAAGGCGGGAGCCTTACAGTACTAAATCCTAATTCCCGAAGGCTGAGAGTAATATAGTCTTTTGGAGGATCGTACGGAATGAACACAATTAAACCCAAAATATAAATCTGCTGAGATTTAGCTAAAATTCGGCCGGAAATAATCGGGATACACACCGGCCACATATCATAATCTAAGAGCGCGTTCCAAAGACGCTTAGGTGTAATGGCCATTCGATTATGCATATCGCCTTTGGACGGGTCATCGCGTAGAACGCGGTTCACGACGATACCGACCTCGCGGTCAGTAAACCAGCCATTCGGACGAAACCATGTCTTCGTCTGAACTGCAGATGCGGGCATCAAAAAGAAAGAAACCAAGCCAATGACGAGGGTGATAATGCCTTCGATCAGGAAGAGCCATCTCCACCCGGCCAAGCCGTTAACACCGTCCAGATGGAACAACGCAAAAGCGAGAAGAGCGATGACGATCCCTGTAACGCTCGTTGCGGCCCAAAAGAAACTCAAGCGAATCGGTAACTCCTTGCTGGTGTAAAAGTACGAGAGCCACAGGATGAGGTCTGGGATGAAGCCTCCTTCCAAGATTCCGAGCAGGGCTCTGCAAGCGTAGAAACTAGATCGCCCGGTTAGACCGGCCTGAGCGGAAGCGACGATAGACCAGAGCGTCATTTGCATTGGAATCCAGCGGTCGGGGCCGAGCTTCTTGGAGACGAGCTGGGAAGGGAGTTCCGCCAACAAGAAAGCCACTCGGAATATCGTGTTACCTGACAAGATTAGTCATTTCTTGTAGTTCAATCAGTCACTCCTTCTCACCGTTGTTGTAGTCATTCGTATTGAGGCCTAGCTCACCCAGCATGTTGCCAGACACAGCTTGGACGACATTGGTCCGGTCTACTTGAAGAGCAAAGAACATGATACATGCCCAAAGGCAGACATGCCAGTCTAGCTTTCTGATGAGTTTCTTTTCCTCTTTGGGTTCCCACTCAAGGCCCGGATCGAAGACATGACGGCACTCGTACTTGGCATCTTCATAAATTTTGCGGTAGTGCTCTGCTACCTTTGGGTCCGCGAACGGGTTCGAAGCAAATCGGCCCTCGTCGAGGAGGCTTTCACTCGAAAGCTCATTCTGTTCAACAAAAACGTCGTCTTCATCTGCCTTGTCTGGCCGAATGGACGTAGAAACGGGTTGTGCGGCCATTTCGATGCTTAATTGAAGCAAATCTCGGCAGCGCGAGGCCGCTACTAGTTTTATTCGTCGCCATGTGTTCAAGGTCCATGACGACAGATTTCTTTGTGAAGCTATACTCCACTAACGGGATGTCGAAGTCGTGATCTCGCATCTCGCTATCCCGCAAGAGGCAGCGGAAGATCCTGGGGCACCAGCGCACGCCATTTTCTAGATGTTGACGAGATAATTGGTGCAGGGATACCGATAAAGCCACCACCTAGATTCTTCGGCTGGACTCGTCACTGCATTTTCTTTTTAGCACTATAGCAAACCAAGGAAGTAGATTGAAAGCAATAGCTATTCGCATAAATGACGATCCAGTTGAGATGTTAGTAAAAAGGGGAGAAACTATGGCTTCATCATCGGTAGATGCGTACTTTATCAGCGTTTCGTATATTCGAAATGAATGGCGTGATCTCAAGCCAATCGCATGAAGATGTTCAGAGTTAGCCAGTGTAACTACAATTCGACCACTTCGATCAACCCTTCTTCGCTCCTGTACTCCTCTTCTGGCGACCGAGAGGGTACTGGATCGGTGTCATTCCGTTTGACTGTAGATATACTTCTACGTTGTCTATTTTCGCAAGTTCCCTACGTACTCAACGGACGGTGGCATCGGTTCGGAATTTTTAGTTTGATGACCCAAGAAAATGGCGATCTCTTGGAATGTAAATATAACTTTGACGCACACGCGCAGGGCGACTCCTTTTTATTTGTGCCAATTTTATTCATATTATCCCAGATATGAAATTACGTTTGCCACTTCTACCCGATTGGGCTAGTGCATACCTATGAATGAGCCGTGAGTAACGCATAGCACATTTCTGACCCATTTCTTGAAGGATGGTCTGAAAAGAATTTTACCTAGCAAACTCTTCTTTTTGAGCTTTGTATTCACAATTCTGCTACAACGCTGCTGCCTGTTGGTGACCTAACTATACGATTCCTGTTCACAAACAAGGGTCCTCGCACTTGCGAACTTGTGGGATAGGCATATATGGGCGGAAAAGAGATAACTACAACAGAACGAGACGATGGCTGCGCAGCAAAATGCCCATTCCTCAGGTTAGTCATTGTCAACACTCCGTTCTGCTATGGCATAGTTTCACATGTGCGTTTTTTTTTTTATTTATGAACAGTGAAAGTCCACCGCTTTTTATGGCATCCAAATAACCTCGTGGCGAGTGCTCATGTTTGCTACAAAGCTACAATATCCAGCCCAACTTAATCAGTGATGTACAACGAATATGAATAGACACTCAGATTATCCCCGCTCATCTCGATTGCCAATTTGCCGGGGATTGCTCCGAATTCTTTGCTCCACTATACACAAGATCCCAAAAGAAATACCAAGAAGTTTAATCATGTGTCTAAAAATCCCTCCAATACCCTTTATGTGTTTCTCCCAAAGCTATATTCTTGAGAAGGTTATGTAGCCGTAGACGAGACTCGGGCCTGGCACTCCTCATAGTCGATGGCATCAGAGTCTATGCCTTTCGTTTCAGGGATACAGAAAAATGTGACAATGGCACCAAGGAGCTCAAAGGCGAAGAAAATCCATAGAACACCGCTGAGACCAATGGAACCAGGATATTTCTTGTGATCAGTCTGCGACCAATAGTTGAAACCAATTCCAGACAGGATAGCACCAAGCTTTCCAACAGCAGCGCAGAAACCGTGAGCCAGTCCACGCACACGAGACGGAAACACTTCACCAGGCACAATGAAGGTGGTGGCGTTGGGACCGAAATTGAAGAAGAGCTGTGCAATAATGAGGAGGGCGAACTTGCCGCCAGAGGAGAGAGAATCATTAGCGCCTGCCAAAATACCGAACATCAAGGCCGTGACAAGGAAACCTTGAATTTGTATCCACTTTCTACCAAGCAATTCAATGAAAACAATAGTAAGGAAGTAACCAGGAACGTAGCCTGCGATGGCAACAATCAAGTTACCTTCAGCATTCCTAAGGAGATAATCGTACGGACTGTTGCCTTTGGCGTATCCAATATCGGTCAAAATGACTGATTGGTTCAAGTTGACGCCATAGAAAGCAACGTCAAGCAGAAACCACGAGAATGCGCAACCAAAAAGGGTCAAAGCATGGCGTGGGTGGCTGAAGTACTCGAAGAATGCAGCCATCTGGACTTTCTTTGTTGGTTCAACGGCATGTGCCTCGATAACGGAAATACGGCGATCATCGAATGTCTTACCCTCAGCTGTCTTCAGGTCTTGCTGGTCATCCAGAGTAGCGGCTGAGGAGTTGAGTGAGGACTTCGCGACAGAGGACAATTCGACACTCTGTATGAATTTACGAGATTCCGGCATGGTCAGGCGGAAATAAAGAAGTGCAAAACATGGCACAAGAGCTAATCCGACTTGCAGACGCCAAATCCCATCGATTTTGCTGAAATGGCCATGGGTGAGAGAATGGCTGAAAATAGGTAGCAAAATGCAAGTGATGACAGAAGCAAGCAGGGTACCCTAGGAAAAGGAATTAGCAAGCTCGTCCATTGTGCGCCCTGTGGCGAGAGGTTTAAACATACCCAGCCCTGATTACTGAAAATCCAACTAAGCATACGACCACGATTCTTGAGTGTCGATCGCTCGGCAACAATGGCAGCAGACATTGGATAATCACCTCCAATGCCAACTCCGAGCAAGAAACGGAATCCAAAGAGCCACCACATCTTCTCAACACCCGTTGTCAAGCCCTTGCTACCATTCACGGGGAGAGAGATGATCATGATAATCCCGACGATAGCGACAATTAGTTCTTTGCCATAGACAAACTTGCGGCCGAAAGCATCACCCATGAAGCCAAACGAGATCTGACCGACAACATTGCCGATATTAGCGGCTGCATTGACTGCGCCTTTGACGAGGAAGGGAATACTTGGGGACGGAACAGTCTTGGTTGAGTCGAGATTGCCTTTGGTAAAGAATTCATAAGCCCAGATGGGAGAGGCTAGATTGACAATGAACAGATCATATGAGTCCAGGAGGAAGCCTACGCCACAAATGGCATATAGCTTGAAGTCGGCATATGTGAAAACCCTTGACGCGTGGGTGGCCTCATACTCTTCAAGAGACACGACATTGCCATGCTCGTCCTTACGAGTGTACGCGTGCTCTTCCCAGACAGGCATCTTGATGTGGACAGAGGAACCCCAAAAAAAAAAAAACTGACAGTCAGACACGACACTGAGAGGGGTAGGCCGTGGATATAGTAAGGGTTGAGGCTGAGCAGGGAAAGAGGAGAAAAGCAGGGACTAAATAATCATTCCCTGCAGCGGCAGCATCCCCCCATGTAGAATAAGGTGATGCGCATACAAGAGAGTTACCTAACCAGGGGGAAAGTCCTCTACCTATGAAAAATCACGTTGACGTGCAGAGATCGCAGTGATGTTCGATCATGGGCACGCTTTGTCGAAAAGCGCTCTCTGGCTGGTAGGTGCACCACATTGGCAATTACACGAGCATGATGTGTTCGGCCCCCCCACGTGCGCGAGTTGCTGGCTCAGCGGGAATGATTGGGAAGCTTGGCAAGTTCTCGACGTCGTGGAAGGGCGCTCGATCCTCTTTCTCGAAAGGTCGACGGTGAGATAGCTTAGATGGGCTAGAAATTCATTGGCACAAGAACGATGGCGAGCAGACGCTAGTTGATTGGATTGCGCAAGCTGGCTAATCTTTCGTGTCTGTCTCACAAGCGAGGTGGCACGGAGGTGTTACCCATTTGTCACTTGGGCCGTTGATCACGTGCTGCGTTCCGTCCCGTACTTCCTACATTAGCTTAGGTGCCAAGGGAGGTCCGGAGGCTCGACCAACGGCGGAGTCGAGGTTGGGCCAAGACCGCATGAATTTTTCCGTTTAGTCTAACGCACTATTTTTTTTTCTTCGTTTTCAGAGCACTCGCCGTGTGTGAAAATTCTTCCAAGTCTTTGAAACAGTGATCTTGCGGGTGCCCATTCCGGGTCCTGGCGGCTGCATGATATATATACCTATGCAGGAGGCGATTCGTAGAACGGTGCAGATGA
Source organism: Astrothelium macrocarpum (assembly GCA_021030915.1). NCBI lineage: Eukaryota > Fungi > Ascomycota > Dothideomycetes > Trypetheliales > Trypetheliaceae > Astrothelium > Astrothelium macrocarpum. Next base: position 46,063 of record JAGEMR010000073.1, on the reverse strand, counting down.
AAATAAATTACACAAAAAGCCTGGTGTTACCTAGTATGCGAATGACTTGGACATGAAAGGACTGTCTTCCATTCTATAGAGGCTCGTACCGCCAAGCAGGGCGCCTGGACTGTGCTCTTCTCCAAGTTGACTCAGCCAAACGCGGCTCTTAACGTGTCAAATTCTGGCCAGCTAAGAACAAAGATATTTGTTAGCAAGCCTTTTTGGCTCGACTTCAAGATTAAGATGTGGACTTTCAGTCGAGAGCGCAAGAGCATTGAATACCTTCGACAATAAAAACTACTCACATTTGATGATGGCAAACAATTTTTCCAGGACCACCCATTTCGTTCAAAATGCCAAGTCGGTTCGAATGGCAAGACACTCTGGTATAAGCACTGGTGCTCATAGTATAGGTCGTTTGGTAGAGCTCTGCTGATTTCCTAATTCATGTGTTTCTTAGTAATTGTTGTTCCTGCAAGGCACACAGATCAATGTCGGGAGTCGGCCTTGGATGCTCCGACATTGTTGTAATAAATGACGTCTCGTCCCTAGCAAGTCTCACGAAACTCTCCGCACGGTAAGCGGAGCTGAGGAGGTAGGTCAGGGTGCAGACTCTCCTTTTACATTCCTCTCTTTGACTTCATCGCATCTTTCTCATCAATCTTTGGTTTACTAAACCTGAGGAGTGGCTCATCGCCGCCCACCTCACCATGTCTACCTGGGAGTCCTCTGGCAAGAAACGCGACAATGTCCAAACCCGCGGCGTCTACGAGCCCTCACCCCTGGGCACCGGTGTATTTGTGGGCCTCCGCGCTGCAGACCCATTCCTCCAATACAGCATCCTCTCCCAAAACCTCGGCGCCTCGCTTCTCCAACGCCTGGGCACGTCCGCGCTGCCCCCCGGTCCCCCCTTTATCACGGGCGTTGCGCTCCTCGACCGACTCAGCCTCAGCCCTTACCGTCTCGCGCTGCTCGCCATGAGCGTCGGTAGCGCAGTGAAGCAACAATACTGGTTATTGAGCATCTCAAACGAGGCAGTCCCCGCAGGGTCGGCGGTAGCAATCAGCGCCTTCAACTCAATTCTTAATTCGCTGAACTCGATGTTCTTTATCTGCTCGGCGACGAGCGCGTCGGTGAATGGCGAGCGGTTCCCACAGACGCCGCTACTGGTCGGGTCGGCGCTGTATGCGGTGGGCATGCTGACGGAGACGGTGAGCGAGATTCAGCGGAAGAGGTTCAAGCGGAAGCCAGAAAATAAGGGAAAAGTGTGCGATCAGGGGCTTTGGGGGCTAGCAAGACATATCAACTACGGAGGCTACACGCTATGGAGGAGTGGATACGCGATTGCGGCTGGAGGGTGGATTTGGGGTGGAGTCGTTGCGGCTTGGTTTACGTATGATTTCGTGGGTAGGGCAATCCCAGTACTGGATCAGTACTGTCAAGAGAGGTACACAGAGCAGTGGACGCAGTTCAAGCAGAAAGTGCCTTATAAGCTTTTGCCGTACATTTACTGAGAGTAGGCAAAAGCGGTAGAAACCGGCAGGTGCGCCAGAAAGTTTGTAGTCTGTATTGTACAAATTAAACATAAGCTCACGACTCTTCCAACGTATTCGTTTTCAATTCTAAATTACCATATTTCATAGTTGACACCACAGACAAGGGTCGGTTCACGCTAAACGCCTCCAGCCAAATGGTCCTGAATAATTTACAACCATAGTACGCAAAGGACAACAAAGCCCATGGAAAACATAACCAAGTCAGCTGTAACGGTTGTGGGTCTTGTTGCGGCATTCGGATCCGTATCCTGAATAATCGATGGTGGGCCAGCTGAGCTGGAGCTACTTGTAACAGTCTCTGTCTGCCAGGAGGCCGTCCTCGTCCCATTGATCACAATACCAGCAGAGCCTACGCTGATCGCCTCTCCACTAATTGTTGCTGCAGGACCGCCATGGCTTAGTGTTGTCCCGTCAACCACTGCCTCGGGTGCACCGTTTGTTGCTTTCGTCTCGATAGCTGTGAAGGCACTCCCGTCAATCATGAGACTTGCCTCTGTCACTGATGATCCTAAGGAAGTAGCCTGCCACGTGATAGTGTTGCTTCCATCAACAACAAGACCATTACTACCAAGGCTAAAGGTTTCGCCATCGACCATCGTAGCAGAGCTACCAACATTGAAAGTCTGAGAACCGATGACGGCTTCTGGTACCCCTGCTGGACTGGTAGTCTCGAGAACTGTGACAATGTGCCCGTCAGAAGCTGTGAGAGTCATAGCGCCTCCTCCTTGTCCAAGCGTTGGCACAGATTCCCAACTTGCAGTTGACGAAGCGATGATGAGGCCGTTGGATCCTAAGCTGATGACTTGACCGCTCATCATCTTCCCAGACTCGCCAAGTTCAAAGGTTTGGGTCCCAATCACAGCGATAGGTGTACCGTCCGGACCGGCCTGTCTATTTGCGGTGTATGCCTTTGTCCCAATTGTAAAAGATGCCTCAGCTTGTGGAACATGTGTGGGGCTGGAAGCGATGGATGAAAAGGAAACCGTCTTGCTGCCAACTGAGATACCAACTGGGCCTACCGAGATGGCTTGGTGGTTAATGGTAGCTGGTGAGCCTTTGAGCGATAAAGTAGTTCCGCCGATGACTGCGGCACCCACTCCACCTTCTACAGCCGTATAACCTTTTCCGTCGATTTTGAAGATTGCCTCTGAAGGCCTGAGACCCGTCTGGCTACTCTCATCCGTACCTTCACGATCGTTGCCAATAGTTTGCGTATTTACCACAGCCATACTGCGGCCAGCTGCCAATGGTGTGCCATGGATCGTAGCCATCCCTGTTTCACTTTCAATGACTACATGATCCGTCGTATCTGGGCTGGGAATGTCCTGACCGCCAATGGAGGTGGCGGCGCTGCCCCCTGAGGGTACGTCTCCCGTGCTTACATACAATTTCTGGCCAACGACGCGTGTTCTGGGCGCTCCAGTGCCCTCGGCTGAAGTCTCTTCCAGTTTTGAGTAATCAGCCGCAACGCTTTTTGACGGCGCCGCGACTGGGCCTCTCATGTTAGCACTGCTGTCGCTAGAAGCGTCATCTGTGGCTGTCTTATCGCTCGACTGAGAACTGGATGCGCCATTCAGTACCGATGCAACGATTCTGGCAGGATTCTGCTCAGGGTTGCTGCCACTTGGGTCTGGTGAAGAATGGATGGGAGGCAACAGTGTATTCATAGGGTCTGATGATGCAACCCTGGTGGACAGTGGAGACAGATGGTCCTGAGAGTCTTTGGCAGTATGGGCGTCCTTTGTTTGTTGCGATTGGTCCAGTGTGGATGCTCTCGCCCGACCAGGGAAAAAAGGAATGCCAGCTCCTTTTGGTGGATTTGGATACGGAGTTGCTGGGCTGGTGGGTGATGGCACTTTAGAGTTTGGCTTTGCAATCAATTTAGGGACATCCTTTGCGCTAAAAATCGTTGGCGTTGCTGCTTTTGGGACTGATTCTAACGCAAAAATTCGAAGACACGCACCGCAGCCGCAGATTGAACCATTAAAGGGGGACGACGGCCAAGTGGCACAACTGATTCGCTCAATATATTTTGGCAGTGAAATTGTGTTATTGTAGTGATTTAGTGGAGGTGGAGTTTTCATGGTGGTCGACTTTTCCCATGAACCGAGAGAAACTCTAGGCTCTGTAACCCCAACGCCGGCAGCGATATAATCACCTATCATTGACTTCGTAGATAACGATTTCGTGCTGCGTTCAGTCCGCATCGTATAAGACCTTTCATTTGTATCATTTTGATAAAGGTCTCGATTGATTTCTGTATCAAACATTAGCAGATGAGCAGTGAAGTCTCCTACAATTATTCGTAGAAAAGATGGTGACACTCCAATTAGCCTTGTTAATGAGAGAATCATGGAGGTATTCGACGCGATTCTCAACCGGAAGCTTTTCAAGAAGACATCGAACACATGAGGCCAAACAGGATAAATCTTGAACCAAGTCTTGAGGTGTGGTTCAATTGCCTTGAGAAACAGTGGGCTTGCACAAGTGATAGAAATAGCCCTAGTAAATAATACATGAGCACTCACGCGTTAGACTTAGTGCAGTCGGAACATTTTGGACGATGAAGAGTGATAAGGGTGGTAGCTTCATGTTGATAGATGATAGATGCGGCTTACGAGAAAGGGAAAATAAAGGCGAATGACGAAGGTTTGGTGCTCAGTGGTGAAAGACAAAAAGCATTTATATGTAATGTCCCAGCTCTTAAATTAGGGAAAAGGTAGTAATGGGTTAGACTGTTCCACAACCAACCCGTTGCATACTCGCCACAGTCGGGCTGGGTCCGATCACAAAAATCAGCCATGAGATTTGGGTAAACCGAATTTCTCTTAAAAAGGAAAGACAGAGATTCAAACAAATTGGATATGAAAAAATGGAAAAAGGCCAGCCTTCTCCAATCATATGGAAAGAGACACTCAACCTCGATTGACCCTAGTGCGGACAACTTAATAATAAAATTGTACTTGACGCTTACCACGACCTGCATGATAGGGTGATTCTCATTGCCGAGTCAGCTGCAATCTCTGCCTAAGGAAGTATGAGCCTCAAGGCAGACAAACTAGCGCAACATCATCCAACAAAACGAGCCGTCAGTCGCCGCTCGAAAGGTTTCTCACCAATCTGAGTTCTTGAGTAGGTGTTCGTGTAGCTTATAGGGGTAGTCACAGATTAATTCGCTAATCGTAGAGTAAGTATGATCCCGTATAGAATACATCGAATTGTAATTTCATCCGAAGAAGCATCTTGACGCTCCTAAATCATGTGTTTGATCACTTTCGTGAACGTCGAAGATCGATTTCCCAAGTAATCACCTCAGCTATGTACCGACGTACGAGATAGTTTTTGGGTACCTCGGAGCGCCATAGGAGAACTCACCGCCGTATGCACGGGCGCACTGTGTGCACACTCCGAAATTCGTTCAACTCCACACTTCGCACCCAAATTACGCCATCAATATGGGCTCAATTGAAGCCGCGATTGCAACAGCAGATGCGCAGAAACATTCTAATTATAATCAACTAACTAAATATTATGGAATTGAACGTTCAACATTATCACGGCGTCATAGAGATATTATCAAGGATTTTCAAATAATTCAATTTAAAATCCATATCAATTTTTTATAATATCAAAAAGAAATATTAATTAAATGGATTAATATATTTACAGATTATGATATTTTATCTTTTAATCGAATGATATAAAATTTCGCAATTCAATTGATTAAAATTGAATTAGAATCGAATTGATAAAATTGTTTTATATAATATTATTCTATTAAATTGAAATCAGTCTTTTTAAATATTTTTGATCTCGTATAAAAAAAGATAAATAATTATAAATAATTAAAATTTTATTTTGAAATGATATTAATTCTTAATTTTTATTATTTTTGTATTAATATTTATTTAAATAATTCAGAAAATAAAATAATATAAAATTCTTTCATATAATATATATAATATGAATGAAAAAGATTTTGTTATTAGCCAATTTATAAAATAATATTGAATTTTTATAAAAACAATTTATAAACAAAATTTATTATAAAAATTAAATATAGATAATTCTCGGAAATGGATTATTATTTTGATAATAATTTATATGAATAGAATAATATTTCTATCATTTCTTATTTATGATTTAAAAATGAATTTAATTCAGAATTTTTGATTTTAAAATTTCGATCCAATTATTTATAATTATAATTTTATAATATCGCCATTAGATTGGACGAATAATAAAATTGGATTTATATAATTGAAAAAAATATTTAATAAATATATTAAAAATAAATTAAAAAATATAAAAGAATATCATTTTTTGATAATGAATGATCACGGAAATTATATAATAATGAAATTTTTCAATTATTATTATCATTATCGAATTTTTATTATTATTTTCTTTTTTTATTCGATTCATTGATTTCAGTCATTTGATATGAATTTATTCAATTCATTAATAATTTATTATTCAAATTAATTGGATATATGAATATATCAAATTTAAAATATTAGCCATTTTATTAAAAATGACTTTTTTAGATTATTTTGGCAGATATGATAATAAATTTTTATCATTAAAAATATCGTTAATAAATGATTTAAAATAGATTTTCATTCATTCAATTTAATAATAATATTTGATGAAATATTAATTCAATAATCGTAATAATATTTTAATGATTTAATAAATTTAGAATTATTTTTTTAATTTATAAATATTTATTGGCGGTATTTTAGATATGATATGGAATTATAAATGGATCTTCAGATTGGAAAAATATTGAATTGATTCACAATTAAATATTTTAAAATGAAAATGGAAAACAATATCATTAAATACGAAAATCAAAATTTCAGAAAAATAATAAAATTAGAATAAAAATGTATAAAAAATCGTAAAATTGTTAATATATCTGTGGAATATGATGGAATCATATTTTGGAATCCCATCAAAATATAATATATTCAATAATAATAACAATAAAGAAAAGAGGAGGAGAAATTGTAAAAATAATAACAGGAAATTCAAAAAATTGAAAAAATTGTTATTAAATAAATTGAAATTGAATTAAAAGTATAGCGTTGACGCGATTATAAGGAAATTCAGTAGGAGCAAAAACGCCAGTATAAAATTAAATAATAATAATAAAAGGAGATTAAAAAATAACGAATTGTTATAGAATAATTCCGAAATAAGACGAAACAGAACAAAACATCATAATGAAAGATAATTATATTAGCTGAAAAATTTCAAAATTTGGTGGTGGATGTGAAATAGTCTTTGAATGAGTTTAATGCGGCTTCTCGTTCTGGTCGCCTTCAACATCAGTATCAACGTCCACAATATTATAATAATTAAATTTCATAATAATTATTATTCGTATGAATTTTAGCTATATTTTGAAATCAATCCCATATTAATTGCTATTATAGTTGTTGAATTATTTGAGTTCGAAAGTATGGTGTTGAGAATTTGGTGGGTGTGCACACAGCTGAGCCGTGCACACGGCGGTGAGTTCTCCTAGGTCTATCGGTTCGGGTGCGGAAATACCTCGGAACTGAGATCCTAGGTCACAGGCTGAAAGCTGTACCTGCACGCCTTATTATAAAAGGCCCTTTTCCATCCATGATACACATAATAGCATGCAATTATTGCCATCCGAGTCTCCAACATTCTGATGCCTGCACTCGAAAGGGAAAGACTTTTTATGTTCACCTTGCGAGGGAAATCCACACAGTGCCTTGTATGCTCCGCTATCTCCTTAATATATCGTCGAGGTTCAGGTGTATGTTAGTACCATTGTGGATTCTTGGAACAAAATCGACGAAAACGACTCTGTTCAGCTAGGCCTCATGACGGCACTCAATTATGCTTGCTTATTGTGTGGGACTTTGCAAGCAGAAGCACGTGGCAGCTTGAGAGTTCATCGCAACCAACATTGGTCTGCTTTCTTTACGCTCTATCCTCCTTGATCATGTCGCTTGCTTTTTCTGCTATTGCGTATACCGCGCTCATCGGGTTTCCACTAACATGGTTAGGAAACACGCTCGCGTCTACCACTCGTAACCTCTCAACTCCTTTGACCCTCAGCCTCTCATCGACGACCTGGCTCATTGCACATGTCCCCACAGGATGATATTCTGATACACAAAGGCCGTGTACATACTCGTTCACTGCGTCATCATTGTTGATGTCAAGCTCAGCAGGAGGGTACTCTCGTTCCGCAATATTATCCCGAAAGCCCTCCAATTTTGCTACGCGATCTAGAAACCTGAGTCCCGCAGTTGCGACGGCAACGTCGGCTTCATTCTCGAAGAAAGCCTGGTCATATCTTGGATGTTGTGATGGATCAGAAGACTGGATATGAGAGGAGCCACGGCCTACAGCATTGGAGATACATATGCTTGCAGTTATACCATGCAGCTCTGTTGGCCCAACAGCTCTCAGAACATTTCTCTGGTCTGCTACCGCCTCGGCTGAAAGGTTCAGTGAGGCTGGGACGAACACAAAATGTATGCTTGCGTGCGTCGGTGACTGGAGAAGCGCTGCCACTTGTTCGCGCTGAGTGGCCTGAAATTGCGTCTTTGACGGCAGTTTGTTGACAATATCGATTGTGCGCTGGAGCTCTTCTGACACTAGCTCGCAGAACGGCAGAAAACCCATGTTGGCATTGACTGAGGACAAGACTCCAGACTGGTGCTTGACATACTCCTCTTGAGCCTTAGCAGCATATTCGGGGTCGCTCATCATGTCGAGAGACTTGACACTAGGGGCAAGCCTCCATTCGATGATCGTTCCGGGGTGATCCTGGAGGTTTTCGCCCACTGCGGGAAGATCAACTAAACAGTCTACCCCAGCAGCCCGCAAGATATCTCGGTCTCCGATTCCTGACAGCTCGAGTAATTGAGGGAATTGAATGACTCCACAACTCAGAATTATCTCTTGTTTGGCTTGGGCAACATACTTTTTCTGAGCAGAAAAGAACTCCACAGCCTGTGCCTCTTTGCTTTTCTTGTCAACCAAAATTTTGGTCACCGCCGCCTCCGTCAAGACCTTAAGGTTGGGTCGATTCAAGTTTGGCTTCAAGTAGCCACTTGCCGAATAACTTCGCATCCCCTTGTGATTAGAGGTATCAACTGTGGCCAAAGAGGAATAGAAGCCTAGATGGTCCCCGGACCACGCATCACTTGGTACTGCGTCTCTACCAGCCGTGACATGACATGCCCTGAGAACTTCAGTGGCCAATGGTAGGTTCCACGTGTTGAAACTTGTATGAATAGGTCCCTCCTTTCCATGGTACTTGGAGTTATAGTCCAGTGGTGTGAATTCTCTATCTTTGACGGAGTCGGCGATAGGATCTAAGGTCTGATGCTTTCAAAAATACTTCTGTAGCTTATTTGCAGACCAACTAGGATCTTTGGCTAAGGCAGCCCAATTGTCAAAATCAGCATCTGATCCACGTGTATAAAGAGTCCAGTTTTGAGCGCTGGAACCGCCAAGCATTTTGCCACGGGGTACCGCATGAATTCTATTATTGTTGCCTTTCTAAAGGGAATGTTAGCATACATGAGTACAAAATATGTTAGCTACACGGTTTGGTGTCCGTACCTGAGGAATGCTTTCCAGCATCCAATCGTACTCCGGCTGGCTTACCATTTGCAGGGCAGCGGCTGGAGTGTTGACCAAAGGATCATTTATACGATTCTTGCCAGCTTCAATGACGCCGACCGTGATAGTGGGATCTTCTGTCAATCGCGCGGCGACAACTAGACCTGCTATTCCTCCCCCACAGACAATATAATCGAAGCCATCATCAAATGAACTCAAGAACTGCTCAGCCTCGTTACAGAGCGCTGCCATTTGGGCAAACTTGTTCGAATATGGTCACGGGATGATTCTTCCAAAGCTGCCGACGATCATGGATTCTGGAATGCTTCCTACCTATATCTAAAATACCACTACGCGTTGGCACACCGACCACTGTTGTATCATGAAATAGGACAGAAGCGGAAACGGGAAGCGATGCATTAAGGAACGTCTAAGGCACAGAAGGTGTGCGGCACAGTAGACTCGATTCCTGATCTAGCAACCCACTGCTTCCGACTCCACTAGGCGCCGCATTCTTCGCGATACTATTGAGGATTCCAAGGACGGCTTCAACCAGATATCTATAAAAGCTCCGCAAGAGGGTGGTCTTAATCGATAGGGACGAATAAAAATCTTTGCCTTTTATTGGCTCTGTGAAGGGGGACCCCACCAAAGAAGCATTTTAGCCCTAAATGTGCATTACATAGCTAGATGATAAAGCAGCAAAGTGTATGGAGTACCGCTTGACAGCCTGCCCGATACCATGGGTTCTATGTACAACTTTGCAGAGACAAAGATGCCTTGGACCGCACGGCCGGATAGCCTTGATTACCAAGTCCACAAAAGACAGTTGCGGGCTGCGAATATAGTCTGACGTGGACTGGCATGGACTAACATAGATAAGGCTCATGTGAAAGCTTAGGAGAGGCGCCATCCCAGCTGAGTGACAATAGTGTATTCCATCTCCGAGAAACTGGTAATGTTTTCTGTCATCACTATTCATGATTGGATCAGCTAGATGCACGAACACCACTAGGGTATTGGCTAGAAGTACAGAAGAATTACAAAGCGATGTTACTAAAGCCTCGGCTATTGTTTGGAGATGGTGAATGATACAATTTGTGATCAGAGAGTGACCAGATTCTGTTGTTCCATTTGATGTTGTAATGTTTTCGCTTTACCCCAATTGAGTTCAGTCGTTCTAGCTTTGGTGTCGTTCAAAGCTCTCATCACCTTACAGCAAAGTACTGGATGTGGCAGGCCACGTCCGAGAAATTCCCATTGTAAGGGAAATCCAAGTAGGATACTGGCTGCATTGCAGAATGCCAAGCACCTCAACCTTCCCGTATCCCGTTTATTGATTGGGTGCGCTTAAAACAACCTTTGGGTCGAACATCGTTACACAGTACGGAACAACTTTTTATGCAAGTCATTTGTGTCCTTGCATTGTTTTCTACACCGCTGGATCCTCTTCTAAGTGCCGTAAAGCTGTTGTTACCTCCACCCGAGTACCACTCCAGTTTTGACCCAAACACTGGAATCCAGAGTGACTTGCATATGAATGATCGGTAAAATTGTCGACTTCATTGACAATAATTTGGACAGTCCAAAAGCATTCATCGCCAGCCTTCTCAGGCAATCGAGTAGACCGTCCGCAACAAATTTGATCATTAAAAATAACAGAGGTCTCATGCTTCGAGTGCAAATCTGTGAATGGCAGTAGGCATTCGTGGTCAGCGCCAGAACCTCCATGTGCAGTGAGCAGATGGACGACGCTGGGGCGCTCTACAACAAAATTTGGATCTATTTGTCGACAAACGATGAGGTTTCATGGCAAAATACACTCAGGTGAAAATTAACGTCTTTCAAATCTGCTTATATTCTCAAACATGAGTTACGTACGGGCGTGACGTGAGCTATAAGTAAGCAGCTTGAGCCGTGGCTGAACGTCGCTTGTTAACCTCGTTCGATGCAATACAGCGGATTTGAGGTTCAGCTTCTTTACCTGCACGAACATAAGACTTCTTACAATACGCTACACTCACAACAAATTCCCGCAAATAAAGCTTTTGAAAGCACAAATTGGCACTCAAAGGATCAGCCTGATGACGGTCTTCAAACAATATAGCATTGATTCTCCAAAATGTTATGTGGAGAGAGAGAGAGAGAGAGAGAGAGAGATGTGGGGGAGAAATCTGAGCCTCAAATCCGCTGCAGCCTTGTTCCTTTTCACCCAACCATGTGTGCGTATATGCCCGGCTATGGTAAAGTGCAAGGCTGAGGAAAAAGCATTTGTTAGGTCAATGCAGCTGCGAAGAGGCTAAGCCTCGCAGTAAACCAACTCCATCTTCTCGTCGCGCTCTATGCCTTTTATCATCCACATAACACAAAGCTCAGCGTGAAGTTTCCAAGGTGAGGGTTGACATCTAAGAAAGATGGCAGGCCGGCGAAGCCGCGACAGCTACACGGTCGGGTTGGTGTGTGCCTTGCCAATCGAGCTTGCTGCAGCAGAGGCCATGCTGGACGAACAACACGATGGCCTCCCTCAAGAAGACGATGACGACAACACGTACACTCTCGGAAGCATTGGTGACCATGATGTTGTCCTTGCATGCCTACCCGCAGGCCAGACCGGCACGAACTCTGCCGCGGCTGTCGCAATGCAGATGAAGTCCACGTTCCGTGCCATTCGGTTTGGACTCATGGTTGGGATTGGAGGCGGCGTTCCTGGACAAGCAGACATTCGGCTCGGTGATATCGTGGTCAGCCAGCCGGGCAAGGGTCATGGCGGTGTGATCCAGTATGACTTTGGAAAGTCAACGCCGAGCGGGATCGAGCGAACAGGCTTTCTGAATGCTCCCCCTCGAATCCTTCTTACCGCCGTCTCGAAGCTGCGAGCAAATCATAACCTGGGAAAGAATCATATCTTGAATTATATCACGACTCTGGGTAGGCTACCTCGGTTCGGCCGTGAACAGGTGGGCGACGATACACTCTTTGAAGCGGCCTACAATCATGTTGGTGGGGATAACTGTATATTATGCGACAGCGCTAAAGAGCTAAGACGCAGAGCACGGTTAGTCGATGCACCTGAAATTCACTACGGCTTGATCGCATCAGGAGATCTGGTGATAAGGGACGGTGTCATAAGAGACCAGATTAGCACTGAATTTGGAGAAGTGTTGTGCTTTGAGATGGAGGCGGCTGGCTTGATAAACAGTTTTCCATGCTTGGTGATTCGTGGAATCTGCGACTATGCCGACTCGCACAAGAACAAGAGATGGCAGCCGTACGCGGCTGGATCCGCAGCCGCATACGCGAAAGAGCTGCTCATGGTAATACCTAAGACAGATGTGAGAAAGACACGGACGATTGAAGTGCAAATCTCCTCCGGCGATGGTTCGGTATTTATTGGAGAGGAGATCAACATCAGTATAGTCTCCACATCCAACAGAGGTTTTCAGTACTGATTTTAGGTTAATGAGTCCAGCTCACATTACCACCGTGCAACCTTTAGCTCGATCTCTCCGCCTTTCCCTCCTCGCCTCCTCCGCTCAGTTCAGACCCGTACAAGACGACCTCGCGCGTCTTATTGGCATACTCGAGACAATCACGGAAGGCAGTACAGACTTCCAAATTGATTGCGAGAAGGAACCTACACTATGTAAACTTGCACAAGATTTATATCAGATCTTAGGAGAACTCCTCAAGCTCAAAGAACATTACGATTCCGTCGGAACCCAAACACAAAGAACATGGGAGCGGCAGCAGTGGCGGGCGGAGGAACTATCGGAGATCAGATCAAGATTAACAAGCACTACGTCTGCGCTCAACACGGTGTACATCAAGTTGATTCAGTAAGCTTGCACGAAAACAGGGATAAATGCTTTTCTAATGTCCTTTCAGTTCTTCAACCAAATTGGTACTGGTTAAGCTTGACACGTTCATCGATGAAGTTCGGTCTGGGAAACGCGAAGGTTCCGTGATGACGCATCATACTACTGGCTCGCTTTCAGCTGATGAAAAGGAGGCATGGCGACAACTATGCAAAGAACTGGAGAGCGTTGGCATTACGCCTGCACTTTTCAACCAGCATCACGACATCATTATCGCGAGACTTCAAGAAGCCATCGAACAAGGAGATTTTATCGACACACTCGGGGAGGAGCTTTCTAATGGCACGGACGGGTGCAACAGCGACTTGCCTCAAGACTTTGGAGATCGACTTTCCGATGCTGAAGACCCAGAAGATAAGCATTTAGCTTCTATAAAGCACACAGGCGAATCCGTACCCCAACGCCTCAATCCGAGGGTTCACATGAAAGAATATGCACGCCAACCCCTACCCCTACCCCTCAATCCGAGAACTAACATTCAACGATCTGCTGCGATCCCTGCTTCGCCAATCAAAGGACCAGGCCGAATTGCGAAGTTGGTGTCCATGGTCACCGACGGTGGGAGAAAACTGAGAGAAGCAGCTAGGAAGGGCAATGAACCTTTAGTTCAAGAATTGCTTCAGAAAGGCGCTGACGTCAATTCGAAGGATCAATTTGGTACAACACCGCTGTGGTGGGCGGCGTACAATGGGCGTGAGGCCGTCGTGAGATTGCTGCTCGAGACAGGCAAGGCCGACGTCAACTTGGGGGCTCAAGATGGTTCAACGCCGCTGTGGTGGGCGGCGTACAATGGGCTTGAGGCAGTCGTGAGATTGCTGCTCAATACAAACAAAGTCGATATTAATTCAAAACCTCGAAGTGGCAAAACGCCGCTATTAGAGGCAGCAATGAGAGGAGATGAGACTATTGTGAGGTTACTACTCGAGACAGGCAAAGTCGACATCAACTCAAAAGATCAAGACGGTAGGACGCCGCTGATGTGGGCGGCGGAGCGCGGGCACGAGGCCGTTGTAAATTTGCTTGCTGGATTCCCTCACACGCCACCTCCATTTTAGCTCCCCTTATACTTTCTTCAAGCTACACTCGAACACTATGCTCAACCGCAACACATCAGTAAGCAGATCCAGAGATGTCCCGAAGTTATCATATGAGAACAGAAGCTTGCTAATGGTGGATTAAAGTTGCTTACTTTCTGGATTCCCGCAACGCTTGATGGTGACGACCACTGCATACAGGCACAGCACAAGTAGGTTGTGTTTACACCCCCAAGTCGGCAAACGTGGTGAGGTAAAGATGCGTTAAGTTGCTGGCCTTGGGTCGTATTTGCGGCTGGCCGTGATTCGCGAGGGGGATTTCACACAAATCAATGACATAAGTAATGTGCGAACGAGGTGCGCAAGAAAGTACTGGGAAATTAAGAAACTGCCCAAACCAGACACCGATCTCGCAAGAATCTGTATCTGAGGCTTGGAAACACAGATGCCGAGAAATGAAGCCATGACGTCGCGGACCATATGTGACATAGACATCACGTTGGCAAAATCTCGTCGCAGACACATCTCTGGAGCTTTGAAATTCTATTGAATTCACCAGAAAAGCAAAGGTGTCAAACCAGGAGCTGCCTCTGAGGACCTTTGAATCCGTGTTCCGCCAGTCTGAGATAAGTTTGTCTCTGGACTACTTTGCAAATCTGCCTAGGATTGAAAGCAAACCCTCGGCGGCGTTTCATGACGGTGATGATCCAATCGGTCAATTCTATATTCCACAGCGTAGTGCGTAGATCTCCATCTAGACTTTAAAGCTCATTTCAATGCAATTATTTTCAAGTGCGTTAACCAAATACACAGGGGGACGCAAAATCCGAGTGCTTTTGACTCAGAAGTGAAAATGAACATCACTGGGGGCTACGGGGCGTGTTACCTAACAGAACCCTCTGATTGCATGGAGTGCGTCTTGCGGGACTCAAGGCGAGAAGTTTGCCTAGCCGGATGATCTAGTATCGCAAAGAACATAAATCCATATTTCCACGATAGGTCGTCCTGCCATGATCGGATTCTCGCTTTCTCAGGGAATGAGAAAGTACGATCATGAAGTACATTCCAGGACCAGTTCAAGCATGCATTCTTGCGTAGACGAGTATGTCTCCATTTTTGTCTTCTGTAAGTTATATTTAATGTGGCACAGTAACACTCTTGGCGATTAAGCTAAGATGCCATGTCCCACCACTTGACGATAGCAGGTTGAATTCCAAGAAAGTGGAAGACCGCCTGATAGCATCAGATGTAGTTCCTTGCTGGTAGCTTATTCGATCATACTAAGGGTTGCTATAGGAAATATTGTAGGTTGCAAAGGAGCCAATCTGAGATACATGTGTTAGCAAGGTGCCTTGGGAAAATTGACGATACTGTTGTCAATGTCTTTTAATCAATGGTTTCACGTGAGTCCGAGAAAATTACATTGGGGGGTCCCCATATGTTCTTCAAGAGATAATAATCATGTAATCATTCAAAATGCCATCATCTTTCATCTAGGTAGACTCCAGCCAACAACGCCCTACCATGCATCCACCCTTCCAATCTCCGAATAATGCTATATATACACCCAGACAACCCCCAACCTCCCCAACCCCCCCCCCCCCGGCATTCACCAAAAACTACACCACCCAATATAATGCTGACACAGATTCTCCAAGCTCGTCGCCTCCTGCAACAACTTCTCCACCTGATCCTCAATCTTCAGCTCCTCATCCGGCTTGAAATCCCTACCCGTCAGCTTATCCCGCACACGCTTGAGCACCTGCAGCGCGCGCGCATTCTGCACCTCGGGCTCGACGTTGTTCGCGAGCTGCTGCTGCTGGGCGGGCGCGACCGCGTTGGAGCGGGCGCGCGGCCGCAGGGCAAACGACGAGCCGGACGGCCGCTCGGCGAGCGCGGGCCGCTCGGACGAGGCGGCGTTGTTGTCGACGCCGATGATGGACGCGCGGCGCTCGGACGGGAAGGAGGGCTCGGGGGGTGACTCGCGGTTGCCGAGGCGCCAGGTCAGGAGGGGGTCGTGGATGAACTGTGGGATGTGAGCGTGGGCGTGAGCGATGGGGGTGGGTTCAGGAGGAGATGGAAGATGAAGGGGGGGGGGAGAAGAGGGGGAAATGGTGGCGGGCACTTACGGCTTCGAGGACCGCCATCAGCGACTCCTTGTTGTCGCGCAGCACGCGCATGACGTGCTCGCAGGTGGTGCGGAAGCTGCCTTCGATGTTGCTGACTTCCATGGCGAAGGTGAGCATGCGGGTCAGGCGGAAGGGCACACGCTCCGGGTATTTTTCGCGGTGCATCGCCACTTCGAAACAGTCGCCAAAGTCGATGTGGATGATTTTGCCGGTGGCGCGGTCGAGCATGAGATTCGATGGGTGGCGGTCTCCAAGACCGAGAATGTAGCCGACCATGGACATTACGCCGAGTGAACGAGTATAGTTTGTACGTCGGTCGAGCCAGGCTTCTGAGCTCTTGCTCTTGAGCCAGAGAACGCGGTACAAATCTTGACCGGTTGTGTTGTCAAGGGCATACCCAAATACCTCAACTTTCTGCATGAGTGTCAAGTTATCATAATCTGGTGCCATTTGAAGCATGATACGGTGTTCGATGTTAAGAAGGATCTTGCGGCTGTCACGATATTCGCGGATCAGAACATGGAGGGTGTCACTATTGGGCACCCACCCAAGGAGGCCAGACTGTGTGGATAGTGGAATGGCAGAGTATCGCTGAATGTTGAGATGCCTCTTAAAACACTCGGGATCATTCGCCAATAAGGTATTGACAAGGCCAAAGAGCTGCATCACACGCTCGTCCTGACGAATATCTTCATGACCTTTGAGCACATATGCATAGGTCTGACCGTCGCTGCCTTTCAACGTCAGCTTTCTCGGACGCTGTTTGGATTGAATAACAGTTGACACTGGATCGAACGTTGCTATACGGATGACTGGTTTGCCACTTTGGTAGGTCCCTGGTACCGCCAGATCTAGATCCTGAGCAGACTTTAATCGCGGCGACACGTATTGTAGCTCCAGACTCATAAGCTGGGGTAATTGACGTGCGATCTTGCGGAAGACCTGGTAGTAAAGATCCCAAGCAGCGTTCAACTCCTGTATATCATTTGTCTTGAGGTAATTATCGCACCAATCCTTGGCTTCTTGAAGATCACGACCAAACGATTGTATGAATGAAATTTCGCGTAGCGTTTCCGGCCCATTCTCTAGCATTTGATGAAGCGGGCGTAGTGTATTCATCATGCCCTCGACATTATGATCACCAAAGTACAGCCTGGACGCTTCTTCCAGCCCCTCATGCCACTGCTCGTGCCACAGCACCGCAATTCGGATGAGTTCATGACTGATCAAGTCGGCTTGCTCTACTAATCTCGAGCTGTGCTGTCGCACGGCATCCATGATTTGACTTGCAGAGCGAGATCGATTTCTGAGATCGGATTTCATGGAAACGGTTAGTGGATATACCAACGCCTGCGGATGTGCTCTTCCAACTTCGACAAGAAGATTATAGATGGACTGCCGCACTCTTGCGTTGGCCTGGTTGATCCGTGCGATAAGCTGAGGCATGACCTCAAGCCAGGTGTCAATGTTGACTGTTGCAAATCCTTCCGTTACAGCTTGATTGACTTCATGATAACCACCATGTGCAAACCAAAGTGTAAGTAGTCGAAGGGTATCCTGCAGTGAGCTCGTGGATGAAAGAGCAATTGATCTAAAGAAGCCCTCAATAGCAGGCACGACATATTCAACGATTGTATCTCGATGCACTCTGGCAACCTCGCGGTCAGCTTCCGAAGTTATCGAGGTTACCACTTCAAAGTTTGCCAGTGCCCAAGAATGCCAAGCCTTGTACCATTGTGGATTTTCCTTGGTTGCTTCTCGATAGGATTGGAGTATGTCATGGACGTGTGGCTCTTCTGGTCCCCATTCTCCACGATGCATCAAAGTCTGCCACTGACCCTGCTTCAAGTGGCATCGCGCAAGCAATCTCGTCAAATCTACCATCTCTTTTGACGTTGTTTGTGTCATGGTTGATCCATTGAGAAGGTGTGTACCATTGATTCCACTCATGTTCATACCATTGACTCCATTTGTCAAGTGGTGAATTCCATTGACACCGTTAACGCCGTTGATGCCATTTATATGTGTGCCATTCGTCAAGTCTCGGGACTTGCTCTGTAGATCATCGGAGAGACGGGCAGTAAACTCCTTCAAACCACCCAAAGCCATGCTTTGATTTCCCGTAGACCACAAATACTTGAAAATAGTGTACTCCACCTGGTATGGTGCATGTGTTTCTCTGGTCCTCATGTAGTCAAAAATGCTTTCGTTTTTGCCGACAAGGGCATGCAAGGACTTTTCTGCAAGGCCGTTTCGGCCCGCTTTTCGACAGAGATTGGTATACTTGATCCAGATCTCCATATTATCTTTTGGTGAGATGACTAGAGCTCTAACCTTGAGATTTCTTTGCCAGACTTCAACGTTTCGTTGACAGCCCTTCAAGCGCTTGGTCCATGTTTGTCTCAAATTTTCTTGCTTCTCTGGGTTGTTATAGTTTTGCTTGTAACAAATGATTTCTTCCAGTTCCGCGAGCATTTGTAATCGAACAATGACGCTGTAAGCTCGATTGTAAGATTCTCCCAAGAGAGCGCTGAGTTCAGTGTCCAGACCATCACGAGCACGCTCAATGTGTACTGTTGCATTATCAAAGTCGTTGCGATGTATAGACAAAATAGCACCAAAAAAGGATCGATCTGGAGAGTGCGGTTTCATTACCGAGAGGTAATTGTCCATCAGATCCCATTGGCCCATACCCCAAGCAGCGGCGGCTGCCAAGTGAGCAATGACACGTCTCTCGTCCTGCGCGGCATGCATCCATTTCTCTTGAGCAAGGTTTGAAAGGATATCCCATTCGCCGAGAGCGTGAAGACAACGCATTTTGCCCATGGTGATCTCAAAGTTGTCCGGCTCGGTTTGCTCTCGTCGTTGATAATTTACGAGTGCCTCTTCCCATCTCTGAAGCTTCTCGAACCAAGTCTCTTTGAGGTCGACATCGGTGTAGCCTTGCGCTTTTCTCAAAATTCCAAATGCTGCATCGGTCTGCTGTAGCTGATTGTTTATACTAATCAGAGCCTCCACGGCACTCGCATTCTGCTCCGCGTTGAACTCTAGCTCTTTGTAGTGTAGAGCTTTTGCAAATGCATGGCATTTGCCGGCATACATGCCCAAGGTGCGTACATCAATGGGAAGTGCTTTGTCATCGTGTTCCATAAACTCGGCCAGGTTGAGGAGTACTTGCAGAATCTCTGGTGGGATGTTGGGTGATGTGAGGGCTATTTCAATGGATCGCACCAGCTCCTCCTGATACTGGTCATAAAGCTCGGTCCAACAAGAGACGAAAGCAGAGTTGAATAGACTTCGTGCGATTGGGCTATAGATACTGGCAAGTGGTGCGCATGCGCGTAATGCCTGCTGAGGAGATTCCTTAAGCAATTCAACGCTAAAACGTCGCATCCACTCTTGCCAATCTTCACGTGTCGACTTGGAATGCGCTTCCCACGCGTTCTTAAGATGCTGTTGATTGACAGGAAGTCGTCGAGTAGAGATTTCTTGTGGCTGATCGTCATCGTCGTCAGCATATCGTTCGTCCGGGCTAAGATCTTGAGGCAATGGCTCCGCCTTTCGCAGTTTGGAAACAATGAGAGAATAGTTTGCATGCTGTATTTTGCTGTTCTGAAGAACCTTGTCAATGGTGGGTACAAAATGCAAGTAATCTGGACCAAGTTGGAAAATGAGCGCGCAGAGGGTATCCAACGCTGTCTGCTTCAAAGATGCATCAGAACCAGCTAGGATGCGTGCCAGTGGGTGGATGATTTTTGCTGCAAATTCTGATATGTTCACTTGTCTCGAAAGCTTTCCAATGGTCTCGATTGCGAGTTGTCGAATTTTCGATGGTTGGCCTGGCTTTTCGAACATCCGTACAATGACTGGAATGATGATGTGCATGTATTCCTCAGCACTGGAGCCAAATACAAGGAAGGCATGTAAGACTTTTTCCGAAGGAATTCTTCGTTGAGTTGTATCTTGATCGAGCACGCCAAGCATCAAGGGAAGAACATTGGCAAGATAGACCTTAAATTCACCTTCTAGCGATCGTGAGATAGCCTCGATAAGTAACAAGATTGTTGATTGAAGCTGAGCCGAAGCGCTCCAATAGTCTTGCACGGTGTCAAGAATTGCTGGAAGGAATGGACGAATGTGTTGGCGAACTATCCGCACTAAATGACTAAGTTGATTGAAGTAGGACTCGAGGCGGCCGACTGGTGCTGTTCGTATGACAGTGATGAAGCCGGGCACCACTTGTCCGAGGAAACTGATGCATTTGAGACCCATGGTGGCGTAGATGTTCATTACCGCCGTCACGACATCCGAATGATAGGACATGAGTGAGCTGTCCTTTAGCATGGCCATCAAAGTGTTGATTACAACAGTTGGATAATACTCTTCGCTGGAAGGTGTCAATCCATTCATAATCAACGAAACATCAGTGACTGCTTGAGCGTCTGCGGCAAGGTTACTATCTGGAGATTCCTCGACCACAGTCTGATGTCGATAAGGATCCAGCGCACCCAGGATGCCCATGAGACGAATTGTTTCACGACGCAGGGAGCCGGCCTGCTCAGTCTTGATGATGTTGATCAGAATGGTGAGAAGCTCAGGATGATCAATATATGGATCAATGACATATCCTGAGTTGCTTGCTAGCTGGCCAAGCGTTCTTAATGCAGAGCTTCGCTTCTGTTCCGAGCTTTGGTCCTGCAAATCCTCAATGATAATGTTCATCAACTCTGGGATATATTGAACCATGTCCTCTCCACCAACAGTGGCGAGATCACCAATGGCTTTCAGCGTACATGATGCTACTTCTGGATTAGGGTCTCGTGCCTTTGGCAAAAGGACGGCGATCATGGGATCCACGTATGGTTTGATCAGCCTCGAGGAAGCCGATACTAGATCGCTGATGAGCCTCGCACTCTCCTCTTTGTTTCTCGGGTTGTTGGAATATTCCATCTCGGTTAAAAGCTGGATTAGAACTTTACGAAGAGAGGGAAAGACGTAAGCTGGATTCTGTTCTGTAAGACGTCCGATGATGGTCATTGCTGCTTCTCTGATGCCAAAGACTTCATCATTCAGGCACAAAAACAAGGTTCGGACATTCTCGGCTTTGCCTAAGTGACGGTCGAAACGGGCGTCCAAGGACATGAGGACAGTCCTCCGGATATTCTGGTCGGGATCGGCAACACCGACAGTGAGGAGCTTCTCGATGACATCGCTAACTACTTGTATAGCATGATGGCTTGTTTGATGGACGATTGGGTCACGAACGAAAAGTTGGCAGCACGTCAGTACTGCTGCTCTCCGAATGTCGGGATTGTCATCTTCGACATATCTGATCGCAACATCGCGCACGAATTCATTGAGGATGTATCCAGAGAAATCGAAGCTACCAAGGGTATGAAGGGCAAGAGCAATCTCCGCTTCTCGTTGCTTAAGTTCCTGTGGATCCTTTTGGTCTCGGATGAAGATGGGTGGAAGCGATCCAGCGTGAGTAGGACTTCCAAGCGAGACGAAAGGTCTGCCACAAAGAACTTGGCTCAGTAGATCTAACAGTTTTTGCTGGATTAGACTTTTCACAGGTGGTATATAGTGTGCCATGTCGACAAGTGCTTGTGTCAGGGAATCGCTAAGCCCACAAGCAAAGATGGGATCCAGAATTGCTTCCATGTACTTGCTAAGTGTTTGACCAACAGCGATAGAGATCATGCTGATGCATTCAAAGATTGGTGCCTCTTGCATATTCTTATTTCGGGCTTTGTCGCTTAGGCCCGTGCGAATATACACGAGAATGCCATCCAAGTAAGGCGCAATTTGGCTACCAACAGCGCTTGCAATCTTTCCAATAGCAATAAAAGCGGGGTTTCGGGTTTTTTCATTCTTGAGAAGTCCCTGAAGGTGGAGCATGAATTTGTGAAGATAGCTTGTGCCAAAGTCATTCGGTGCATAACTGGCGAGAATTGGGATAAGGTCCACGACCTCTTTGCGGATGAGAGGATCTCGATGGTCTCTGTAGTTCAAAACAATCTCGCAAGCATCCTTATAGCGTGCACCATGCATGAACATTCCTCCCTTGAGGAGCAGTTCCTTCATCGTAAGTAAAGAACCGTGGATTGTATCAATTGAATTCATCTGAAAGCCTTTCCGAATTTCTTCGTATACTCTGGTGAAGAACTGTTGGCGAAGCGTCGAATCTCTGGCAGCGATAATTTCAAAACAAGCACTTATTGCCTCCGCAGCTGACTCCCGAATGAGGACCTTGGGATCTCGCAACGCCACCCAGATGACCTCGAAAATCTGTGGGACCCATTGATATAGTAAGGTTGGGGAATTTCTAGCAAGCTCGCCGAGCGTAAGGACCGCGGCAAATCTTCTGTTCTCTTGTCGTTCAATCTGTAGCCACTCAAGCGCACTCTTCACTTCTGCCTCAACCAATTCTGCGGTCAGAGCTCCTCCGGGTATTGCAAGCCTCCCAAGTGTGCGTGCCGCTACCACCATGGCACTCGTATCGCTTCCACGCATCACAGCTCTAAGATAGCCCGCAAACCTAGTGGTCTTTTGTGCTTGATCATCGCCACGAAAATCGATGAGCTGATTAAGGGCGTAGATTCCCCCGATTCGTTCGTGAGTGTCGTTGCCTTGCACAACGAGGGAGTGGACGCGGCTGAGACAATCGGAGTAAAAGGCTTGGTATAGCGCTGGCTGAAGGTCTGTTTCGATTGTCAACACATCAAGTCTTGCACGTGCGTGATGCCTGACCAACCTCGATGAGCTGTTTCCAAGCTTGAGCGAAGCTCAACAGCACCTCGCTTTCGCGTCTCGTCATTCCTAGCAAAAGGTGAACATCTTGTTCGAATAGGAAGTACGGGATGGGATCTTACTTGGACCGTAGTTCGATTGTGCATCTTTCGAGAGCTTCCCTCAAGGCGAGGGGTACCAGAGTTGCCATGTCTGCAGGCAAGGCCTTTGAGGAAGGGCTAGAAGATGCGAGATAGCTTTCGAGCCATCCACGGACTTGGCGAAAAGTAAGTTAAAGAGCATAAGATTCTAGGGAGTGTAGCGATAACAGTGACCGAGGGCATTGCCCTCACACCTATGTCACTGGGAAGTTCGCTGGTCGGTCGCTTTTCGGCCTCTCTACCAAAACGGAAGGAATTGCCGGATGTAAGCACACTTTGCCCAAACAGGTAATCAACTCTCTCACTTGTCTTCAGCGCAATCCAGATGTAGCAATTCCTGAACTACCTTAGATGTTGCGGTGTGGAATTGTGTCTCGTGAACGAGCGCCGGGTATTGGCATACGAGAATCTAACCATATCTACTCGGAACGTAACATACAAATTCTTAATCACTTGTTTGTTCATGCGCATGATCATGTCAAATAGAACGAGTCAGGACATGCCATTTCCCTTTTGGGTGTCTGCTTGACACTCTGAGATCTCAATTGGCAGCCATTAACCTTGAGCAACTCATTCTATCGCCCGCTGGGTCAGTCAAAGTCATCCGCGAACATGTCCACCGCCTTGGGTCTATTCCTCTTTGCTCTCGTCGCTGCCGACTCACCCGCCAACCCAGGAGGATTGTCTGACAGAGCAATATTCTGCTGCTCCTGTTGCTCGACTTCAATTTGCGTGTGATCATCTTCAGCACCAAGGGTTTCCTTCTCATTTTCGAACTCCGCAAACTCCTCTTCAGTCAAGAAGTCCATCAACTCGTCTTCCATCAATTCCAGTTCAGCCAATTCCTCTTCAGCCATGGAAACCCCATCTACCTCGTCACCCACTATTGCCACGACGGGTGTCGCGTCCGAGTCCATCCTCTCGTGCTGCGCTTTCTCGGCTTGCGGACGGTCCACGTCCATTGGTTGTCCGTCAACACTATCCTTGGAAGCATCCCCCTTCCCCTGTGCATTCTCCTCTACACTTTTCCATTTGCTTTTAGCTTTAATCATCTCTTGTTCTTCTGTTTCTTTCTTCTCCATTTCCTCTTTCTCTTCCTTCGTCATGGGCGGCTTTTCAAAGACGTCCCTAAAATGCTTTAGCCGGTCTGAATCAAATACGCTATTGGTCTCCCAATTGCTGAACACGGCGCCAATGGCTCGCTTCCATTTCTCGCTTCGTATACGACCCCATTGCAGAATTTTGTCCAGTCTTCCAAGATTCTCGAATATCTGGCGCTTCTCAAACACGGGCGCAAAGGCATTGCGATATCTCCAGGCGCCCCGCACTCCAGCATTTGCACAGCTGTTAAGCAAGTCTGTAATGATATATAGAGCGACAAGCTTAGCAGAGCTTGGATCTTCCTTCTCTTTCTCTGCAGAGTTATTGACATCATTATCTGAATCGCTCTCTTGGTCGCTGCTGTCTGTTTTGAGATCCGCTTTGGCGCCAGTAAATGCGAATGGCGTCTCAACATTTGAGACAAGGAGATTGATGATCTCTTGAACTCCAGCTGCGGAGTGACTGATGGCGAAATGAGAAATCCGCACAACATCGCCTCTCCGAAGCCGCGCGGTTGATGTTGGTAGACGAGCTAGAAGTTGTACTAACTTTGCTTTTTCGAGTGGATTCAAGTAATGCCTTTCTTCAGCCTCGTGTGTAGAAGTTGCAGTCTCGCCGCCAAGATGATCCCGATATCTGCTTGCAATTCCCTCGTCGTTTGATTCTTCTTCTTCCGAAGAGTCATAATCCGAATCTGATACAAAGTCGTCAAAGTGGGTGGCATATTCGAAACGCAATTTTTCGGGTGCTCTCCAAAGAGGTCCTTCATCAAATATTTGTTGCAATTCTTGCTGTTGGTATTGATTTTGATTGATTGTATCTTCGTATCCGGACATTATCGCCCACAGCTTCCATCGATAGTATACGCCTCCAGGACTTCTTGCGTCCCAAATCCATGCCCATTTTTCATCGCGTTGTACTTCAGTGCAGCTCATCAATAAGGCTTCGAATTCAGGACCGTACGTGATGAGATTCTCGATGGTTTTATGGATGAGCCTTAACTGTCGGATATCCGATGGTAAAGTCACATTGACCTGAAGTGGAGTTGTCCTATTGACTTGACCGAGCCCAGATGGTGCATATGAAGCAGGGGGAGCAAAGCCCCTACCTGCTCCAGGTGGTGGAACTCGACTGAGGGAGTCGTACGAGCTGCCTAAAACTGGTTTGGCATCAAAGGGCAGTTTGGCGGAAGGAGTCATTAGTGAATTAGTTCCTAGACTTCCCCCTAGTGTTGCTGATGACAGATGTCTTGATATAGACAAGTAGTATCCTTTACCAAGGTAGCGATTTTGCAATTGACTCACAGCAGCATCAATGTCCATTGCAGGCGTATGTGATGATAAAGTAACAATAGCCGACATCGATTTTCGTTCCTGAGATCCAGGTGCTGAAGGAGGCAAAATTTTGACCCCATCAACATGCAAGGTTTTGGGAATTAAAGCCTGGATGGCAGTCTGCGGCATACCCGGCGGTAACAGTGAAAGATGGACTGTTGGTTTCGGAGCCGCTTTATCGACCGCCCTGGAGTTCTCAATCTTGTCGCCTGCATCGTCGGCATCCTGGAAAGCAGAGCTAACGTCCGCTGGTCCTGTCGATGAGTTTTCAAAGGCAAACAGTCCCCGCTCTCTGTCCTGTTCTTTTAAATATCCGTCGGGGCCGCGCTTTCGTGAAAATCCCGGCTCAGGCGCTAGACTTCCGGGTCCGTTCCTCATTCTTGACGTGCTAGAGCCAAAGTGTCTCCGTGGAGCACTTCCTGGCGGCGCTCCACCTCTCAATCCGACCACGCTGGAAGATTCATGATCTCCAAATCTTCCAGGTTTCGACGGTGCTGAAGTGTCGTCATCATCATCGAAGGACTTTACAAAATCCTCGAGTACAGCAGCAGTCTCCTTCTCCTCGCGTAGACGCTTTGCTTCAGCCTCGGCCTTCTGACGCTCGAAGACAGATTTCTTCGGGGCCGCTTTGAGCTTGTCGCTGATGTTGGGGAACTCATTTATCGAGGATTGGTCCGCCATTTCGATTGGAGGGTCGCTCAATATAAGATTGGAGGCACGGATAGTCAAGAGTGCAGAGAAGGGTTGCTCTGCCCTGGGAGTTACCAAAGAAGAGAGTCCGAAACGCAATGAAGATGCGGGATGAGCTTCGGAGGAGGCCAACTTTTTGACCCAGGCTCCTCCCCTATGTCAACATCATACGCGTCTTGGTTCTCTTCCAACGAGCTTATCACGCCTACCAGTTCTGTGTCATCTGAGATCATCTCAAATAGACATGGCACAAGCCGGAGGAGCCTCAGCGCTGTTGCTATTTCTTACCCGAGATGCAAAAATTCCGCCGTTAGCCAGTGTAGAAAAAATGAAGGATCTGAAGAACGCCGGACTAACAAACTGGCTGAAAAGGTAATCCCTTATCTAGGATTCATCTCCAATTTTCGAATGTGTGGACACCGAAATCTTCCGTTTCTAAATAGTATCATCGATCGCGTGATTCTATCAGACTTCGTTCCAGTCTTCGTCTCCAGAGCATCCCGACTTGAAGGAGCCTCCTAGCGAGACCCGATTTATGCAATTACATATGAACATCAGAATCAATCTATTTAATGGTGTTTGCATAGCCTCAATCTTTCTTTTTGGCAATAGAACCATATATCAGGCACAGTCACGTAGTCTACGCTCACGAAACAAACGTTTTATTGTCGTTCGTTTGCTGTACAGTCTTGGTCCATTTCAGCCCGCAACTCTCTTGACTACATTACACGTTTTACTAATGCATCTTCTTTAGCCCGGAAGAGATTTCCAAATCCACACTCGAAGAAGTCCAATCCATTTTCCAAGATCCAAAACAAGCGAAGCAAGTCTTCAATGCTGCCAAGCGTATATCGAGAAAGCGAGCATCGTCAAGTGCAGACCTCGAAACGCCATCTAGGAAGAAGCAAAAGCAGAAAAATGGATCAGATCAACCCCCCAGTCCAACCGAGATCGAGTCATCCCTAGCTTTGCCAAGTTCAAAAGCCAACGAAAAGGAGCTAGATAAAGTCGTACTCTACACCAATCGAGCGCCTCTCGTGCTTGCGTTCGCTGTGAACTTACTAAAATATACCATGCCAGACCAGCCTCTATCCAGCAGGCTCAGCTTGGCTCAAGCAGTAGTCAGCGCCAATAGCAAGAGCAAAGCCATCAGTCTCGGTATTGAAACCGGAAAGGCTGCTGAAGATGAAGGTTGGGGTGAAGGCCAACCTGTAGTCAAGGTTATGGGGAGAGACATCAGAGTCATGAAGCGGCCGGATTACAAGTGGAAAAAGAGCTCCGAAGACATCGAAACGAAGGAAGCCGAGAGCACTGCGACTGCCGAAAATGATGAAGAAGACGAGCCAGCTTTGTGGGGACTAGACCTTGAAGCATTGAAGAAGTCCAGCAGGAATGGAGGTCAAATGCCTATCCACACCGCGCAATCGGCTCGGACATATCTTCTTCGCTCGTTTGACACTGCTCCATCACCTACGAACAATGCCGAAGCGAAGAAGAAGCGGTCAGGAGCCCAAGTTGCAGCGGATAAAGAACAGAATCTCGGCTCACTGCTTTCCGCACTCGATATGTTGTATCAGTCCTGGGCAACCCATTTGGAGCCAACAGAGCTTGACCGCAGAGCATGGGGCTGGTATGTGAGGGTGCGACCAGACGTTGAGAACGGGCCCGCTGGTTGGGGCGGTAAAGGAGAGGTGAAGCTTGCTGAGATTCTGGCATTAAGACGGTAGAAACGAGGAGGACTTCGTGACAAATGAGCTTTCTGCCCACCTTGCCGCCTTACTCTCTCTGAATTTTGAGAGGCAAAGTCGTTTCGGCTTCTTGCTGAAGGGCCATTAGACGGGGTCCAATAACGCCAATGTCTTTTATAATCGCAACGCTGGTTGAAGGAGAAGATTCTCCTGTGCCTGTCTCAATACTGGCGCGTGTTCCTTGCTCACTAGCTGGGTGACTGCCCTCTCTGTCAACAAGTACGGCATCCCAGCCAGCATTCAAAGCTCCTACGACGTCTTTCTCAACCTCATCCCCAACGTAAAGCATGTCAAATTTATCGTTGAATTGATCCGCAGCGAGGGCCTGAGCAGCTGTGCTAGCAGCGTGGAAAATATCAGGATGCGGTTTTTCCTGTCCGACGTCGTAACTGAGTACTACAAAGTCGATGTCGACGTCGACTCTGGCTTCCCCTTGCACGAAACCTGTTGTTGGATGGAAGCGAGGTCCTACTTTGAGACCGAAAGACTCTAAGATGAAAGGCACTCGATCGTCGGAGTTGGTTACTATGCCTATAATCGTTCTCTGCCATGGCCAGATATCTCGGTCGCGGCCACTTTCCTTCTTGATCACTCTCAATTTTTCAAAGAACGGAAGAACGTCTGGAAATAGTTTGTAGCCATCCTTGCTCGAAAACCGAGTAATCAGATCCGGAATGAGTCCCGATGGGAGCGAGCCATCTCTGGCGAAAGGTTGAAATGTTTTCTTAATTATCTGTGATATTTGATGAGTACTGTGATAGAAGAGTGATGTGAAATAAATGATGACTTGAAAATCTCCAAGGAGATCGATGGCAAATTTCATTGGTACAGATGAATTGTTTTATTATTGGAACACTTACATTTCCCCACCATTCCGGAGCTGCCATACCCACGGCTTTGCCATAATTCGGCCTCTCCTTAGACTCCTCTTTAAAGGCTATACGTAGCAT
Source organism: Astrothelium macrocarpum (assembly GCA_021030915.1). Lineage (NCBI taxonomy): Eukaryota > Fungi > Ascomycota > Dothideomycetes > Trypetheliales > Trypetheliaceae > Astrothelium > Astrothelium macrocarpum. The sequence goes on along the minus strand of JAGEMR010000073.1, from coordinate 17,154 downwards.
TAGCGAAATTCAAATTCTAATTAGACAATCAAAAGCCATTGCACCTTTTTTGAATGCAGCTTGCACTTGATCGTTGCTAAATCCAGACAACCCATGCTGACGGGCTATTTCAACGTATTGCTCAGCGATTGGGGCTTTCGGGGCGAACAGAGTCCCAAAGGCGTCGAAGCAAAGCAAAATATTCTTCTTGAAATTCTTTCGTGGTTGCATCAATGCTGTCATGTGATGGAAAGTTTGGATCGAAGAGGTTACGTTTGGTGAAAAATTCTCTGCCGAACTGTGGTTGCCGTTCGGTGAAAACAGTTGACGTTCAAAAAAAAAAAAAAAACTTACTCCCACACGTCGACAGTGCTTGTTCGACCGAGTCTTATCTACTTGAGAATTTGCATAGTCGCGCACGAAAGGAACAAGATTTTAGTCTAAGTTTTGTTGTTTGAATCAATGCAACTCGAGTTCCGAGAGCTTGTTTCAGCTCCATGCAGGACTGTTGCATTCTCTACTCAAGCTAGTCTGGGCTTTATTTAAGTCATACGATTTTCTGCATGGTCCTAATCTTCATCGCATCTCCGTCAAGGAGATGCCACGTGTGAAGCTGGCTTTCATCTCCGCAGGTTCATCCTCGAAAAAACGGCACCCGTAATGAAAACGACCTCTTACTCTATCGTCAATGTACGATTTGCAATCCCAAATTCCCTCATGAACTCGAAGTCGGCACGGCAAGGTTCAGACCGAGCTACTGTTGAGACCAGACTAAGTCATCGGCAGAGCCGATGGCAATGTCGTTGCCACCTTGGTCTTCTAGCGTATTGGGACAAGTACAATAGGTACTTAACCTCCAAACCGACCACACGGCTGTGCAGCTCCACCGATCTGCCATGTTCATACGTACACCTGAACAGACATGCATATCTCCGATGAATATTGGATTAATTTCAATAATTCGAAGCTACAAAATCCTTGGGTGTTCCTGGAATGCAAGTGTACTAAAGAAAACTCACTCAAAATGCCCTCTATCCATTCCTACACCGCTTTCGAGGCCACTACTGTTTTATTGCAAACCAGGAAGCTTGAGTCTGTGACTGGACTAGATGAACCCGCCTAGTTCGACTGCCAAGGCCGACTCATGCCAGACTCAAAGAAACCGGAAGTGGTGAGCTTTCCCATATAGCATATATACGTTGATTCTCCCATACAAAATGCTCCAACTTCCTGGACCCTGCTTTCAAATTGAACTTGTAGAGCATACGCCCCAAAATTAGATGCATCTCTGCCCGAGCAAAGTTCCGCCCAAGGCAGTCTCGAGGTCCTTGAGAAAACGGTTGCATTGCATCTAGCTTGTCGTCAGGGAAATCATGCCTCGATAATTGTCCAGGCTGCGCGTCTTTCGCTTCCATCCAGCGCTCAGGGATAAACTTGTTGGGTTCGCCAAAATTCAAGGGAGATGTATACGCAACCCAGGACTGATACGAGACTACAGTCTATATCGTTGCAGTGTGAGCTTGAACCATTATCATAAGCTTCATAAGACTTACATTCGCAGGGAGAGTCTCTCCGCAGATGATGGATCCACCCTCAGGAATCATCCTTCCTAGTCCCGTAGGTACTGGCGCTGTCAACCTCATTCCCTCCAGGATGACTGCACGTAGATACGGCAGTTCAAGTAGAGCCTTCACGCTGATATCTCGTTCAGAGGAAAACGCAGAGCGTACCTCGTTTTCCGCCTTCCGCAAAGCATCTGGATTCTGGAGAAGACGAAGCGTGGTCCCAGTCAAAGTCGTCTGCACTGTGTGGCTACCTGCCAAGATCAACAGTTCAGCGTTATTCTCGAATTCCTTTTCTATCATGCCACCTTTACTCTTTAGGAGATGATTCAGAAAATCTGCGCGGTCAGTCTGAGTGTTTAAGCGTTTCCGTATCTTTTCCTGGGTTAAAGCGTCGTGCTTGGCTATCGTTTCCTGAGTGGACTTGGGCAATAATTTCATGAGTAAGAAGAACAAAGCTGGATAGTAACGACAAGCATTCATTTGAATCCTTGCTTTGACCCAATCCACATGCATTGAGACCCACTCATGGTACCGCAACTCTTCGAGACAGCCGAAATCCTCACCAAAAGTAAGGGAGCATATGATGTCGAACATGCAAAAACCATACCATTCTTGCAAGTTCACGACCATTTTCTTTTCACAAGCCAATTCTGTAAGACGCTTAATCATCTTATCTACGTATGAGGTCATAAGTGGTTCGACGGCCGAAAGAGCTTGAGTGCTAAAACCATGTGACCAGAGCTTTCGAATGCGCGCATGATCCACATCGTCGGCATTGAGAATTGTCGCTGGCCGACCTGCCTTGGGACCTGGCAGGCGCACGGGATCTTTAGGCAAAGTATTGAAGGAAGCGTTTGGCCGCTTGCCGTATATCTCGTAAATAGCATCCGGACGGATATAGGATAGCTCATTGGGTGCAATGCGTACAACATCCCCATACTGATCGTGAATTTCTCGAAATCGGTGAGATAGAGTGCCCGACATGTACGCAAGCATGTATGGCAGGCGCGTGAGTGCCCAAGTCGGTGGTCCCGGGAAGCTGGAGAGAGAATGGAAATAAATCCTTTTGACGGCGAGCAAGACACATCCCTATGTTCACAAAGTCAGATCAATGGTGGAGATAGAGATCATTCATGTTTATAGTTCCATTACTTACCATCAGGATAGTGCTCGCAACTGCAAGCATGGTATTCGAGGCCATCATGGGACCCGATATTGCCATCGAAGGCAATAATATGGAATAAGCACGAAGGTTATACTTCTTAGGCTACTGGAGACTGTCTTATTCGCAGATTACTCTTAAGCTGCGCAGTTGGCAATGGGTGAGATGTGTAATCGAGGTGCAGGTGAGAGAAGTGACATGAGGCACGGTGGAGTGACTGAATAAGTGGATATCCAGGTACATATTAGCCGTACTGCACGCATGCGGGAGGATGGTTGCCGGTGTCTTTCCAGGAATTCTGTAAGTTAAAAAGAACATTATTTTTGTGGTTTTGCCGCCAGTAATGAGCACCTTATTTCTTGATGCATTCGTGCATTCAAATAATTCAACACTTCATGCTTCGACTAATACCTCCGGGTTCGACAATCTGACAATATCCTCTATGTCCAGATCCTCATTAACTTGGCTTAGTTCCCTTTGCACAATGAATCTTGATATACCATATGATATAGCAGGATCAGTGATTTCAGTGTTACTGAACCCAGCAGTAACGGGCAGAGGGATAATGGTGATAGAGGGATAGTGGTGATAGAAGGATAGTGGTGATAGAGGGATGTTGGTGATAAAGGGATAGTGGTAATTAAGGGATAGTGGTGATAAAAGGATAGTGGTGACAAAAGGATAGTGGTGACAAAAGGATAGTGGTGATTGAGCGACATATGTGGTGGCAAGGATTCAACAAGAATAGTGTTTAGAACCAAGGAATCTGATAACGAATTCAAGAGAATAGAGTCTGGTAAAGACGACCAGTGATCAGTTGCATAGCAAGTAGCAATCTTCTCAGTAGTAGTGATCAGATCATCTACAGTGCGTAGAAATCTGGCGACAATAGCAACGGCAACGAAATCTTGATCATCAGAGTTAGCTTACCTACACTATTCGAAATCACTTTCATAAAGTCTACGAATAAGAAGAAAGCTATGCCGGGTAAAGTGGGTATCGGTAAGTTGCCTTGCCAAACTCCAGAGCACCATTACCTCTCGTGGTCTCGTTAAGTCGACTTCTTATCCCTTGGTCTTCCTTTTAGCCTTATCCTTGACCAATCCTTTCCTCACCAATTCCTCGTAATCCAATATCCTCCTCTCCTTGTGTGCTTTCGCCTGCTTCCATCTTGCGTACAGCATGACTGCATCTCTCACAACCACGAACACGCAGCCACCTACCAGACTCCTTGCCCACCGCAGTTGCAATAGTCCTGTGGGCTTTGGCTTCCCAGCAACCATCGGTGCAGTGACCCAGCTGCGAGTAAGGGAACTTTGCGTAAGCGAGAGACGCAACAGCTCGCCGACGGTAGAGGAGACGGTAGGAAAGACCAGGGCGCCCATGAGTTGGGTGGCGATAGAGACGAGAGACATGCGAAGACGCTGTTCGCGACGCCGAGGACGATTGTTATTGCCATCCTGTTGATTCTGTTGGGCCTGGGGATTCTGTTGGTTTCTCGCGGCACCAGCTTGACCTCCTACACCGTCAGGCCGTGGGTTCGGTGGATCTTGCTGCTGGACTTCTTCTGCAGCGCCACGAGCGTTCCAGCCATCAAAAAGACCGACGCCGCCACCTTCATCATCATCTTCTACACCCAAATCGATTTCGAGTACATCTTCATTCTCGTGAGGCGCTGGATCATCATTCCCGTTTTCATTTTCATTATTTTCTTGCCCAAGTCGAGGTTGAACTTGCTTGATCCACTCGCGTTCTTTCTTTGCCCAGATCCGATCATAGTAAGTGTTGTACATTGCCCTTAGGTATGGTAGCACAGCAAAAGAAAGAGCTGCGCTTGGCGGCCACTGTGAGAGATCCATGGAGTCCGGTGTGTCTGCTTGAGTAGCGAAGAACATGACGGGAAGGATAGGGAGGAGGTTATCGGCGAAACGCACGCGAGACAAGATCAGAATGATAGGGATGAGTGGCACTCCTATGTCTAGTCGCCAATTCTGCCAGAAACCACGGGCGATATCCTGGGCGTGGTTCAATAGAGATCCTCGAAAGCCAGTGAGCATGGGTTTCCTGTTCAAGATTGGCCCCAATATGCGGTCTCCATCATCTGGTCCGAAGATCGAGTAGATTGTGTTGATGCCATGAGTTTCGCAGGCCTGGTTGATTGTGTAGCCCAATACCATGACAACGCCTGGTGCAACCACTAAACCTGCCGCTCGCTCAAGCAAATTCACGCCCTCTACTATTAGACTTCGTGGCCTCGAAAGGACAATCTCGTTCTTGCACTGCGGACACTGCACTTTTGATGAGGTGACAGTGTTCCTACTGGACGAAGGGGCTTCCATGTCCGCGACCCAGTCCAATAGACAAGACTCGTGAGCTGTCAGTGCGCAAGGGCAGGGACTTCTCCAAAGTCCAGTCGTGGGTGTATCTTCAGTTTCATCACCGATACATATCCAGCATTTTCGAACATCTTCGTTCTCGGTTGGATGCGAATTTGAGGTGCTTGCTTGCTCACTGGTCGGCTTTGGATCCTGTAGTTGCGATTCAGGATTATTCAGGAGGACAGTCTGTGAGTCTAGAGATGCAGTCGTGATATCATGGCTCGGAGTGCGGGAGAGACTGGCAGAAGGATTAGAAGTCTGCTCAGAGGGGGATGATCTTCGTTGTGAAGGAGCTGGCCGAGGAGGAACGGACGCCATAATGGAAAGTATAGCGACGTGATCGAACGTATAAAGCGAAGGTTAAAACCAAAGAGAGTAGCAGAAAGGTCATAAACAATGAAATGGAAAGGGCATTGATCAGGCCGAGGATGTCATGGATGGTGCTGTTGTGTTGTGCAAAGGCAAGAGCCAGATCGGCAAGAAACGTCATGCGCTTGGACCACACCTTATTCCGGAGCTTGACGATGCGTGTGAGACGCGTCTGTCGATCGTCAATGTCCGTCGGCCAAAGCATTTTCGAGCCCAGGTCTGTCGTTTCGGAAGAACAATACGAGCATGTCAGATTCGTACAGGTAATGCCGATCTTCATGACAGAAGGAGAGCAAGCCTAAACGGCTTGTATCTCTCCAAATCTCCAAGCTTTCAATCAAACTTTTGCCTAGCCGTAGCCCCAGGATCTAGAATTTTCACCCCCATCCCTTTCATTAGTGGGAATGCATGACACAAGGGACTCTATTTTGACTAATTTTAGCGTCTATACAATGTCAATACTGAGTATCGCTCCTTTTCGACAAGGTTAATCGTATCATTAACATGGCGGGTTCACAAGGCGCTGTTCGAAGATCTGGACGACAGCGCCAGCCCAACAAGAAATATAGCGTCGATGCTTTCGAAGGCATTGAGACGCTCTTCGATTCCGACTTAGAAGATCAAGTTCTGAATGAGGAAGATAGTGACAAGGATGCTGAATTCAATGCAGATTCTGAACCAGAAGCCCAAGCAGAAGTCGAGGATGAGGACGATCTTTCACTGGACGAAGGTAGTGTAGCTAATGTATCGAATGCATCTCAAAAGTCGGATGAGGAAGAGTTAGACGATGCTGATTCAATCGTTGGCTCTGAAAGCTCGAGTACACAAGATGCTATGAATGACCTCACTACCAAGCCGCCTTCCAAAAAGCCCATTGTACGTTCCAAAGCAATCGAGAATGCGAAAACAGTCTATATCAGAGGAATAGAGGACTTTCAAAGGTCTGGCTCGAAAGACACACAAATGCAGTACACCTTTGGACAGGATCCAGACGACATTATTCCATTTTTATTAGCGCGAGAAAAATGGATCAATGACACAACGTTACCAAGCCGCTTTACTAGCAACACAGGAGCTGGTGGTATGCATAGAAGCTTTTACTATACTACGGAAATGCAAAATCAAGAGATGGATGAAGGTTGGCAATGGTACTATGCTCAAAATGGCAAGAATCGAATTCACAAAAGGCAGTCCATGAGCAGTATCACTTTGGAAAAGGCAAAATATTATGTCCAATCAATGGCTGTAGCGCAAACTTTCATGATTGGGCCAGGAGGTCAAATGATGAAGACCCTTCAATGGGGCGAATCTCTGGATCTATCTACGGCATCGCTGATTCGAGATCCATCTACTTCTTCAAAAAAATCGGCAAAGTCACAAACTTCAGACCGGCGAGGTTGGATAATGAATGTGGGCTCGACTAGGGTGCAGTGTCTTGACTGGGTACCAAATGAGCAAGGTACAATGCAATATTTAGCCGTGGCACTGGAACAGGCCAGCCCGAACGCTAATTCCAAGCCATACGAGTCTCCTGCTGCTCCTTCATTTGCTCCCAAAGCCCAAACGCCAGCGTCATTACAAATATGGTCTTTTGGAGCCAAGCCTGTGTCCAAAGAAGGTAGTTGGTCGATTGACACTGCTTCTATCCCCAAACTAAGGCTCCTTCTTTGCACTGACTGGGGTAATGTCAAGGTCTTGAAATGGTGTCCAGTACCTGATCAGGACAAATGCAAACATCAACAGTCATCTACGAAACGACTTGGCCTACTGGCTGGCGTGTGGGCAGATGGGTTCCTCAGAGTCATTGATATCTTTCATCCAACGAGGTCAGCGGATACGGATTATGTTCACATTGATACTGCGGCTTTCGAAGCTCGGCCTCCCAATGGCGTTTTCACGAATCTTGAGTGGCTATCTACCGTTGATATTGCCGCTTCTACTGCACATGGATTCGTAGCGATATTCAACATTGCCGACTGCATTAAAGCGTCACCATCTCGTCCATGGTTCTTCAAACCTCTTGCCGATACTTATATCTTCAAACTCACTTCGGGATATCCGTCCCGTCCTCACCTTCTCTTTACCAATTCCATGTCTGGTTACATACGCTTAACAGATCTCCGTGCACCAGAGTCTGACAGCGTCGAATCGTTTCGTTCTCGCCTTGGATCTCCCACCATAGCATGGCACGATCCTTCCCAGTGCCTCATTACCTGTGACGATAGTCCTAACCTACGTATCCTTCCGGTTCGACGTTTCTTTGCAACCATGACCATCACCAAGCTTTCGGCTGCAGTAGCCTCGTCGCAATGCATTGTGACAAGTCCAGTCCATTGTAGCGTACTTGTCGGTCTTGCTGACGGCAGTGTCATTGCCATCAATCCTTTGCGACGTGTTTTGGGCCATAAGATCCCACTGTTCGTGCAAAAGTGGTTTCAGCACGAATTTTCCAGAGCAACACCGCGGGCGCGTGAGCTGGGAGGCGAGGCTGGTGGAATCGTACGGTTCAGCGATGGGTTCAAACTGGAGCCTGCAGGTTCAAGAGATACAAAGGAAATGGAAAAGAAAAGGAAAACGGGAGAAACCGGGTTCAACCCGATGACCACCTATGAGGAGAAATCCAGTATTTCAGCGCTGGCCTGGAATCCAAACACTCATTGCGGAGGATGGGCAGCTGCTGGAATGGGAACCGGCTTGCTGAGAGTGGAGGATATAGCACTGAATAGAAGTGGTTGATGAAGATAATATTAAAGAAGCCATTCAGGAACATCTCCCACATCTACCCTTCCTAATTGAGGAAATCTTAATTTTGTGGATGACCATTTTCGAAAGAGACTTCATTAACTATTAGCAATAGACTAGTACCGATTTCGTCAAAGGTCTACTGCAGGGTAACCCAATTACTGGACACATCTGTACGAGTCAGCACTGTTCTGGCATGGGATCCCACAGATACTTCGTCCCTGCCATTCGTCCCTCAAAAATGGCTCCTTCGTTACGCAGCGTGATCGACGGGATTCTCCGCATGCTTGATTCAGCCAGCTGCATCCTCTACATGGCAACGCCCGTAATACAACTCTACCGCGCCGCGGCAGACTGGACGCTGAGCCTTCGATTCTTGTACTACAGGGTATTGCCGTCTGCTCGCTGATGCACTTTCAATAGGTAAAGAGATCTGGCGACCAGTGCTGACCAATTTCTGTCAGAGCAGTGTGAAAAGTGGACGAAAAGCGAACCGGAACTTGTCCTATTTCTGGGCGGCTGGAAAACCCGCTCTGTGTCGTAGCAAATATTGTCACAACCAATTTCTCTACATCCGAGGATGGTCGGAGATTTTACATGGATATAAAATCGGGATGAGGTTTGGCAGTACGTGGAGCCATCAGGTTGGCAATGTAAAGTTGCAGGGGAAAATACAGGGTGATCCAAATTGCGTTGATGGCAACCACTGCAATCTAATCATATTAGATGGAAATGTAATATCGCTATTCAACCAACATTGTGGCTCTGGCTTTTTAGCGGGACCTTGTGAGCATGAAAATCGAATCGAAAGGGCGTGATTTAGGATTGTGCACATTTGTAGAAGGCTGCAACAGATCAAAAGCCGCTCGACGCTATAAATTAATAAACGCAATCAAGCTCCTAAATGCTTCAAAAATACTTATCCAACTAAGTTAACCAACCTTTGGCACAACGCGTCAGAATCATATGTTATACCCCAGAACCCTGTTTCGTGGCCTTTCAGAATGTCTTATCCTATCGACGCGGAGTAAAAACGCTAAATTTGAAGGGTTTGTCAGGCCGCACATCAAGCTATCGCTTTCTTTACGACATGCCGGGCTACGCCTTATGAGGTCCTGTTTGACACCTCTCTGATGGAGAACTAGACGATACTGATGTTTCATTCGTCGGACCAAAGGAAGGATCCGATTCATTTGGCGTAGCCGAGCGTGTACGGTCTTCGAATGCCGAACCACAAGATGGCAGCGGATAGCCAATAATTGTATACACCGAATACAGCGCAGTGTGCCGAACTTTTTCGGGAAGAGTCCTACGCTCAGAACACCGAGTTATATCCAGTGCTTGCTCACGAAGAAGAGAGGCTCAATTTTGGGCTCAACTTGGATCGGGTCCGGATCCAAAGTGCGTACGCACTCGTCTAAGGTCTTCCTCCTTGTCTTTTCGTCAACGCTCATAAGCTTTGCTTTTTCATCCTGTCACATGTATAGATTGGATTGAGTGATTGTTTAATGGTCCTGTCATGACTCATAGAGTACTGCACCTCCCTACGTTCATACTGTTCTCCGCCTTTGCCACCAACGCACAAGCCCAGTTTCTAAATCCTCCCCCGAACGGCCCAATCAATCACTACGAGAATGATGTTGTCTGGGCATTAAATACTGTTCAGACGATATCCTGGAGCTCGACGTTCGCTTCGGACGATTCCTATAACTTGACACTATGGCAGCATGATCCTCAGGGAGGGGGAGGAGGGGATGCAACACCTAGTTCCACGCCGTTATATGGTACGAAATCCTTCGCTCGCACAGCAGGGCCCCATTAATATAAGTCAGTCCATGGCGCAGGAGAAGAGAATCTCAGTTCTGTAAATTGGGTCGTCCAGACCTATGAACTCGATCTTAATGAGTTCAACGTCTTTTACTTAGTAATTGAATGGACTCCATCACCATGGTTCTCGCATTACTTCAACATCACCCAAGCCGGGAATAGTGCATCCTCAGGATCAAGTTCCTCTTCTTTATCCTCACTAACAACGCCGTCGACATCGTCCACACTATCAACATCATCCACGACATCGGCATCATCTACAAGGACAGCATCGTCTGTGGCATCAACGTCATCTATAGGTTTAGCCCTGATTTCTCCGACGACCTCTCTAGCTCCAGTTAAAACAAGCGGGCCAACTAATGGCTTATCTAAGAGCGCAAGAATTGGTCTTGGTGTAGGCGTGGGACTGAGTATACCTGCTATTTTGTTGCTCGGTATTCTTGCAGGAACACGGATCGTTCAAGGCCGCACAAACAGAGCAAGGCCGACCAAAGAGAAATCTCTATCAAAGACAATAGATTCTTACCCATTTAAGCGTTGCGGATTAGAGCGGCTGTTTCTCAACGAAAACTTGCCCGCAAACGGTCCTCACGAGATACCGACCGAGAGAGGTCTCTATGAGATATCTACTGAGACAAGTCGCCACGAAATATCTGCTGAAAGAGACGTCTACGAAGTACCCGCTTTATTCCCGTATGGCCCTTCCCAAGTTGGTAGACAGCAGGAGTTACAAAGAATATAATTTTCATCTCTGGTTTCTAATACAAAAGTTGTTATGCAAATTACAGCATGTATCTGTGCACACACAAAGTTTTCCGAACTTTCGAAATTAGGAGTTCTGACATTTTATACACTACGGCCGGCCTAAGTTACTCTAGGTTCTTTGTCCGGCCGTAAAGAGGTCCTTACACAAAGCTAGCAGGATTGCTTTTGGATTATAGGTACTTGCATATCTTTGGTCGGTGTCAACAATAGAAATTAAGAGATAGAAATCATCCAGGCCTGCTAAATCCTGGAGCTCCCTTTCGATTACCACCCAGCCGGATCGCTTTAGAAGCCGTTGATATAGCCGTGTCAACACATCGTGCTAGTATGCCTTGAATCAATCAATACAAACGCAAAGCTTCTTCTCAGAAAACACTGCTTTGACTCGCGGCCAGAAAAAGGACAATATTACCACAGTATCAGATCTAAGAGTCTTCTTGGCATTTTTTCCAGTATAATCGGTCGAATTGCTATAATATTGTTGCCAATACTCTGAGTCTTCTTCGACAAAGCCTTCTTGCTTTTCCAGAATCTTGTGCAGATATGCTTCGGCTTCTTTCATTCTCTCAGGCTCGTCGGCTTTCTCGGAGTCAAACAATATCTGCCTGAGCAAATCGGGAGCGTATCGAGAGCGCATGACTTGAGTACAATGCTCGAAGCCTCTTGCGAGTCGTGGGAGTGGCGCAGAGATCCTCTTTACTTTTACATGTCGATGAGCAAGTGCTTGGAGGACGCCTTCGCCATTTTTGTACGAGACAAGGAGGCCCTGCCAGAAAAGTCCTGCAGCAGCAGAATGCGACGACATGACTATTGCCAATCCGTCACAATGGTCCAGATATCGCTGTTCACTATTCCAATCATTCTCGAATTCTACATTCCAACCGATACCTTCATAATCGAAGAAGCGTACTTTGTGACCAGTACCGCGAACGAGACCCAGAAGACATTGCACTGCTTCCCTATCCAATTCAATATCTTGACAGCTATCGTCTAGGGGCTGCAGGTACACGACAGAAAGCATAGCTTCCTGGCCAGGACGTTCAGGAGTTCGTGGAATGTACTGCTGGTGGAGCCTTTCAGGACCTAGCCATTCGTCCTTCACTTTCCACTTGTCCTTGAACTCCAAGAAAGTCGCCGGCGCCCATCTGTATCCATCGAATTTCAACTTTTCCTTGGATTTGGAGAAAAGTAGGCCAATTGGAATACGGTCAACCAAGGACCAGAATGTTTTCATCTTCTCATCAGCTGGTGCGTCTGTTATCTTCTGCATGTCGAGTTTCATAAGAGAAGCTAGACATAGAGCCTGGTCGGAAGTGCGAGTGGTTGTCTTGGTTTTCAGGATGGAGCGATACCAGTGCAGCCCGGCTTGAAGCTGTCCACGAGTCTCGAGCCCGTATCTCTGTAGGTTGGCGCTCTTAGCTTTACCACATTCTCCAATACCACCTAGACTCGTTGAAAACCTGCCAGCGGAAAATGCAGTTGAGATCGTAGAGCTGAAGAACTCTGCAAGAGAAATCTCGCCAGCTGCAGCTCTATCGCGAGTCTGTTGTAGAGACAATGCCAGTGGCTCACTCTGCTGGAGAAGGTCGACGCTACGGTCTCCAAATTGGACATAGTGATATTCTCCAACAGCGTCTTCATGGAAAGTCCACAGACGCTTCGCCCAATTGCTCATTTTGAGGCGAGCATACATCTCAATATCGGACATGTTCTTAGTTTTCACATGCGTCAGCCTGTTGTCGAGAATGAGTGTCACTTTGGCCTTCGCAAAAGGCACTCTCATGCCTTGAATCGCCTTTGAGCGGAGCTCATAAGGCTGCCGTGGTATACATAAAGTATCCACCCAAAACCAATCCGGCTTATTGTATGGTCGAACATTGCGTGAAATCATTTCGAATAGGTGTGAGTGGTTGCGAGCGCCGAGAGGAAATTCTCCAGTGCCAAGTGCATTGGAGATGAGGATTGACAACCACTTCAGGAAGCATGTAGGAAGCGTGTTGTCGTTTGGGTTGCCATGACCGTCGGACCAAACATGGGACAACGCTACGTACTCCTTTACGCGGGAGCCACGTTCGACTCTTATCTCATCCGATACCGTCAGACTCACCACGGGAAAGTCTCCAGCCTCTACAATGGCTTTCATGTCATCCAGAGAGGGACCAATAAGTTTACAATTGCAATTATCCTCCACGTGCAAAACTTCATAGTTGTCTTCATCTACTGTCGAATCATAACGGCATCCAGCGCGTGAACACTTTGTATGGCTATAGCCTTTCTTTGGCGGCTCCATCTGTGCGTAAAAGTGTAAGCTGGAGATAGGCAAATTCTGCGGTCCGCCGTCTAAACAGAAAAGATCCCGTTCGCACCAGCCATTAGATTCCATGAGTTTCAACAAAGGTCTCGCACGATCGTAATCGTTGTAGAATCGGCATGTGAATGATCGAGGTAAGAAAGATGCCATACCAGATTTCTTGCATCTTTTCTCTTTATATAGGCAGATCGTTTCGACAGCCGCGTGTAAGGTTTCAACGAGGATTGCGATACCGAGAAATACCGATTCGATCAAATCTTGGTCTAGGTTATCCAGTCAGTAAATGCGGTGCCAGTAGATGATTTGAATACTACCATCTTTGTTTTCGAGTTTCTTGCTGTCGTGGCCTTTGGATTTGAAGACAGATAAACACGAGCTTACTTTCTGATACCAGACCTTCAGATTGTCGACAGCATCGAACCGGGAGTTCTTGATCATGGACACGCTCCACCGCTCAACAATAGCCTTGAGTGGCGAAGAGTCCAGTCTAGACGTATCTTGATTGTGCTGAAATGAATCAATATTGATTGGCTCGCCCGTAACTACCGCTAAAAGTTCAAAGTAAAGCCAGTACTGAATGAATGTAGCGAAGTCCGCGTTTAGTTCTGCTTTCTCATTGTTTCGCTTCGCTTTTTCGCTCAAGACAGACCACCCCTATGAGATGATGATTCAATTAGACTTTCAATGTAGGTGGCAAATTTATGACGCACTTGGTGCGAAACGTCAACTCTTCAGTGTTGTCGTGGACAAAGCTAATCGACCAGCAATCTTGAATTAAGACCCACTCACATGTCGTTTGGGATAGTCGCCGAACGTGTCTAGAGTAGAATCGGAAGTCTTTCCTTTGCATAAAAGGGGGACAGTCCAGTGGACATCTTTGGGATCGCTTGGTCGCTCAAGATGATCCATATCGCCAAGTGCAGACTCAACCTTGCGGGACGACGAACGGAATTCCCGCATTCTTCTGGGCTGAAAGCTGGGGCAGGCTTTTTGAAGTACCTAGCTGCCCCGCGGGTTGCAGCTTGCGTGAGCATAGGCTAGCTTCATCCTCCTCGGGCCGATCGCACCGCCACAGGCACAATGGTTGACGTAGTATTCCGAACTAGGTTTGAAAAGTTGATTCGGCCGGCTACGAGATCCGCCTGTACGTGGTGCCGGTTACGAACCTTCTAGCTATTTGTCCTAGCTAGAAGAGCCAAGACATCTCATCCATATGGACCACAATGGGGGAGAAGGATGCAACAACAGCTGCAATCACAACAACCACACAACACGACAATCGCAGCACCTCCCGTCCCGATACCTTTAAACCTTCTTATGAAGACCTCGGCGAAGCTCTTTGAAGCTGTTCTCCCGAAACATCAGCTCAAGTCAAAAGAGAAGGGAGATCTACAAAGCTTTAGAGTACTCTTCAGAGGCTAATGTAGTTGCAATAAGCTACCCAAAGAGACCAAGATTCACTGTCCAAGCTTCTTAGAACTTTAGCTACACCATAGAGGAGGAGGAGGGGAAGGGAAGAAAGAGGTCATGAAATTACTGCTATCTGAGAGAAGGCTGTAATTCGCACACGGTCACGACTACGGCGGTGTAGGCCAAGAGGCCAAGCCATACATGTCACGGTACTACGGGATGTCTAGACTGCATGAGATGGTAACCAAGGTGATCTGGATAGAATGTTGGTAGGATTCTACAGATAGCTTTAGCTCCACCACGCTTTGGCTCTTTGTACTTGAATTTTAGTTCCAATTCAATAATTAGCTATCATTGCCCCAATTGCTTCCCTAACAATATAGAACTACACACTCCTTTGTAATCTCATATGTATCTAGAGAGGTTGAGAGGATGAGACCACGACTTTATGGGATATAAGCCTGGGCATTTTAGGAATCAATCAATTAATCAAACGTTGATTCGACATAAGCTCCTTTATTAATCTAAAAGTGCCTTATTAATTTCCGGTTATGCCCACTCGCTGTTCGTACTGGCTGATAAGCTCGACCAGCTGAGTGCTGAATCGCACTGCCCTTATCTGAGACACAATACGTCGGCCATCATTCGACAGATTCACTTCCGGCTCTACTCGTGACGCAAGATTGGCAATTTCCATTTCTTGCTGCCATTGCTGTCTTCTAGCATTGTCGGGTAGGAATGGGTTGACCCATTCCCACTTCCCAGCTCTGGGCGGACTCATTGGCAGAGAGGCAATGAAAGCGAGAGCAGCTCGTCGGGCAGGTAGGACAACCTGAGAGGCGTGGAAAAGCTCAATCGCATCACTGGCGGGCAGTTGCACTCTTGACACCAACTTACTCATTCCAATACGAACGAGGCATGTCGCTAAAGCGCTCAGAAGCCATATTGGAGATCCGTAAAGTGCGGGTGGAGCAGCTTGGATCAATTTCGCCAACAGGGCAGCTTGTACGCAGAGCATTATGCCTAGTCCTCGGCATATCCATAGAAGCAGGAATGGCCTGCTCGCTCTAGCAGGAGCGTTGGTGATGGCGTGGAGATAAGATGTATATCCAAGTAATACATACATCTCGTCCGAATTCCAATCTGAAACGATAACGTGAATATCTGTTGCTGCACCATTTTGCACTGTTCGACGTAAATCGCTCTTAACGCTTTCTTGATGCGCATAAACTGGCGTCACAAAGTGCTGCAGCAGAAGGTAGAAGAGAGTGCAGATAGCAAGACAAGCAGCAAGAGTGGAGCCCAGATACATTGCCTTGAGGGCCTGAACTGCTGCTGAGCAGATGTAGGCACACAGCTCTATGTATCCCACGAGGATGACAACGAATTTGAATTGCCCCAGTAACTCCTTATCAGACTCTCGTGGAATACAGAAGGTAATGTTGACCGTGATCGCCCGAGGCTGTGTTAGATCTACGGCCACAGGGGTCGGCTTGTTAATGCAGCCTGCAGCAGCTAGTACTGCCTTGTTGACGAGTGGAAAGGTGTTTCCGTGTCTTAAAGAAGCGACATGGAAATGCTCCCCAGTTCCCAGAATGCCGAAAAGATCTGTCTGCTTCACGTTCCAGATTGTCTTCAAATCCACAACGGAGCCGATGAATGGCATTGGCGCGGATGATTTATTACATATCGCGGAGACGAGGCCATCTTGCACATGGAATCCGAGCGCATACAGTGCGATGGGAAGATTAGAGAAGACGGAAGCTATTTCGTTGAGGAACCAATTTGTCGAATTCATGCTCCCGGCGCCAGTATGGTGTCGAACGAGTGGACAGAGGGTGTCCTCTGCTGAGATTTCGATCGAGAGGCACGCTTCTTAAATGCAGGTGGAGTAACTGTTTTGCCATAGCAGGGTTTTTAGTAAAAAGTTCTACTATATCACGAGGCTGTAGACGAAAAGCCTTCTAAATTGCGCCTCAGCATACCTATGTGGGAGGATTTGATTAGATTTGATTTGATTTTCTTCCTACTCCCTTTTAGGCCTAGGACTAAGACCGGTCCTATTTTCAGCGCAAAAGCTACCCAAGATGAGTTTCCGGCAGAATCTAGGATTTTTCTTGTAATTTTCGATGAACCGTAATTACTGACACGGATGTGAAGGAAATCGTCGACATAATTGGCGAATCCCTCAGCTTGGAGCGTCAGGGGGTGGACAGAATTGACGGGTCAACCTCCGACCACCGAAAATGCATTAATTTATTGAATTAATTACCACATATGCGTAAATATGCGCTGCCTACCATTTTTCGCTAGTATTTTGCATTTCTGTGGTATGTCTGCGATGCGTGTACGAATTTCTGCTATAATAATTTTGTCCCATTTCTATTGTAATAGTATTTTCGCGTCCAAATCTTCTATCCAATAATAATACCGTATTTTCTGTTTTAAAATGTTCTAAATAAATTCAATTGGATTCATATCTGGATTTTTAATTAAATGATCAAGATTGAAAATATTATGAATTTTTTTTATCTGTATTATTAGTCCATTTTCTTTCATTTTATACGATGAATCATTATTCTTTTAAAAATAAAAATGACGAAAATATAAAACTGATTTTATATATTATTGATAATAAATACGAAT
>JAGEMR010000072.1:0-158101 GCA_021030915.1 Astrothelium macrocarpum | reverse complement strand
TTAAAATAAATAAAATAAATATATAAATATATTGATTGGAATAATTTTATTTTTATCATAAAATTTATTAAATTCGATTAATAAATAATTTTTATATTTATTAATAATTAATAATTAATATATATTTTTTGAATAATTTTTTATATATTTATCAAAATATTAAATTCAATCCAAATTTATTTTATTATTAATCCATTTATTAAAAATAGATTTAATAATTCAATTATCAAAAAATTCTGATTTTATAATCCAATTCATAAAATAATAAATATTTTAAATAATAATAAAAAACGAAATATATCAATTTTTAATATTAATATATTTAATAATTATAATCTATTTTTAATTATTAGATTATATAGATTTAATTTTATCACATTTTTTAATATATATTATTATTATTAACGCGATTATTATATCCATTATAAAATTTATTTCATCAAAATTATAAATATCCTTTTTATATATTCCATATTTATTTATTATATTATATAATAATTTAAATTAATCCGAAATAATTTTTAAATCTTTTTATAATATTTTTTAATAATTATATAAATAATTAAATTTGATTTTAAAATCTGATTATATATCGATAAATTATCTTATTCAATATCTATTAATTAATTTATTTTCATATAATTTCAATAAAAAATTGGTTATATCTTTTATATTAAAAAGATATAATAGAAACCCTTTTGAATTTTGATCGAATATATATTTGACTAATGATTATTCTTCAAATTGATCCAATTTATGATATTATAATTAAATTGATACGTATTATTATCAGTTATTTATTTTATCGTTTAATGAATTTTATAAAATATTATAATATTTCGTAATTATATATTGATTTAAATTTTTATTTTAAAATTTTACAGATTGAATTGTATTAATAATAAAAATAATATTCTCTTTTTTAATATAAATTGATATAATCGTTAAAAAATTAGAACGCGATAAAAGTTTAAATGGTTTTCTGGTGCGGAAAATGACCGACTGACTGATATGACCGGCTGAGTGGTAAACCACGTTATTATTTAATCAATTAAAAAAATAATTAAATTTGATATAAATAAAAAATTCGTTATAATGATGAAAATCAAAAAAATAATTAATAAAACGACAGTTTCAATAATTATTCTATTATCAAAAATAACGCCAAAAATAAAAAAAACATCTTCCAACGTTATATCAGAATCTGTATTTAATCATATATGCACAAAATTTCAAACGTAGCTGAATTCGTTGAATAATTACATCAAATAATGAACGAGACGAAATGGTGGAGGTGCGCCGCTTCGGGGGGTGAGCCGCTTCTAGGTACGCCGACTTAGTGAAGAATGGCGGCCGGGTTTGATGTCGCGTGCCGAACCTTTTCTTCAGTCCTTTCACGTTAAATGCCTTATATCTGCATTACTCCAACCTACCTTGATGGACATGCAAACTCAGTGTTTTCGCTGTCGAGCCTCCATGCAAGTCAAATTCTGAAGTTTTAGCAAAACAACACAAGCCATCTTTCAAGGATAACTGACATGTATCCAACCGTGACCAATCAAGGCAATGTCAAGCCTTGCTTTGATCTAGACCTGCCTGCAGCCTTGCCGCCCGATGCTCTCTCAATTCCACCACGAATTACCGAGAGCTATCAGTCAACTCGACAGCATCCATCACAATCGTTACAATCGTTTCGTGATTGCAGTTGACAGGATGTGTATGCTACCTTGACCTTCTCCTACGCAAGTTCCAACACCATCTATCCTCTTCTGACGTTGCCCTTCAATGGATCCAGTGACGGCCATTGGCCTCGTTTCAAGTGTGATTACTATCATTCAGGTCGGGGTAGAGGCTACCCAAAAATGTCGAGAGCTAAGCAAGTTTGGATCTACGGAAGAGCATAGAAGCATTAAGGAAACCACCGAGAAACTACGCGATGCCATTGGAATTCTCAAGACCAGGAGCGCCAATGTATCTGTCGGCGACAATACACAACTACAGAGGCAGGAAGACATCGATGTCTCGTCACTTGCACGAGCATGCGACAAGACCGCGGCAAAGCTCTTGGTAGAGCTTGATGGCCTTCGTGCGGCATCGAAACGACATGCTCCCAGGAAGTTTTTGAAGGCATGGTGGAAGCACGATATCTTGAAAGATCTAAGGCAAGAGCTTGACAGTTATATAAAAACTTTGGATAACACGATTCTTATCAAGCTACACAACGACCGCACCATACTTAGGGATAGCTTTGAGCGCTTGGACGAGCAAAGTAAATCTATCGCTGAAAGGATCGTGGAAGGTCACACAAAAACGGAAAATATTATTAGCACTTTGGCTAGAATGCAAGAGTCGATAAGGGTAGAACAGGAGTTGACTCGTGAACAAATTGGACGTACATTACGAGAGCAAGAACAAAGACGTCGACACGAACAGATTGAAAAAGACGAGATCTCGAAGCAAGAAAGGGTCCGAGAGGAGAGACTCGCACAAGTCAAGAAGAGTCTCTTTTTTCCGGAAATACAGGAGAGGGAAGAGAACATTGCTCTTGCGTCCCCTGATACTTGCAAATGGATGTTTCCAAATACCGGTATCACTAAAAACAATAATGCACCAACCCAATCTGCTCGTGGAAAGGCACGAGCGAGGGAGACATCTGGGAAAATCAAGGAAGGCAAGAAGCTAGACCACTGGCTACGGGTAGAGGGTGGACTTTTTTGGATCTCAGGCAAAGCAGGGTCTGGGAAGTCGACTCTAATGAGGGATCTTATCGCAAACCCTACAACGACGGAATGTCTCGAGAAATGGACGTCTGGATCAGACCTTCTGATTCTCAAATATTTCTTCTGGAGGCTGGGTCGCTCTGCCTTGCAGAAGAATCTCCAAGGACTTCTACGATCGCTGCTGTGGCAGCTAATAAATCTCCGACCTGCACTGGTTTCTACCATTGGACTTGGTACTGCTATGATTGGAAGTGATGCATCAGAGGCTGCTCAGATGCAAACGTGGACACTGTTTCGGCTGACTACAGCATTCGAGGCATTTCTCGATTCAAAGCCTCCTGAAATCTACCTTTGTATTTTCATTGACGGCCTTGACGAGATTTTGGACAATGCGAACGAAGTTCTTGCTATATTAGGACGTCTGGCACAGGATCCAAAGATCAAAATCTGCGCATCCAGCAGACCGGAACAACGCTTTGTGGAATATTTCAAGGACACTACCCAAATTCAATTACACAATTACAACGATGAAGACATTTGGCGAGCAGCCGAACATGCACTACTTGATCGATTACTGCATGAGTTCCCAGAGGAAGGAAAGGGCCAAATCTATCTCCTTTTCGACGACATCGCCGAAAAGGCCCAAGGTATTTTTCTATTTGCAAACATTGTCATCAAAGATATTGCAGAGGGGGTCATGAACAAAGACGGCTTCAAGATGCTTCGTGCGAGGGTCTACGACATGCCCGATGAACTTGAGGACTTGTTCAAGCTCATGCTATCTAGGGCCAGTGTGAAGCATTACAGAGCAGAAGCTGCAACCATTTTTGGGCTTTTAGTTGTGTACAACGAGCTCGGAGAACAGTTCTCACTGCTTCATGCAGCCTTGCTCGATAGCGATGTGGATGCTCGGCGCAAGAGTAAAGATTGGGAATACTTTAAGTCTGCAGGGTTCATGAAGGCATGCCAACGACTAGAGACACGCATACGTGTTTGCTGTGCGGGCCTAGTGGAGATGGGGGGGTTGGCAGAATAGAATCATCCCAGAACTCATCGATGTACCAACTCATTCCCACTTACGGAATATTGTCTTCATCCACAGGACTGTGGCGGATTACCTTAATGAGCACTTTGCGGAGCTCTTCGAGAACAAGGAATGAGAGCTGGTGGCTGTGCGTCGGTTGATTCGGCTTGAATTGGATTACATTAGTGTCATGCCTGTGGTCGTGAGACATGATCTTTCGGACATCTGCAATACTCCATGGGAATATTGTCAACGTGGAATTAGATCGGTAATGGACACTATAAATCTCGCATCATGTATCGAAGACGATCGGAGGACTCTCATGGTCTTGCAGGAACTTCTTGATACGATTGAAACAGTCTATACACAGCGCACTGGCAGACAGCAATTCTGGCTGGATTCTCCTTGCCAATATTTTACATATGGGAATTCACCTTTGGACTATGAAGGCAAGTTGCCACTAAGCAATGTCGGCGCGGCTGCCTTCTTCGGATTTGCAAACGTTGTATCGACTTGGCTAACATCGGCGAATCCAATATCAAGGGCAAACCTTCAAGTCTTGCTCCAATCATCCATTCCAGGTATGTTTAGGAATCCGGTTTATGGTGTTAGCTTGAAAGATAGTTGGGTGCATCTGAGCAATATTAAAATGCTAATTATTCATGGTGCCGACCTCAATCAAGAGTTGCAAGTCCGGATGAAAGTTCAGACATGCGTGGTCATGACCAAAATGTCTATCTGGTCGCTTTTCGTATGTGCGAGCGTTCCGGAATCTTCACATGAGATGTCTTTGTGGCATTTTCCTTCGTTTTTTGAGGCAGATTACATCGAAGCATGGAAGTCCACTGCAAATACCTTCGTGACTGCTGGTGCAGAGCGGGATATTGTATTTCTGGATAGATGCCGTTTTCGAGACTCTAAATCAACAACGAACATTAAATTGATAATGGAGGAGCGTGCTATGCGCAGACTCGACTTGTTTTCAGAATATCCTATTTTATTCAATCAAGATTTTGATGGGCGAGCGCATGGCCGGAAAAGAGTGCGTGGCTGAAAAAATGCGTGGAATTGTTGCCGATTTGCTATGTGGTCTTCAGACCCTACGTCACTTGCTGATTCTGAATCCTTTGGTACTGAGAGACAGTGTATAGGCAATAAGAGGGATGAAGTCGTGCATCTGGGTCGCCAACATTCCGATCAAGTGCTCACAGAATTGCGTGCTTTTAGTGATGAAGAGCTGCGAGAAGGGAATTTTGATACGGAAGTCGTGCCGCGACTTAGGGATCTGCTCAACAAAATAATTAATTCAGGGGAAAACGAGGTAGATGTGATCACGCTTGAAGCATCAAACGGGTCTTGGCTGTGGGAGGAAGGCATGGACCCTCCAGTGATCAATATATCGGGGATCCCTGATAAGACCCAGGTATATTTTTTTGAGCGCAAGGCAAACGGTCCAATGCTGCGAATATTTTTGGATCATAAATGGTAAAGCTATTAAGATTGGTCCAGAGTAAAGGTGCCCATGTGCTTTTGATGGGATCATAATGACGCTCTCCGGGATTGTGACTTTTCTCTAGCAGGAGATTGGAGAAAATCGTCCAGAATGATTCTGAACTGATGACCATCTTGTGTAGTATCATCTGGAGGAAGCTTGATTGCAGAAGGCTTGAATAGAAGTCTCACGTTCGAGTTTGAAGCACGAATACAATGTGTTGGACAGGGAGCTCGTGGTGAGAGTGCAAGAGGACGATCACTTGTTTGCCGAATCCAGCATAGCAGTGAGCAAGTTTTCATACTAGCAGAGTTGTTCTGAAGCCAAAGGTTTTATTTGGAACTAGGAATATATCTAGACCGATGTTCCCCTTAGCAGTAATCTTCCCAAGAACTGGAATGTTGAAAGGCTTCCCATATTTAGATAACGATTAGGCCGACTGCCAATAATGTAGCTCAGCAGCCAGATACAAGGTAGTTTGGGATTGCATTTAAGAAAGACTAAGAAAATTAGACAACAAATATTTCAACTTTATTCAATACGAGTAGTGATTGAAGGAATGACCCAAAGCATGTTTAGATTTACGTGTAGTCATGGAAGTCGAATCAAACGGCGTTATTCATAGAACTGCAATGCGATTGCAGTGCACATTCATGAAGAACAGACAAGACAAGGGTGAAAGAGTGGCCTGACGGAGAGGCCCGCGGCGTCACAGCGGGAGGCGCAGCCATCCCCTAGTAACGCGTCGGGCTTGAGATCGGCACGGCATGGGTATATTTTCGGAAACAATTAATGTCTCAATCTCAGATCGTGTTTGTATTGTGTGTAATAACTCTGCCCTCCATCTCTTGTACATTCCCAATTGTCCTAAGTCTTGCCGCGCCATCTTGCATTTGTTGCGTATTGCCTTCATTGCCTCCCACGATCGTAATTCACTCCAGCAAATCCAGCAAGAAGGGCCGCTTTGCCATTCTTTTAAGGTCCTAATGAGAGCTTTTCGTACCTGAGAACCAGCCCTACAATACTTCCTCTTCCAACTACAGCTTTGCTTTCATAGCTACACTCCAGTCTCGTCACTGTCCCACCATGTCCGCATCCACCTCCTCCCAAGCCTCCGTCCCAGCTTCTATCTCCAGCACTCCCACCTCCACAGGCAGCGCCCTCACCACCAACCTCCTCGTGCTAATCGCGCCCTCACAAACCTTCAACGGCTCCGTCATCGCCGCCAACGAAGCAGCCACCACCTATCTGATCAACTTCCCCGACAGCAATGCCCTCGGTTCCCACAACAACGCCACCCTCACCGTCGGCCCCGCCGCCGCGGCCACAGGCACCTACATCGCAAACATTAGCGTGCCCAATACCGGCGAGGTGACGGCGAGCTGCGACACCAGCAGCGCGACCCCGACGCAGTGCGTGCTCACAGTGGATAAGGATGGCCTGACTATCACCACCACGACCATCCCACCCAATACGTATTTGCCCGTGACGATCACCGGGGGGTTGGACAAGCTGAGTGATGCGAGTACGGTGACGCCGAGCTCGACGGGCGCTGCGAGTAGTAGCAGTTCGTCGGGGGTGGCGGCTGTGGGCGTGGGGGCGCCGGGACAATATGGGAATGGATTGGGATTGCTGGCATTGGTGGGGATGTTTTTGGGGAGATGGCTTTTGTGAAGAGAATCGGGATGCTCGGGGTTACATCGGGGTGATGAGGTTGAAGAGGGGCTGAATCACTATGAAAATGAGAATGTGTACGGCATGCGTGGAAAGGTGTATGAAGCTAATCATGAAATGTGTACAGGAAAATAGATTGGACATAACTTAGAGTTTTATACTCGGGGCGTTGATAATGGCACAAGATAGTGCTAGCCGCAGTCAGATGTATTACTTATGATAGAACAAATCCAATCAACATAGTTCGATATTATCGGTCATAGCTTTGATTGGGTAATGATGATACTCAATGTTCAAGTTATTCCATGGCGCAATGCCGGGCTAGAATACAAATCAATCCACCTTCCAATATTAAAACTATTTGATTCCCAATGGTCCATTGCACACTATACCTTTTTTGCCCCTAGTTCATTTCTCGTAGCCATTCATACATATTCATTTCGATATCCAAGACATCCGCTTGATTAGCTCTGTGGTTTCTGCTCAGAGGTCGTATGACCTGAACCACTGATTTTCCTTTCTGTTCCAGCTCCACCCGCGTCCTATTTGGACGTAATCCAGGGAGCCTCTGAGGCGTAGTCATCATCATAAGTTGAAGAATATGTACTGTTCTCTCAAAGGGATATCACGGAGAGACGTTACTGAAATTGCTGATGAATACCACAAGTACTGCGCAATACGCCTGGTTGAGATAGATCAGCTTGAATCTGGACGACTGTCAGGTACTAGTCAACTAACTTACAGCAGACGCAGCAAAAAGTTCATGTCTTCTGGCTTTTGTCAGAGCGGCCATGGCGCCTGAGAACAAAAGCGTAAAGACGATGAGAACTCCAATAGCTTGAAAGGTACTGTGTACAGTTCCGCGCCCCATACTGGTCAGTCGATACATGGCAACAACCGGAAGTATCAGCAGGACAAAGATTACAAGTGTAATGATAAGACCGACGAGTGTATCGACTCGAGTTGGAGAGAAGTAGTAAACGTGCTTGTCTTTGGTTTTCTGACGGAGCTCTCTTGTGCAGAAAAGAAACTGGAAAATGTTAGCAAAACCCTTATCCATGGCTCATGACGAGTTCTATAAACATACTCTGGTGACTCGGCAATCCATGCGCTTTAAAATCCCTTCGACAAGTCCGTCAAAGCCAGCACACTCGCGACCATGCCGAAGAGTGACAATGTCCTCTTTACATCGAATGAAAGCTTCTTCTTCGTCAACAATGGGTTTGGTATTGAAGAGCCAGGTCCTAACGGATCTGTAGTCACGATCTGCTGGGCGTTGGAATGAGATCATTTCTCTGGCTTTGATGAGAACCTCATCTACGTCTCGCGTCAGAACTAATTTGCAATGGGTGCGACTGCACCACAAGTGTAGCAATTACCGTATTCGAGGAGCTTCTTTCTGATATCAGCAATGATTTTATGGCGAGGACGTTCTTCTTCGTCTGCTCGTGCGTCGGCGCAATCTTGCTCGATACATCTTAAGCGGTCGCTATTACTGCCCGCTTCATCTTCCTTATCACGTTCATCTAATTCACGCTCAAGCGCTGCGACTTCCTCTTGCAAGTGAAGCAGAACGCGAGAGTGCAGGTAGCTGAAGCCTCGATAGAGCGTAAAGTTTTGATCACTTGATAGAAAAGCCGCAAGGCGTGGATATCCTTCAGGACAATGCTCAACTGAACCGAAATTCAGAAACCATACATCTTGATTGGATTATGGGATTACTAACGTTGTCTAACGACGGTCTCGTGCAATTGGTCACCTCGTCGGAATGGATTGAAACTCCAACTAGAGTGTGACGAAACTGAAGGTGATGTCAGTTTTGCGCCACAGCAGCCCAAGGCAGAAACGTTAGGCTCATTGCTGTGCAGGCTGCAGCACTCACTCTTCTGATCTGGTTCCGCTAGACCCGCTTGAGAGCCGTCTGGTATGTTGATTATTGTGTCACCAGATGTGGCAGAGATTGGAGAAACAGGTTGACAAGGCACCTTTTCTGCAAGGCCGAATTTTTCAGTCATTGCTAAAAGCGCAAAACAGTAATCTAAAGAAGAGGCCGCTTTGGTGCAAAATTGTCGGGATGCCAGGTTATGTATTCCATCTCTGCTCCGCCTCAATGGGCTTACACAAGGCAGATTTCCCGCCGCTCCGGCCTCGTTAGATCTACCCCTAGCTGGGCACAGTTCCGGTAGTTTGCTTTACCGTGTCTCAATTCTGCAGAAACCGAGTCGGTTTTAGGGCGTGCAAGATTATATTAATCGCCCGGAGGCCACAAGGCAGATTGCTCTCGTGTGCCTTTTGGTATAGGATCTGAAAGCCATTCCATTGCTTCTAGTCTACCAAAAAGCCAATCGTGTAGAAGGAATGTACTCGCCGCCTTCGGCATACTCTCCTTTTTCATCCTTGATGATATACTCAAAGTGACCTCCAATCTCACGATGTCCCGTCACTTCAAATTTCTTCTTTTCGCTTTTCCCGTTCTCCGTCACCTTGTAAGAGACTTTACTCCCAATCTTAAACTTTGGTCTTGCTGCGGGCTGGGAAAAAGTATTTTAGTGTGTTGAATGTGTCTCGGATGATAACAACTCACTCTGTTGGGATCATTTGACACAGTAACCGTCGACTTGTAAGGCGGTATACAACCTGCAAAGCCTTCCGGCGAACCACTTTCCGGCTACATCGGGTCAGGATTCAAATTCGTGTATTTGAGGCACGTACACCACGTACCTCTTCTGCGCCTGTCTCGATGTGCTTGTCTTCTAAAAGCTGAGTGGTCATGGCAAAGTTTGTGTGTCTGACTTCCTTCAGGTATTGGTGGTATTGGCTGGTCGCAAGAGACAATGATTGTTGGGTTACTACTAAATAGGAGAAAGCAGCTTGACAGCTCTTCTAACTCCCTTTTGTAGTCTCTTAAACATGGCCATGCTCGTAGGCTACAGCACTCAATGCGGCTCTGCAGACGTCGATTTCAAACAGCATCACGCTGAATCTCTGCAACTTTACCCAGTCAGATCTGATCTTGGTGTAAGCGCTGGCCTCTGAGTGTGGCACTGGTGGAAACGGCCCCCAATTGTTCGCGGCACAGCCTGCGTTTGCATGGCCCCCTTGTATGGCGCCATAGCCCTATGCTCATGTCGATCTCGGCTTTCCACCCATAAAGTCGATAGTGAAGCCACTGTTTCCATTTTGGACTACACATTGCCTAGCTTCAAACAGCCGCAATGGCGCTCCGACAATGAGCTGAGAATCGTTTGATTTAGGGCTCCTATCAGTCGCGACCTTTCAAACTAATCATTAATACCTCAGCCTCATACCAGCCTATTGTATAAGGCATCTAGGCAAATTGATTGCGCTCGCCGTTTTCACACAGCGGCGCAAACACCTGTCTGACCGACTAGCTAGTGCCAGCTGAATGTGGATAAGGTGCCGTCGTTAGCATGTCAGACTTTACACCTATCTTCATTTAATTTGCTCGGGAGCCTGCAGTCGGGCGAGCTACTGCTGAGAACCCCTCACTTGACTTTACAATAGACCAGTTATACATGGCCATGCACATTAGGATACCCAGTAACACCCAAACAAACCCTGATCCACTTGCACCAAATGATGTCTCTCCTAATGCTCTTATCTCCAATGAATCACTTCTCTCTCCTGGCGTCTCGCCTCGTGGCAGCAATGATGCGGACCACAAGGACGCCAACCTCCAAGACTATTGGCAGGACACGATGTGCCGCAATTGGAAAATACCAAACGGATATCTAAATGTTGCTGTACTTCTCATTCGGTGGGATGACAACGTGGATGAGCTAGAATGCGCCGATCAAGTAAGCTTGTCCCTCTACTGGTCCAGTGGTTACTGCCGCTTACTATACCATAAGGTCCGAGAATTGGAGACCATTTTCAAAGACAAGTTCAACTTCACGACGGAGCTGCTTAAACTACATGGCGAGACCAAGGCGCAACATCAGCTCAGAAAATGCCTTTCAGCCTTTCTTGAAAAATATGACGGTCCTCACAATCTTGTGGTAAGAACATGATGCTGGTTTTTTTGATATCTTGCTAAGTTGCGTGCTAGATAGTGTACTACACTGGTCATGGCGTTTTCGACGAGAGATCGGAACATCTTGAAATTGCGGCACGCAGCCAATACAAGAATACGGTCGTTGACAATTTTGCACGAGCCTCCTGGAATACAGCGGAACAATCATTGATTGAAGAAGTCGAATGCGACGTTTTGAGCATACTTGACTGCTGTTTTGCGAGTGACATTGTCAGCGGATTTCCAGACGGATCAAAGAAGGGCCATCCGCGGGATGCTCTGAGAAAATACTTTAGTAGCCTGATGAGCCGAGATGAGAGACCGGACCTACCGACTTACGAAATTTTGACCGCTTCCGGTCCTGGTCAGCCGACTAGTTCAACTCCAGAGCATTCATTCACGGGCAGACTGATCCAGGCTTTGAACCACCTTGTTGCACTCAACAAACCCTTTTCAACCCACGCCTTGAACCAACAAATCATCAAGTACAGCAAGGACGAAACTACCTCCTGTCTCTTAAACCGTGATCCCCGTCCCCACCTGACCGGGCGCCACATTCACCTCCGGGAGCTCGACCGGAGCGTTAAGCGTCAGGATTCCTTCACCACAAACCCCATCAAATCCTACTTGACCCTCAAATTCGCCCTCCGCACAGACTCCCTAACCAAAGAACAAATCAAAGATCTCGTCCAACGCTTGACAAAAGCCTGCAAGGACGACGATGCCGCCGTGGGGGTCCGACGCATCGACTGGATCGGTCTGAGCAGTCCTGCCCGCCCATCTGCAATCCGATACACCGCGGCCGCCATCAACACCGCGAAGCGCTGGCGTCGCAACACGGTAAATAACAGAGGTGGCTTGGGGGGATCCAGCCCCAGTCCCAGTCCAAGCCCGAGCCCCGGTCCACGTCCGGAACTGCCGCGAATACAACCTCCGTCGTTGACAGTGGTCGAGGTACCGGAGCAGGTTCGCAAGATTATCCTTGAGCCTTCGCATGGGTCTGTCCTATTTGGTCGTGCATGTGAGCTTGTTTTGGGTGGAGCATTTCTGGTAATACCTTCTGCATTCCTGATGTGGTGCTGGTCTTGAGAAAATCTTTGAACTGTGATTATGGTTGTCCGTTCTCTCGATTGCATAGCGACAGGCGCCGAATAGGGTGGTACATAATGTCTGTTTGATGGGCAAGTGGTCTTCATTGGCTGGGAAAATGTGATGCGATGTAGTGTCAAAAAGAGACGTCTTTAGAGGATACCCTGTATTGTACTTGCATATTGAGGCGCGTTTCAAGCATTCATGCTGCTTGGAAACTGATAATGAATCGTTTGTACTGGAAAGAATAGGATTGCAGGCGAATCAGTGAAGTACATCGAGATCAAAAGCTAGAACATTATATTAGACACGAGGTCCTTAACTTCGTGATTACGAAACTGTCTTACACGACGACCCTTGAAGGTACGGTATAAATAGCTCTTATTGATAGATCAGTATGCGAAAAGGCTTTTTGTGACCAGTGTGATCAAGCAGGATATGTTTCCAGTGATAAATGTATATCATTGCTTTTGAGTGGCATTTGGAGGGATATTTGGGCCTTTGCTGCAACGAACGGCGTATTAGAAAAGCACACGATTTCTGGTAGCATTAATTACAAAAGAATTAGCTCGCTCCCTTATTAAGAAGAATCTGATACAGGAGTAGAATTAAACTGACACTTTCTCGGTCCCTGCACCCATTCGAAGTTCCGTCAGTTTCTATCACATTTAGAATGGCAAGCAGCTTTGTTGGTCTCACAATTTATTTTAGTGGGCGTTGACCGCAGTTCTATCTAGATAGACCATGGCAATCATACGGCTTTGTGCGTCTACCTACTCGATACGTTAGCTGGTGGTCAAACTATGATTGACGGCACGGTAAATTTATTACGGCACAGCAAACTTATTGCTGTACAGCCAACATAATAACAAATCTATAGCGTGGTAGACAACGTACGGTTTGGGCACTCCCCCAGCTCTGTCTCCATATTTGCATAAAGTTCGCTCTCTAAGCAAATTTTTTCGCTTCTTCGATAGATCCACCATGGACAAGAAATCATCTACCAAGGCCAGCTCCCAAGAGCAGAAAATGTCGATACCAGTCGTCGCCTTCGCCTTTGCTCTAGTAGTACTTGCTGTATCATACTACTTGTTCACTTCGGCTTCCCCCCATGCTTCTACATGGAAGGACAGCGACGATGTGGATTTCGATAGCAGTGGGCAGTATCAAGACCCTCCTCTACCCCTAGACCCTTTTGACCCTTCTAATATGTACCCGCCCCATCATGATCGTGTCGAATTTGGGGGCTTCCTCACTTCGGTACGCTGCTGGCCTTCCTGGGGCGGCATCGTAGCGCATACCACTTGCTCCATTTTCGAGGTCAATTTCCTAGGACTTGATCCCTTGAACGGCTCACCCTCGCGTCGCGAATCAGATCCAGAGGAGGAAGACCGGTTTTGTAAACGACTGCGAATGATTGGTGGCCGCTGGTTTGAAAGCGAGTCTGCTCATAAATATTATGGCATCGCAATGCCCGGAAAAGACACATGGGATGTCTGGGTGGGATGGCCCGGAGAGAAGGGAGAAGAAGGCAAAGAAGGTGTTTGGGTTCTAGAGATCAACCGCGACGATGGAGCATTCAAAGGCGTTGGGAGAATAAGGAACGTGTTGACAATGGAAGATCGATGCAAGGCGATTGAGATGCTTGGCGGACACTTCTACAAAGATTATCGCGACATAGAGCATTTGCGGGATTTGGACTTGGCCTGGTAAAGGCACCACTTCAGAGCGCATGGGCTCTCGAGTATGCCAGGTGTGTTCGAGTTGAATGATAGCAGGTGGCTGTTTACATATTGATGTGAAAGTTGATATCGGCCGAGATGGGTTGGTAGTTTGTCACGTGTGAGAGCTGCTGCGCACAGGCCATTTGGGGTGAAGCCTCTGAGAATTCAGCAATAAACGAGACTTTTTGTATTGATAGAAGGAATACCATGAAGCTTTGAAAAGCAATCATATTCGAGTATATTTTCCTAGGAATATCAAATTTCTGTAGCTTGCCCGCTACGTTAGCATATCGACTTCCAGCACCCCCCAGACGTGTGCACAAAGTTTGTGGCGCAGGAAACCTCGACGTCAGCCATGAAGTAAGCCGAGCTTCTCGACACGTTTGGTCGGCGTCTGCCAGTGCTAGTATGGGGTGGCCCTCAGTTTGAGATGCAAACGAAACACAAAGTCCTTACGATGACCGCTTACACGCGCATTGCGTATTCAGCACTACTCCGCCTCTGTGGTTCTGGGGCGCCTTCCATGTTTCCGTAAACAGGACAAAGACTAAGTTTGATTCACCATTGTCAGGTAAGCCATTTCCATCTACAAATTTCCTTCCATTTGTTCCGCATTTTTTTTCTTTTTCTTCTTTTTCTGTACCTTCAAAATGCATTTCCTAGAGTGTCTTGGACGACCGTCGTTACGGCTTACATTTTCCTATGTGTTGGACTGGATTGTCATTATGTAAGTCTAAGCAATCTGCATTCCTCATTTCCATCGACTGACCCTCGTTCTAGTGCAGCAGCCGGTATTGGAGCGGCCTTTAACTCCATCGAACCCTACAAACGACCTTTCTCCCTCCTCGATCTGGACATCTCCTTCCCCTTCGCCCCCTCCACCGTCTCCGTCATCACTCTCGTCCTCTTATCCGTCGTCGCTCCCGCCATCATCATCCTCATCCTCACTCTCTTCCTTATCCCCGGCCCCAACGCCCGCCACCAGCTCACGCGCGCCCAGATCTGGCGCCGCAAGCTCTGGGAATGGCACGTAGGCTGGCTCGGGCTCGGGCTCTCCCTCGCCACCGCGTATTTCCTCACGCAGGGGCTTAAGAACCTCTTTGGCGTGCCGCGGCCACACATGCTCGCCGTGTGCGACCCGGACCTCGCGGACGTTGCCTCGCATGTGGTTGGGGGCTTTGGTCAGGATATCTCTGCGCGCTGGACGCTCGTGTCGGCGTCCATCTGCCAGACCACTGATCATGCGCAGCTGAAAGACAGCTTTCGCAGTTTTCCCTCGGGACATGCTAGTACCAGTGCCGCGGGTCTGCTCTACCTGTCGCTCTGGCTGGCTACCAAACTCGGCGTCCGTCTGCCCTCACTCCAACTTTCCTCTTCACCTCACCACCAAGGTCCTCCTGTTCCGACCCATCACTCCTCGAAAACTCTGCTCCCCCTCCACGCCTCAGATTCCACTTCCACCGCTCCTCCTCCGCGTGGCGTCGAAAACACCGCCGCAGCACCGCCCATCACCCTCTTCGTCCTCTCTTGCATCCCCTTCGCTGTCGCGCTCTACATCGCTTCCTCGCGATACGCCGACTTCCACCACCACGGCTTCGACGTGATATGTGGGACCTTACTCGGGAGTGCGACAGCCTTGTTTGCGTTTCATTGCTACCACAGCGGCTCAGGGGCGGGATGGGCCTGGGGGCCGCGGTCGGTGGGGAGGGCGTTTGGGGTCGGCGTGGGGACGGTTGGGTATGTAGGGAAAGAGGCGTGGGAGAGTACTGTTATTGGAAGGGGAAAAGGGAGGCCAGTGGTGGATGAGGGAAAGGGAGAGGATGAAGAGGAGGGGAGCAGGGTGATGGGTGCTGAGGAAGGTGTGGAACGGGAGGGGGTCACGCCGCTGGTTGAAACCTAGGAATGGCAAAGGCATGGGTTGGCGGATACTTAGTATGGGTGGACGCTGTTCGGTTAAAGTGGCGAGCGATGTGGTTGGCGCCTTTGTTTTCTGCTGCGTACAAGCGTGGGTACGTCCTGGGCTACTGGATTGGACAAAAAACATGTCGAAGACTTGAAGATCGACACATTAGTGGGTAATCGTCTGTAGAGACAGGCTTCCGTCTAATTGATTTTCGCATAGTCAAGTAATTATTATATATACGTTAAATCATTACCATGGATTGCAATGAGAAATGTCGTGGACCGCGCAAATTAAGTTTAGCCGTACACATTTCAAAGAGAGCCCCCAATATAATCTCGAGCCAATAGGAATGTTAGGCCGTCTGCTCAGAGACATTCTTGATTGAGAGTCTCTCTGGAGCGCACATCGCGAAATGTATTTCCTCCGGTTTGTAACATTCCTTTTTGTAACCTCTGGCTTTATTAATAATTTTAAATAAGAACTTAAATGACAGACGCCCTTAATGCATGTTCCTGAATTATTCTTGGGCATAAAACTCTGATAGCAAAGCTCATTCTTAATGCGATGAATTGCTCACTGCAACTCCAATCTCTCCGACACTTTTCCACGCTTCATCCGCTCTTTCTTTATCTTCAGAAGCCCTCAGCTTCTCCTCATTAAGCTGCTGATAATATCGTGGACGACTGCTGCTCCTCGCTCGGCTCTGGCTGCGGCTACGGTCTTCCCTTGCAGCTCTGTCTGCGGAGGAAGAAGTCGGTCTACCGCTTCGTTCGTTGTCATCGGCTTTATTAACGTTCTCCTTCAGCGGCACTGGCAATTGAGGGTAGCCCATGCTATTCCGTGGACGACTTTGGTTCCGAGGTCTGCTTGCGCTGCGGCTGCGGTCCTCGCCTTTCATAGGGCTCGGAGAGGTTGAAGGAGCCCTACCGCTTCGTTGGCTGACGTCCGTCTTGCTATTATTGTTCCCCATTGGCGATGGTACCGGTCGTCGAGGTAAGGTCATGCTGGTCCTTGGTCTGCTTGTACTACGGCTACGGTCGTCAGCCTCAGTAAGATCTGCTGAAACTGACGGCGGCCTGCCGCTTCGCTCAATTTCATCAGACTTTTCATCGTTGTTCTTCGGTGACGGCACTGGTGGTCGCGCGTAATTCACGCTATTTCTAGGCCTGCTTGCGCTTCGGCTACGATTATCCTTTTGTGTACCATCTGCTACAGTCACGGTCGATCTGCTGCTTCGTTCCGCGTCGTCCGTTCGGTTGCTACTTTGTTGTGTTGGTAGCGGTGGCCGAGAGAAATTCATGCTGGTCCGAGGTCGGCTTGCGCTGCGGTTGCGGTCATCCCCTTTGGCCCCGGCAGAGGTCGAAGATGGCCTGCTGTTCCGTTCGTCGTTAGCTATGCTGTTGTTCGCTTGTGTCGACAGCTGCGGGAGAGGGTAGTTTGGATTGTTTTTTGAGTGGCTTTGACCCCGAGGCCTGCTTGCGCTGCGACTCCGACCACCTCCTTCGACAGTGTCTGCTGAGCTTGAGTATGATCTTCCACTCCGTTCATTAGTCTCATCTGGACGTTTATACGCTGTTGCAAGCAGCAGAGGAGCAGGATAGGTCAGGCTACGGCGTCGATCACTAGACACATCTTGCCCCTCTGCCCCCATACTCTGCGCCCTGCTTCGTTCACGTTCCTTTTCGGGTGACCCTTTTTGGTATACATGGGGACTAGGTCGACTCATACTGCGAGATCGAGCACCATCACTCATCTCTCGCGATAAAGTCGTTCTTGATCGTCCACTCCGCTCGTCATCCGATGTCTTTACGTCGTATTGCTGTTGGCGGTCCTCAGAGCTATTCGCGATGGCCTTTTGCTGTACACTGCCTATGTCGCCTTCCGCTTTTTCGGGCAATGAGCGTTCACTATTCTCGAGCCTAAAAGGGCTTTTGTACATCCAAACCGGACTCTCTTCAAAAGAAAATCGTCTCTGATTTTCATTCTTGGGAGGATCTGCCTTTCCGGGTTTCTGATGCTCTTCTGTGTTGCTATTGCTGCTGGCCTTCTGTTCCTTCTCGTGCTTGTTCGGCAAGACTCTTGGCTCGACATCTGGATTTCTTTGAAACGTCATTGCAGTTGCTAATCCTTGCTCAAGCGGCGTATCAATAATCGTTGATGGGGTATCGAGAATTATATCAGGACTTTGGGTATCTGCACGTGTGGATATCGAACGTGTAGAGGAAGTCGCCGTGGATACATCATCAACAACATCTGTGCGTGACTTTTTCAATGTTTTTATAGAAATATCGGAAGGCGTTGTTGGCAATTCCCAGATCTGAGGGGGTTCAGTATTCACAGGAGCTGATGGTGTTTCGACTTTCTTTTGCGGATCGGATGGCGGAGGAGGACGATATGCTGAAAAGGAAGGACCTGGTAATAGCGAAAGAGGGTGCGAAGAGAGACGCCGTGATTTAACAATTTGCATCGTGTCTGCACGTGTGGTAACCGGGCTGGTAGGTTCAGGGGCACTATGCGTTCTATGTCGGTTTGAAGACTGACCCGTTTGCACTTTCGGCCGGCTCGCACGAACGTCCGTTGATTCTGTAGAAGTGAAGGATTTTGGAGGCGAATATGCGCTAAAACTGGAGGCATGCTGCCGCTGGTAAGGTGGAGGAGCGTATTGTGGAGTCAAATATTTTGGAGAAGGCGATCTTGATGGCTTCTGTTCTAGTGAAAGGGTTTCTGCAAGAAACGATTCGGAATATGAATTAGAGTGAGGCAATTTTGGAGCTTTATGATGCAGAATCCAAAGCTCATCTACGGAGCTTTGCTGTAGTCCTGAATCCGATGTGGAACGCTTGTGGCCTGGGGATTGCACGGGTTCGGAGATGGACGGAGTGTTTTCCCGGCTTGGAGCTTCGATAGGTGGGAAAGCATCTTGGTCCTTGCGATCCTTCTTCTTCTGTGCCTCGGAGGAATATCCCAAAATGTCATCAGGTGAATGTGGATATTTGGACGCATTTTGTTCCCCAAATTGAGGCGGCACGTCAGGCAGACTTTTGATGACCGTCCCAGATGGGCCGGATTTGAAATTGCCTTCGACGGAATCTTGTTGCTCTACTGACTTCTTAGTCTTCTCAGAGACGCGTAGCGCGACTTTGTGAACAAGACGCTCAACTCTCAACATTTTCAAAGTTTGGGAGAAAATCAGAATTGGCAGAAAAGGGAAATTAAGAAAAGTCGAGCAAACTGCTATAATAATAGAAGAGGGGATTCGCAGGAGCAAATGACAAGCAAAGCCACGACTGATCGTCCAGAGATCGTCCAGAAGAGGTAATACGGGAGAAAGTTGCAACGAAGTGAAATGATCACAACATCAACGAATTGAGAGATTTAGGACAGATAAACAAAACACGCCAAAGAAATTTGAAATGTCGAGTCACCGGTCTGGAAAGATTGAGTTCCGTCTACAGTCAGTGCGGTAGTGGTCAATTGTTTTTAGGCTTGCAGAGCGGAGGCTGCAGCACACGAAGATGGCGTCTGAGGCTGAGAGTAAAGGCCTAACGGAGGCTGCCGCATAGCTGACAATGTTACATATTTTGATCATCCACGTAGGATATACAGGGCTACCGTTGATTAATTGCAGTCCCAAGGCGGTCAGACTCATCCAGCATCCAGGTCAGCACCGGCACCGGTGACTGCAACCCATGCAGTCGAGACTGTAACGGCAAACATTCTCGAAGACCAATCAAGGTAGCCTTCGACCGAGGTCAAACGCGCCGCTTGTGGCTGTGGCTGTGCAACGGCAGCTTCTTTACTAACGGCGAGAAATGAGCTGGACACATATGATGCTTGTAAGAAGTCGCGGAAACAAGGGTTCCAGTGGATTCCGGAGAGTCTGCTGATGTTCTGAAGCTCGACGAGGGGGACCAGTGGCAGGGAAGTGGAGGATGTGTTGAAGAAGCAACTGACCGCAGCAAGTTTTCACTGGTGCCAACCGCTAACTACACCAGAAGAGGAAATCGCATCTTTTAAATAGAATATTACGGCATCCTTCTCGATCCTAGTCTATTAAGCGTGATCGAGATAAATGACAACATTTTATTATTTATGCTAAGGGTCGGTCCGGACATACACAAAATGAACATAACATAAGCCACGAGACGAAAGGCCAACCAAGCAGGAAAGGTCAAGGCGCAATAAATGCTACACACAAGACATTGAAGGAGTGCCCCAACCGGAATCGACGATACAGACGATGACTCTTTGTTCAATAAATAGCTCGACACTCGTCGAGTTTTATATTGGGATTCTCCGACGACATTTTGATTGAAACAGGATCGTGATTGACGTAATCCATATATGAAAATTGAAATCCCAATCAATACACATAGTATGACATACTCGAAACATTAAAGAAGCTGATTTACGCAGTCATCTCCACCTCTACCGTCCCCTCATCTTTCACTTTCCCCGCGCTCATCTCCAACAACTCCCTCGCCGCCAGCATCGTCGGATCCGCGGCCGCCACCACTTCACTCCCGCCATTCTCCACCATCTTCCCCTCCTTCGCCACACCACCGTCCTCTCTCCTCCACCAAAACTCCCTCTCCACGGCACCACCCTCCACCTCCAACCTCCGCACATCCCCCTTCATGACCGCGCTCCCCCCAGCCCCAAACTCGTAGCCCCTGCGCTCCCCAAACGCCACCTCGGCCTCCATCGCATTCTCCAGCACGCCCTCCTTCTCCACCCACTCGAGGCGGTAGCGGCGCTCGAGCGCGTCGCAGTCGGCCCGCAGCGCCTCGCGCTCCTGCTCGGCCCAGGCCAGCTGGCGCCGCAGCAGGCGCCGCAGCTGGTCGGCGCGGATCTGCTTCTCGTGCTCCGAGAAGTGGATGTCCGGCGGCCAGTGGATCATGTAGCCCGCCTGGCCCGTCAGCGGGTGGAAGCCCGGCAGGTATGCGATGTTGTTCGGGTCGTTGGCGTCTTCCTCGTCCGGGTCGCGGCCGTCGGTGGTGGTGGGTGTGGTGGGGAGCGAGTCCTTCTTTGGGGTGGTGGAGGATTGGTTGACGACGAGGCGGAGCCGCGTGGGTTTGGATGGTGTCGAGGTGCCAGGTGCGGCGGAGTGCGATGGGTGGGAGGGGTGGTGTTTGGGGATCGGGTCGGAGGGGCGAGGGGGCTCGGTTTCGTGGACGGTGCGCATGTGTTTGGCGAGCGCGTCGGAGCGGGTGAAGGAGCGGTCGCATTCTGGAGATGATGGGTTAGGGATGGTCTTGGGATGGGGTAGAAGGGTGATTTACCGGGTAGAAGACAATAGAATGGCTTTTCCCGAGTATGGCTTCGCATATGCGCTCGTAGTGCGTACCCGCTTGCATGTGCCGTACCTTTTCTTGCACAATCTCCCCATTCGCAGCTATATCTCTGCCGCTTGGCACCAATGTGTGAATCGTGAATATGCTGGACGAGATTATCCATGTTCTTCAGGTCTCCAGCATCGCATCCATCCCACTTGCATACAGTAATCTGTTCTGCGCCCATGGCTTCTTCGTCTTGATGTACGCCTAGCGCTGGGGACCCAGGTACAGATCCGTCAGTATCGGAGGAGACGTCGGTATCGGGTGGAGACGGTTCTCGCGGTTCCTCGAGAATTGATTCTTCGCCTCGAGCAGTGCGTCGCTTCTTTTTAGGACGTTCAATAGGTGCATCAGCGTCGTGGTCGACGTAAGTATCGACGCTGACGCTGCGGTCTTCGGTCTTGACGTCTTCTGCGAATTCATCAGAGGCGATGGAAGAAAGAGGTGATCCTGGTGATTCGGCCATGATTGTATAAGTGAAATTGGGCCGTAGCTGTAGCAAAGTGAAGAAAGCTGGGCTAGCTAGGGAAATGTGTTGCGGTCTGCGCAGACTAATTCGGCCTAGTGTCTTTCGCGACAAACTCGAGGGCCTGATGCGCAGCAATCACCGCGCCGGAACTTCTTCACTTCGGAGATGTTTCTCAGAAGCTTGCACATTTCTGGGGAGAACGATGAAGAGAACAGAGGTTCGAGAGATACAGTAGACTAAATGCTTCAGAAAGAGCGTTTGATGAAAATTTGTGGCAATCCTAACACTCAGTAAGTGGTTCGTACATCTTTCATTCTCACAGCGCTCCAATGATGAATAAGAGAATTCTGCAATACCGACTATTTGATCATCTGACGATTCTTCTTTAAACTACACTTGATCTGATCAGGGCACCCTCACCGCAATTTTCATGCAACAAGTCTCGCACTAGAAGCTAACGAAGCAAAGCTTAGGTATCCGGCACTCACTTTAGTATTGTTGAGCGAAGTATCCAAACGAATCTACTCCTCTTAATTTTCCTTGCTCATAAGCTAGCTGGTTACTTGATAAAGAGGGCCCCGATTCATTTTACAATATACTTGATCTAACAGCAATTCCTATAAAAGCGTCGTTCTAGTAATATTTTTAAATACTAGCTTGCTACCGATCTTATGTCACTACAATACGAGCGTCATCAAATTTGATAGGATTGATTGTAAGTACCGGCTTTTCCTCGCAGCGGTGTAGATGGACGGCGAGAGCAAGAACTAGAATTTGCCGCACGCCTCGTCGGGAGGACTCCATACCGTTCTAAACGATTGTGAAGTGTAAATAATCCGTCAATAACTCATTGCGAAATGAATTCTAAGAGAGCCTCATCTGCTTTTGCTGAGGACCTCCCAACGAGACCTGCGGCGAATTATATCTTTCGCGGTCACGGGTGATATTTCTTACTGCATCCACTGGTGCCACACCGGCTTTGCCTCGCACCGTAGACGGGCCGGAGTTAAGGGCGGGGGGTGCGCTTCGCCGCCGAATAAAGTGGCACAACTGGGTTCCTTTTTTCTTTCCTTGTCGGCATGGGCTCATAGATTGGCTACCTGAAGCGTCAAAATGTCGTCCCACATGCGTAGCTATCGCTGGGGTTTGCCATATACAAGAAATTCTTCGGGCATTAGCATCGCAACAAACATACGTCCGCCCGGATCGGAGTCGTATTTGACAAACTTCTTAGCAAGCACTAAGCCCATTATTTGACCAAGACGTATAAAAAGAGCCTCGCATTGATTTTCGAATCGGAACATCACATCGCTCACCGGTCCTTTTACAACTATTCAACTCACATCTCAAAGCAAATTAAACATCTCTCAGAATATCAAGCACTATGGTGAAGCTTCTGGGCAAAGAAGTCGGACAGATTGGCTATGGTCTCATGGGTATGACAAGCTGCGAAGAATCCTGCCAAGTCGCAAGTAAATCCCAGCCAAACTTACGTTCATAGGCCTCACATGGCGCGAGAATCCCGTGTCCCAATCGCAAGCCTTTGCAACAATGAAGACTGCTCTCCAACAAGGGGGCATCTTCTGGAACGGCGGTGAAATCTACGGCCCGCCCGAGCGCAATTCGCTACATCTTCTCAACGAATACTTCACCAAGTATCCTGAAGATGCTGACAAAGTCGTGCTGAGCATCAAGGGTGGCTCGAAACCAGGCCAGCTAATACCCGACGGTACGCCTCAAAACGTGCGGCGGAGCATCGATGAATGTCTACGTGTGTTAGACGGAAGGAAGAAGCTGGACATGTTTGAATGTGCACGGGTAGACGACGAGGTGCCGATCGAGGTGACAATCCGGACTGCAGCGGAGTACATTAAAGAGGGAAAACTGGGTGGAATTGCCTTGAGCGAGCCGAGCGCGGAGACCATCAGACGAGCAGCCAAAGTTCATCCCATTGCGTGTGTAGAGGTCGAGTACAGCCTCTGGAGCGAGGAAATTGTGGACAATGGCATTACGCAAGTCTGCAAGGAAAACAACATTCCGATTGTTGCGTACTCACCGCTAGGACGCGGATTTCTAGTAAGTGAAAGCACGAACAAGCTGATTTGATTTAGTCGCTGATGGGAGTCTCTATGACTAGACTGGTCAGATAAAGTCTCCGAATGACCTTGAAGAAGGCGACTTGCGCCGCCATATGCCTCGTTTCCAGCCTGATGTCTTTGATGAGAACCTCAAGCTCGTCGATGAAGTCAGCGCACTCGCAAACAAGAAGGGCTGCAAGCCAGGTCAGCTGGCAATGGCATGGATCTTAAAGAATAGCAACCGAGATGGAATGCCAGAGCTCCTTCCAATCCCTGGAGCTACAACAGAAGAACGCGTAGTGGAGAATTCAAAAGTGGTCGAGCTGACAGACACTGAGTTTGAAGAGATCAATGCGGTATTGAGGAGGACGTCAATCCACGGAGCCAGATATCCGGAGCGTTTCGCGCACATGGCCTTTCGTGATACTCCGCCGGAGAAGTAGGTGGACTCTTCTGAGTGAATTTAATTTTTTGGTATCTATAAGCAAAAGCAAAGCAAAGCTACAAGTCTTCATCATAATCAAATGAGGATCACCTGGACGAAATTAGCTTAGAATGGTCAACGAATGCCTTACATACTCATCCTCCTCCTTCTTCACGGCGCCCCCCGCGTCTCCTCCCCCTCCCCCTCCTCCTCCTCCTCCCACCACCCCCTGCTCCTGCTGCTGTTGCTGCCGCTGCTGTAGCAGCAGCTCAACTTGCCGCTGCAGTGCAGCAATTTGCTGCTGGTGCTGCTGCTGTCGCTCCTGCTGCTGCTGCAGCCTCTTCTTCTCCTTCTTGTCCCGCCTACGGCGGGGTCTAGTGGCCTTGTTCTATAACAGTACATTAACATTAGAACAAGATGAGCATCGAGGTTCTTACCCCCTTGTCCTTATTAGGACAATCTTTTGCCAAATGGGTCGTAGACCCACAAACATAGCAACGGGGTTTTTTATTGGGGCCCCCCCGCCCCCAAACGGCTGGCCGAATGGCTATGGAACACATGATTGATTAGATTGAAATTTTCGAATAATCTGCAAAAAATTAACTTACTGGACGACCGTGGAAATGAAAATTTCCACCAGAAACTATACCATGGAATGACATCTATATTATAATATTAGCATCAATTCAATAACCCTAAAATTACAAAACTTCATCGATTTAATCGATTAATTGATAAAAAATGCATTTGATGAGAATTGAATTGAACTGAACGATACAAGAAAGATTCTAAAATGAGAATTACTTACGTTTTGTGGTGGTGGTGGTGGTGATGGTGGTGATGGTGATGGTGGTGTTGTTGTTGTTGCTACTGCTGCTGGTACTGCTATCAACGAGACTCGAATCAGTTCAACTGTATAATAATTTCTGTATGAGGCTAGTAGGAACACGTACCGCTGCAAGGGATGTGGTAAGCTTGCACGGAAAAGAAGGTAGTAGAAGCTTAGCGGTGGAGTTCAAGCCGTGTGTCTGAAGCTATTCTAGATTCGGTCAATCAAGCGAGTGAGTTACCCGCACATCGTTCTACCTTGGGAAACGATGAGCCCGATTTAGACAACCCAGGCCGTAGGTCGTTACGACTTTCACACTAGGCAGACTGCCTCAACGTTCGCTATACAAAGCGCTCTCTCTGCCACCTCAGTCGGTCATTCGACAGAGAGACCGTCATCATGTTTTTGTGATTATATCTGACCTGACAACAACTTTTGTAAAATCGTCTTGTGATGTTGTATCCAAATATCGGTTGGCTATCTAACAGAAAGACCCCCAATCCCATTTCACGATGTATTTAATTCAACAGTGGTTTCATCTAATAGCGACTTCTGTTAAAGCGCAGGTGTGACACTATGTTCAGATACTGGCTGGTTCCTTGGCCGACCAGGCTGGTCATCGAATCATCTTACTTGACGGTAAACGTCTCAGGGGGGTGCCGTGAAAAGTGGCACGCGCGAGAGCGAGAAGTATAATCCGCCGCACGCCTCGTCAGGAGACCCTCAATAATAGCAAACAAAAATTCTTTCAAAACTTGATTTTCAACGAATTGTTTATTGATATTAGTATTTTGTAATCGCCCAAAACGACATGGGGTCCTCCTTACGAGATATGCGGTGAATTATACCCCGCGATCGCGGGTGACTGTATCTATTGCAACCAGTGCTAACTTTACTTGACGATAAACTTAATCTGGGTTGTCGTATCAGGCGAGCTTTTGTATATTTCGCTCTCATCATTAACCGGTCAAGCGTCGTAGACAATGATACATCAACCACAATTGTCACCCAAATTATGCCCCAATGCAGATAGAACTCACACCACTAGTCCCAACTCCTCGCTGAAAGCAATCTTCCCACACCCTATACAGCCACCCAGGTATCTCCCTATCCCTATCCTACACCCTCCCCTTCCCCTTCCCCACCCCCACCACCCCATCACCCTTTCCTATCCTCCCATCCCCCACACCCAACCCCAACCCTCTGACCGCCCTCCGCATCCCCGCCAACCGATCCCGCTCCACCACAACCACCTTCCTCACAAACTCCTTCAACACCCCTCTCACCAACCGCTCCCGCTCGCCCTGCCACCCGCTCAGCTCGCTCGCCACCGTGCTCTGCATGTATCTTAGCTCGCAGCCCAACGCGTGCAGCTCCGCGCGCTTCTCCGCCTCGCGCCGCTCGCTCTCCTCCACCAGCTGCCGCCGCGTATCCTCGAACATGGCGCCGATGCCCACGATGCCCGCTTTCGGCGCGAACGGGAAGCGCGCCGCGGCCGTGCGCGACAGGCTGGCGGCGTGCTTGTCGACGGCGCGCGCCGCCGTGTTCATTTTCGCGATGAGCGCCGAGGGCCGCGCGAGCGCGTCGAGCAGCGCCGCGGTGGTGGCGGTTTGCGCGGCGAGCGAGTAGAAGAGGTGGGTGTGCGGGGAATAGTCGGTTTGGTGGTAGGTGTGGGCGAAGCGGGCGAAGGCTTTGGTGTGGGATTCGGGAAGGAAGGAGAGCGTGGAGAGCGCGGCGGAGGAGAGCTGCTGCGCGTCGTGGAGGTCGGAGAGACCGGTGCGTTGGGCGTTGGTGCGGCGGGCGAGGGAGCGGGTGGCGAAGTTGATGCCGCGGACCATGTCGCGTGCGTGGGCGACGAAGAGCTCGACGTCGCGGACGTCGGGCATGGCGATGGCTTCGTATTCGTCTTTGACGTTTTCGGCGCGCGTTTCGGCTTTGCGGTGGCTTCTCTCTGCAATCATGGTCATGTCGATGTCGGGTACGAGGAAGAATTCCCAGACCAGTTCGTGCGTGGCGAAGGAGGGGTGTGTGAGGAGTATTTTGAGAAATGCGTCGAGGCGAAACTGGATGTCGCGGAGAAGGACACGAGCGGGTTTTGAAGGAATGAGAAAGGGTGAGGATAAGTTGGCAATGTTGGGAAGCCACGAGGCAGGTGCTTCCAGGGCAAGACATTGCGCGAGAGTTTGGAAATCAGAGACTGAGCGTCGACATGTAGTGACCGTTATTGTGTTATTTTCGGATGGTGCTCCAGACTTGATGACAAGACGCAACGTGGCATCCTCCACAAAGAAAGAACGAACGACTGTAGTGATACGTCCGTCTGCGCCTGATGAAGATGAAAGTAGGGCAAGGTCATCGATCCGATTCCGAACTTCATCATCTTTAGCAAGCTCTACAGCAGTGAGACCACGAAGATCTTTAGCAAGAAAGTCGACCCTTGGATCAGCGAATAAAGCTCGTACTTGATCAACACGTCCATATTTGCTTGCAATCATCAACGGAGTGAAACGTTTGTCGTTGGAAGCATTGACATCCAAATCGCAAGTCTTGAGCACAGTAGTTGTCACCTGTGGATCATTGATCGTATGCAACAAGGTATTACCCTTTGCATCAACATGATCATCCAAGTGAAGGGCTTGGTCGTCATCTTGACTCTCTTTTGTTGCTTCCAGTGCATTGTAGACCATCCAGCTGTAGTTTTCATGATCGTATGATCTAGACATGGCAAACAGTGGAGTTTGACCATTCTTGTCCTTTAGTCTCCATGGTAGCATGGAACCGATTTTGGGTATCAGTTGTGGTCTATTGAATAGGTAATGTGCAACGCATCTGCCTTTGTTGTCTTGTCGCTCAAAATAGGACACGATATGATCGTTTGTCGGAGCATTCTTGAGAATAAAGTCAAGCACAAGCTCTATGATTCTCTGATTACCGTACTGGACTGCCGTACTGAATAGCGTCGCGCCCTCACTATCGGTGTCTTCCATCACCCAAT
This sequence comes from Astrothelium macrocarpum, assembly GCA_021030915.1. Lineage (NCBI taxonomy): Eukaryota > Fungi > Ascomycota > Dothideomycetes > Trypetheliales > Trypetheliaceae > Astrothelium > Astrothelium macrocarpum. The sequence continues at coordinate 130,311 of JAGEMR010000072.1, read as the reverse complement.
CACAAGGATAGAGTTCTGGAAGGCCGAGGAGAAATTGGAGGCTCTCAGCCTGGCCTGATTCCACAGCCATCATCAATACAGACTCGCCATTATTAGGTCCTTGCGTTTTAGATAACGTCTCGATAGAAATGTCACCCTCCAGATCCAAGTCTGCAAAGTCAGTCATCATGCTTCGGGATAATGAGGAGTGTCCTCCAGATGAATAGCCCGAAGAAATTGACGCATGACGAGATGCCATTGATACGCGTTTCTTCGGTTTGGGTGGACTTTCATCGGGTGGAGGCGTAGGCGGTCGCTGAAAAGGAAAAATGTGTGATAGTGATGACTGTTGAGACGATTCGTGGTTCGGGAGCCGTGGCTCATTACTGGTGTCGGTCTCTGATGTTTGGTGAATTCCATTAGTGAGAGGTTCTTCATCCTCGTGTCTTGAAGCTCTCGAGCCATCAGTGCCATTTGTGTCATCCTCCAGTGCACTTTCATTGTCCACCGTTCCACCAGGTCGAAAGACTGACGCCAGCGACTTAATGTCTCCCAATTTTGTGGCCTGCCAAAGCCTTCTGTTTTGTTTGCTAGCTTTTCTCAAGCCTGCAGAGTTCTTCGCAAGATAGGAGAGAACGGCCTCAAATGTGCTCAGAGCATAACCCATTTCTCCACTTTCTACATCATCAATGAAGATGAAGTGGCGCATGTAAGAGAGCCTCGCCTGTAGTTTACGTACCGACGATCTAACAACGACAATGAGAAGCATCGATACAAGAGTATCTGCATTGATAGTGAGATCATCTGCCGGCTTTTCCGTGTCAAGAGTTGAATTTCCAATGGCCGCGTAATTCATAGAAGCTGGTATCGGTTCTGGCATGGTAATAGCCTTTTGCGTGCTCAACAGAATCTCCATCATTTCTTGCGGGCTTCCTGCTACGCCCATCTTTCTGAAAACTTCTCCGGCCTTGCGCAGCCTGGCAGCTAATGCACGCTTTCCCTTTTGGCCACCCTCGATTGGCACACCTACCTGCGAGATATCAATGTCCATCGTTTGTCTTATCTTTGACTCTAACTCATTGTCTTTGTCTTTTCGTATCATACATATTCGAGGGAAAAGGCAAGAGTCATGGACCTGTTCAGTGATGTACCACTCGATCATGCGCTCAACAAGTGGCCCAGTCAGATCTGTCGTCGCTCCAAGAAGAGATAATTGCTGTTTATCTACCATCTGAAACAAATCAATGGCAGCAGTGACCGCTGTTTCCAATGCTCGCCTCATAGCATCCTCTTCATCGTCTAGTATTATTGATGACGGCGGTCGCAACGTACTGCTATTTGAGACACTTTTGGTCAGTGATGCTCCATCTTCGATAGATCCTATTGATGCGCGCGATTTGATTGAAGCCGGCTTGTTCGGTATTGGAGGTAATGGCTTTTCGAACTCTGCAGAGAATTCTTTGAATAATCGTTCTAGGCCTGGTTGCATCTGGCGCGCAATCATTGGGAAACTATTAAGCAGATCCGCAAACGACTTGATATCTTTCTTTTGAGGAGATTCCGATCCTGATCCGGAGCCTGTCGTATACGCCTCATTGCTGATTGCAGGAGTCTTTGGAGATGGCAAAATGGCAGAAATGATCGCCGTGGATTCGAACATGCCCACGAGAGGTTTTGAGATATAGTAGACAATCCATTGCTGCGCATCCGGTCCATCGGGCCAGAAAACTGTATCATTCAATAGCTGCGCCTGGTTGAGAGTCCTGAATCCTGCAGTGTCTGGTCAACATCACGCACGGAAGCACCTTCCATTCATCAGCAGAGTGGTTCTACCTTTATTGCTATACACGAGGGATTCCTTTACGACTACCGTCTTCCCGTTTGCTGTCGAATATTGCTTTGCTTTGGTCTTACTATCCCTTTGATGTCCATTTTCTCGTACATTGCCCGTGGGCGCCAGTCCGCCCGGTACGCGCAAGACATGACTAGCTAAGAATTCCTCAGAATTACATAGGTCGGAAAAATGGGCTTGAGTCTCGCGATCCCGACCGTAGAGAAGGGCTTCGGTGGTAGGGACGAGAAGTACCTAATACCAGTATTAGCACCATTTAAGAACTCATGAGGAAAGACCAACGTGGTGCTGAGCGGGCAAGCACTGCGAGGGGAGGATGCTCTTGAAAAACGAGCGTAAAAAGGGATTTAACGGTTGCATTCAAGGTGTCTCATCGGGCGATGAGGCCCTCGTCGATAGTATTTCGACGCCAGTTGTACGCGCTTCGTCTTCAATCAAATCTTGACGTCCAGTTAGGCACTGTAGAATGGGATACGATCATCTGGGAGGCGCGGAAATGTTTGCAAAAAGCTTTTGAAAGCGTCAAATGAAGTTGTGACAAGCGTTTGACATTAAGAGGAGCTCAGGTGGAACGGGCGCATGAATGTATTGCTCAGAAGATACCTGAGATGAACATGTGATAAAATGAGTGGATGTTCGGGAAACGCTAGATAAGCTACCGCGCGGATGACCAAAGAAGCCGCGCGCTAGACGGTCCTCTGAATTGAAAACTTGATTATGGATTGGATTCTATTAACAGTCGCTCTCTATTGTTCTCGCGGTTACTAACTCAACCGTTCATTATCTTATCTAGCCGGCTCACTATCTATTCGGGTAATCCAGACCCACTTCCAAAAACCCTCTCCTCTCGAGGCGGTTCAAACTCGTTCTGTTATATCAGCTGTCGTTATAGCAAATAGCTGAATTTGTCTGAATCTAAATTCACCTCCAAATTTGCTACCACATTCACCGCTGAATTCACTGCTAAATGTGCTGTTGAATCCATTGAGGTGGCTTTTGCTGGGGGGTTTTGTTGAGCCTGCCAACTTAGGTGCCGATTTAGCTACGGAACCTGAATCTCCGAGGTATATTTTAAGATTCAACTCTGTCTCGAAACTAGAATCGGATTTATTGTCAGATCTAGGGTCTGAGTTGCAGCCTTTTCTAACTGTGCTAGCGTTCAATACATCGCCGACGCCACCTATGCCGGTGCCGCTACTGCTGCTGCCATAACTGCTGTAATGATCTGTCTCGATTTTGGACTTCCTAAGGTCATTTGCCTGGTCGGCTTAGGCTACAGATTGGTTGAAAAAAGTCGTAGACTGTCTCAACTAAGCTGTGGGCTAGGTTGATTTTAGGAAATTAGATTTAAGACAGTTAAGTCAAATTATAGGCTACGATCGAACAACGGGCTGACCGAATTGGTAATTTACCTTTGAATTGGACATTACTGGATGACTGCGAAACTGTGTCTTGCTTGGTTCGAGCTGTCTGAGATTGCTGAGCAGCTGTTCAACATGTTTGAACAGCTGGTTGAGCAGTCGTTTCTTGTTTGATGAGAGCTGTCTGAACAGCTTGTTGGCCAGCTGACCGAGTAGCTGGTATCTACTCAATTCGAGCTCTTCGAACAGCTATTGTTGGAGCTGTTGCTATAGCTGTTACCAGATTCGACCTGGGCTCTTCGAATTTCAATCCAAGCACTGCCATATTGAGACTACCCTCTTCAAGCCATATGTCACTCTCAAATAGTCGTTGCTCTTGTTCTCTATCCTCTTCTTTAAAGTATCACTCTAGCCGTTCTAGGTCAACTGGGGCCTTTTTGTACTGTCTGTGGGGTTCTGTAATATGTCTGGTTTGTCCTGTGAAAGCGCTCGGCCGATCCTAGCATTTCTAAGAAGTCAATGAAGCTTTATAGAATCTTGAAAGCAGTCTGTAAGGGAAGCAGACAGTCTCGGCAGGGGTTGAAATCAAAGATTGTCACTCATAATTGGAAGAGAGAACTCGCCGCAGGCCTTGTGGGGAAACTTTGAGAATTATTTCTCTGCAATTTGCTTAAGGTCTCCGATTGCTTGAAATGATATGAAGTTCTCCCTACAATACGTGAGGCGAATGATCTTTTGGGGTGGTGAGTGACATTTTTCATTACAACCCCTGATAGACTGCGTGGATACTTAGACAACTCTAGTCATTTTGAAATGATCTCTGAGGTCTTCGAGGTCTCTGATATGGTAGCGGCGCCTGTTTGAGAGGGGCCCCGGTTTATTTGGGACATGTTCGTGGTATTCTGGAGTATTCTGGAATCTTTGAGGTTTGTAGTTGGTCCCTGTGGTCTGTGATTGAGTGACGGTGCCTGTTCAGGTCATGAAATGGGTCTGAACTACTCGAATAGATAGCGAGCTGGCTGGATAAGAGAGAAAACAGTTGAGTTTGTCAACTGTGAACTATCTGTAAGCTATTCGACTAAGAACAGGCACGAAGTAATGCAAATTAGGGTCAAACGGCTTCATAGCTCTATGCCTCGGATCGGAACAACTATATTCCGCTGTTATCCCATTTGGCTCTCATCTCTATCGTATACTTAGTCAGAACCGTGACAGCTCGGGCACTACACAACTCCATCGCTCATATGTTGATCAGTATCTCTTGCTGTTCACAGTATTTCCCACAGCAGACCATGGTTGTCCACTGGAGTGTGTAAGCTGATTGGACTGATTGCTACACCAGCGAGCATCAGAAGAAATGTCATGCGTTCAATGTTCGCTTCTCCTCCACTACCATGATCAAATCGAAAGTCCTTCATCCACGCGATCGACTCTCAAACGGCTTCCGAAATCGCTAGATTAGTTACCAATCTGAATAAATAGAACTCTAAAATTCAATTGGATCCCAGCTGAACTCGGCCCCTGATTCATTGGCATCTGGACTGTGATATTTCTTTTGACATCCCCTGGTGAACATAGACGCTCTCCAAGGTCTGCTCCAATCAACGTTAGTAATTCAGTTCTAACAAACCACTTAAACGTACCGAGAAGCCCCCACTGAAACTAAGGCCTTCCACACCCTGGGAACGATCTAAGCGAACGCCAGCCGAGACTACCAACCTCCAACTCGAGTCTAAACTTGCACTAAATCAATCCCACACTATAGTGCAGTCCCGGCTCGCGTGCTACTTTATCCCGTGTCGTCATAAATAGTTACAAATACCAAGAAACCAATCGCTAGCAGAAGAACCTAAATCTCTCAGTCTTGTCATGTCATCCCCCAATCCATCCCTTTTCCCTGCATCCATTCTCTACTTTAGGCTGATCCTTTACAAATGATTCATTTTCCGGTTCAGGCAGGACGTAGACTCAAGCGTTCACCCATTTCGTAAAATGCGCTCACTCAGCCACACAGCGTGGCTTGCATAAATCGGCGAACCCGGACGCACTGCAGGGGTAGTGCAGCGAGCCAATGGGAGAAGAGGCGGTGAGGATGCACATGCATGGTGAGGCTATGGCGCTAAGAGCAGTGGCGCCATCGGGCGTTTTTCCGTGCAGCCGCACCATCGCCCGGCGAACGGCCTCGGTATCGGTGGAGTCACTTGGTGTTGACACGCGTATTGTATCTGCATAAACTTACACAGCCTGGATTAATAAAGGCTATTTTACTAAGCAACCAGTTAATCTCTGTATTGCCTTGTTAGAGGAGTGATTGACTCAGTGGTCGTGAATCATGTCCTAATAGGGAGTTTGCTAATCTAACACGCTGTTCATGATTCACACGTCTTTTTCATTTCAATTTCTCTTGAGAAGGTTTTGATTCCAATCACATTGTTTTGCTTTTTGATAGGCTAGCTCTATGCATGTCGTGAGGCGAAGTGACCCCCACTCGCTGAAATTCTCATGCATATTCGTAAAATAGTTAATATGAAATATAGTGCCGAAAGATGCTCGAACCTAATCGAGCTATGCTGCGTAGACCTCATGCGAAAAAACAAATGAAAACCATATGGCTGCCTCGTGGTTGAAGTGATCGTCATGCTCGCCGCATACATGGTAGCGAGTTCCAAATTAAGATGTGCTTTTTGGTGACGATTATTGAGAAAGCCATTAATATCATCAAAGAGACATAACAACATGGATGAGCACAGCTCTCGGAAGTTTGCCAAATAAGGAAAATCCAATCGGGTGTAGCCGCACAAGAGAAACAAAATGGTATCCTGAAAAAAAGCATTGATAATGAACGTACTAGAGTTGTGAGTGGTTCTCAGCTCCAGGCTGAGAAACCCGACCAAGCAGTCCCCAACCACGCGGAAGTCCCCCTTTGCATAGTTCAGGCTCCCTGCGTTACGTGTATATTGAACCAGACGCAGATTACTCGTCTGTAGATTCGTCCATCATCACCAGTCATTAATGCCCACGGGTTTGGGCTCATGCAGCTCCCGCATCCAACAGTCTCTACACGCGAGCACCTCGTCTATGAGCTCATCAACTCTTTCATGCCCACCACTCATCGCTCACCACGGGCTCGCACTCATACGCCGCCCACCCCACCCCAACAACCTCTGCACGCGAATCATATTCCGCAGCGTCCCCATCAGGGGCACGCCGTGACTGAACCCCAACAGCACCGAACATCGAATCGCCAGCGCAACAAGCCACTTCCGCGCTTCCGCTCGTCGCCGTACCTCCTCATCAGTCAACGAGCTCCTTACCCCCGTGCTCGATGCTGCCGGAGATAGTCTCTGCAGTGACCCCGTAGCTGCAGCGGTCGATGACTCGCCCAGCTCGGCCGTGGTAAAGGGGTCCACGAGGGTGGGATCGAAGAGCAACGGGTCGAGGCTCGGGTCCGAAAACGGATCAGCAAAGGGGTCGGTAAACGGCTCTGCGCCCGTCGCTGTCGCCATCGGTGGGGTCGGGGTGGTCTGCTGGGGCCGCTTGCGCCCGGATGCTGCGCCGACAAGGGTGATCCAGAATAGGACACCCGCCATGTCGGCCCAGCAATCGTCGATGCCGGATTTAGAAAGGGCGATCATGATGGCACGCGCGTAGGTGACATCGACAGGACGGCCGTTTTCGATGGCAGTAGTAGTGCCGAGACTCTGGGCAGCTGTGGAGATGGGTTGATGGTTGGTGAGGGCATAGGTGTAGACGACGCTGCAGAGGCGAGTGGATTCGTAGAACCAGTCATTAGTTTCGTCACGGTTTGGTTCACAAGCGCTGCGAAGGCGGGTGACACGCTGAGATACGCGGGCAGAGATGCGTTGGAATTTGCGACGGACGTCTTCCTGTTGTTTGAGGTTTTCTTCTTGGGCGGTAGGATTGCCTGCATCCTCCCCTTGGAGTTTAGCTTCGAGGGCCAGTAGTTTGTTTCCCTCAGTGTAAAAATGGTTCGTCAAGTCACGCATTTCAATCAATAGCTCATAAGTATGTGGTTTGCATCTTCGATTTCGCGTGTCATCCTCTCGAATGTCGATTAAAGTAAAGAATTCAGCTCGAGGACAGAAAAGCGGGGATTCGGGGATCGTGGCTTCTGGAGGCGGCGGCGGTGGGAATCGAAAACTGTCAATGTATTGAAGATACATTGTGTGAGGCTGTATTTCGCAGAATACAGAAATATTAAAAGTCATACTGCACGAAAATTGAATTAGTATTGCTATACACCGGTTCAGATGAGGCTCACCACTCGTTGGACGAATGGGTGACTCCATCAACAGAATCAAGTCGCAAATTCAAAAATTAGTCTAGAGATTAGTTTGAAACACTGTGTAGAGAGTGGATTGGGAAAATGTTGCCAGAAACTAAAATTGGCAACCAAGTCAACGAGTTTCCACTTACGTCGTCAAAAACTTTGCCAAATCACCCTTCAATCCTAGATTCTCCAGCCCTCCTTTCTGCTTCACGAATGTCATGATGCTCTGTGAATGCATGTACAACTGGCTTTCATCCGCACCCGTGCGAATAATTTCACTGCACAGCAGCTCCAGAATGGCCATGATCTCCAAGTTATCAACTGATCGCATCTCGTAAATCATAAGATGCGTGACTTCGGTCTTAATAGCTGTCATCTCGTCCGAATCCGTGGTTCGGAAATGCATAGCATCTTCGTGAGCGGCTGCAATGCAGAGAGTGCTGAGGAATGCAAGGCGGTTATGAAGCATCGCAGGAACCCAAGAGGCGCCCATTGATTTTGCGCCAAAGAATTTGGCACCTGCGTGACGATTAGTATTGATTAGCCGCCTGTCGGGATTTGAAAGCAGAAAGTTATCGTACAACTAAACTTCAGCCTCATCACATTGACTCTTCGACTTGAGGCTTGAGGCATTGTTCGGAACGCATCTAATCGAGTACCGAGAAAGTTTCTGAGAGGAGTTGGTGAATGCTGTTCCCTGTCAAAGAAATGTTGCGAAGCAATGTCGATGAGTCCTGGTCGATTCCATAGTCCAGATGGTGACAGTTGACCAAGAAGCAGATCTACAGCCTGCTGGTAGCGCCGATGGACGAGTTGCTTGTGAGTGAGAGACGTGTCAGAGTCACTGGAAGATGTCGATTTACTGGAAGGACTATGGACGATCAAGGAGGTTGGAGAGAAAGGATTGGCGGAGTAGAGTGGTATTGTTTGGAGGGGTAAGGAAATTGGGGGAGAGATCCGAGTGTAGTCAGGTTCGGAAGTAATGGATGGTCGTGGATTAGAAGTGGGTTCGCCCGATGATGTCCTGGCTTTCTTTGGACGTCCAGGCTTGGAGGTTGCCCGAGTTGGCGTCGATCCAGTTCGACGAGACTCGTTTTTCTTTACATAGTCGGTCATCACCCGCGATCGGACCTTTTTCATATTCGATTTATCTTTGAATTGACTAGGATGGGCAGCAGTGATGAATTCGTGCTCCTTGGGAGCAGAACCTTTGCTCGCCGACGACACATCCTGTTCCGGTGATGATGCCTTTTCTTTGCCGGGGCTAGTGCGACGCGAGGTCGAGCTTCCTCGACCAGCACCAGAACCAAGCTGGTCACTGGGTGAGGCAGGATCTTCTGACATGTTTAGCTTGCCATGACCAAAAAAGCCAAAAATCGCGAGGAGATTATCTAAGGTCAGGTAGGTCTTACTAGTAAATAATGAAGAAGGTTTAGAAGAAGGGATGGCGCTAGCGGTACTTTCAGCACCAGTCAGAGGTGTTGCTGAATGATCGCCAAAGGGATCCAAGTCCGGTCCATCCAGGGTCACGGCAGAGTACGTCAGCGGAGGGACGCTGCCCGGGCTGCTCATCGAAGAGGGGGACGACATGTCTAGCATGGCCTGGGTCAACCCCCAGTCGTCTGCAGCAGACAGCGGCACGGTGAAATGGTCGGAAACGGCTTGTTGTTGGGTCGAAGGAAGGTCTTGTTGCTGGCGATGGTAAAATGCTTGGTGCTGGGCCAAGCTCAAGTAGGAATTACCAAAGGGCCACTCGTTTCGGATCCTGACGTTGTCGTCAGGTTCGAGGTCCAAACAAAAAGTTGGGGTGTAGTTCATGACTGTGGGGCTGGGCGCTCTAGGCAGCGACGACGAATACATGAGGAGATGCAAGCGTCAGGAGTCACATTCTTAACTATTTGGAGACGAGGGCAGTGTCTGGATGAAAAGCAGTGGTGAAAAAGAAGCGCGCCAAATGGGCGTGCTTCGTCTTGGTACGGAGACTAGGCTTGCACAACCGGCAGAAACGGGCGCAGATAACCGTAGCGTTAATCGCTGTCTCCGAAGCCAATCGTCTAGACGCATCATGGCTGGTCGGCGCGCCAGCTGCCCTTCCATCCCATTCCTGGGGAATGCAGAACTTGGTGGCGAATGTCGCGACCCCAGATACAGGCATCGAACGGAGCCTGTTGATGCCTGGGGGTAGCCTTGCGCCTCTCTACGACTGTGGCCCTGTCAAGAGCCGAGGGATTCACAACCTGGCTCAGTGTGGCAGCTGAGAGCCGCAATGCACGAATCCTCAGCCTTGTCATAAGGCGGCGTCGTGCCGCCAGTTCGTTACTCCGTGGACTGTCCACCGCACATCGCCTCATGCATCATCATCCTTTGGCATGCGGGAAGAGGGACGGAGCGGCGGTCATGTACTAAAGTTACTCACCTAATCGTGCCAAGCGGTACATGGGTACCTGGGTAGGGGCGTCGTTGTAGGCAATTAGGCAGCTGACTGCGGCCAGCCTCACCGCTCGAGATTAAGAATGACCTCAGGACAGGTGGAAAGCAGCAACCATGTCCGATGCATGTCACTTTAACAAAGCGAGGCCCTGTGGTTTCAGTGATGAATGTCCCTGTAGTTTTTACGTTTGTTTGTGTGTGCGAGCAAAATTTAGAAAACGATGTGACCATTTAGCTGGCCGGACCGGTCGGCCTGCAATGCGGCAATGGCGCATTTTCGATACAAAAATACCTCAGAAAGGAGGTCGCATCGAGATTCGATTCTCTCAAACACATTTTAAGAGCGGTGGGCCTAATCAATCACGTTGCATCGATTACGTCCGCGCCGCTAGTTTGGCACCGATGGTCTTATGTGCATGAACATGAGATTTAGTCGAATTGACTCGCAACTCGTTATGGACCAGGTACAGAAGCAAAATAGTCTCCACTCCCATGCGCCGTGCGCACTCCCGTCTCGCCAATGTTAGCACCCAGACTGCTGGGACTGCTATTATGGTCGCCGGCGTTGGCGGAAGGAGTTTCTCCTCGCGCATGTGAAGATCCACGTGTACCATTAGTTCCTATTCTTACCTTTGGGCTACGTGGGGTACCCCCAGTTCCTATCATCTCCTCACCGGTAGATCTGCTTTGCAAATCCACTTCAGCAAGCGCCTGTCTCAACGTATTGCCTGACTCATCCAAAGCCATGAGAAAGCGTGCCAATTCTTTACATAATTCCCAGTCTTGCTCTTCTTTGGCTCGATGAAGTAGTCGGAGCGACTGGTTAGAGCCAGTGTGCAGTTCTTCGAGATTGTGTAATACCAGCAGGTATCCACCTGCCGTCTTCAAAGAACCCTTGTTCAAAGATTCTTCGAACAGCTCTTGTGGTGAAGGTAAGTGCGCAAATAATGTTCGCCATGACCGTACCTCTGTTTTGCGTGTGCATTGTACTATAATATCAAGGTATTGTGGAAATGAGGATAAGAACGAGAGAACGTTGGGCAACAGTGCATCTTCTGGTGGTGGTGCTGTCTCAACTTCGTCGTCAAGCACATCGTGTAAAAGAACCTCCAGGGCATGCGGAAAATACGGCAATTGTCGATATCGGTGTGAGAGATGGAGAGCAGCCGGAGAGTTGTACTGAGAAAGATAGTGGCGCAGTAGTGGAGGGAGGAAGAGATGAGTCTAGCGGCGGTCAATCAAGGGTTGTGGACTGTTGTTTCACAATGACTTACTCTAGTTGCGAACCGCCAAAAAGCAAAGGAAAGATCCCGCCTTTGCACCAACTCAGGCTCGATCCCAAACATTATGCCCTTGGAAACAAGCGTACATAAAGGGTAAAAATCCACGTGGATTTGCACTGCAGCGGGGAGTTCCCGTCCGAAATCCATGGCTGCTGAGCTTAAAACGTCCTGCACGTCAGACCACACGGCAATAGACGATCCGTCAAAATACCACAGTGAATCTCGTAGGACATAAGACTGTGCCGTCTGTATGTTTAGACCCCCATTCGGTGTAAATGGTACTGGGACTGTAACGTCCTCGCCGCCCCCAACATCCTGATCTCGCATGAGCGAATAGTATTCGACGTTCTGCGCGATCACACGCATATCGTATTTCAGCTCGCCTTGATCAGTAGCTGAAGGTTGCAACATCACCAACTTCCCGTCTACTAAAAACATGACAGTAGCCACGGCAACATCTTGAGAGGGATCTCCCTGGTCTATACCATTTTAGCGGAAGCAACGTTGGAAGGGGATCATAGCTCTTACTTAGTTGTTCTTCTGGGACTATCCAGCTTACTGACCTTACTCGTAGCGGTGCACGTATGATGCCTTGTAGCCCAATTTGACCGACTTGGGTAAGTGTTATTGTTGAATCGAGGGCACCAATGACATAGTGGAAAAGGACGTTTTCATAGGTGTAGACCAGCAACGAATCCTCACCTGACGATGTGATGTATATGATTGGGGATTCAAATGTTTCCATGTGCAGCGTCTCTGTCTCATTCAGTTGTTTTTCTCGAGAGAAAAGACGCAACTTTGGGTCTTGTTAGTTGCTAATTCAAATATTTTGGGATAACGCTTACTTGGTACGTGCTGCCCGCTTCTATGGCTGCTATAAGAAGATGTTGGCGCCAACACATACCACCTCTAACTGCAAACTCATTCTCGCTGTTTGGGTCATCAAAAGTCTTCCATCGTCCACTATTGACACTGTAATGGGCAAGACCTCGCCTTCCTGCCACAGCTACATACCTACCGTCGGGCGAAATGGCTGAACAACGAACCGGCCACTGATCGGCCAAGTAGCCAGCTGGTAGTTGGACATGGTGCCACATCGACGCTTCTACAGAAATTGCCGTTAGATCAGCTACATCGTAACCCCTGTAAATCATAAAACCGCTATCAGTTTGAAGGAGAGGGCGGGATATGTTGTCTGGAGAGAAGCAGCCAGTAGCAGCGCTGCGGGCCATTTCGAGTGTCCATAGTCGGTCATCAGACGGGCTGACCATAAGCAATGATGACCCGCCCCCAATCCAAAATGCCTCACGCACACCAAGTAGCCATTTCTCGTCATTGGTTGCTGAAATGTCTCGGTCCGATGTAAAGCTACTGCCACTCAGTTTACCATAGACGCTCCAGGTCATCCATCCGTGCTCATAGCCTACGAACAGGCAGTAACCATCCGGCGAGTATGTGAGGCAAGTAAGTCTGCCTAGCGAGTCTACTGAGTTGACTGGACGGAGGGTAAGCGAAAACGGAATGTGACCATCGTAGTCACGCGCAGTGTATATTGCAACGTTCCCGTTTGCGCAGCCAACTGCGATCAAAGAAAAGCGGGCGTTGATTGTTACTTTGACAGCATATTCCAACTCTACTTTGGGAACATGAAAACAGTAGCCTTTGAACATGCTCACCGACCGCTTGGGATTTGGACTTGCTGATGTGCCAAGGATTCGCTGCACAGCATACGCTTTACCGTCGTCGGTAATCCAGGTAGAGAGGTTCATGGGACGATCGTGTAGCATATCCACAATCCTGGCATTACCAGATATCCAAGCCATTTTACTGATAAGCTCAGTGCTTGTTTGAGAGCCATTGTTGTCTGGAGTCCAGCGAATACACTGCACGGCTGCAGGTTTGATGGTAGAAACCATCAGCTCATCGTCTAACGCGAGTATTCGACCGATGCCGGCATCAATTTTGATGACCATTCGAAAACGTATGTTAATTTCTGGGATGAAGTCTCTTGCACCTGGATCTCGATCGCCATAGCCACGATTGACATTACCGTTCGTAATACTATGTCTGCGTGGATGACTGGTCTGCACTTGTTGCTGCCTGTAGACAAGAGCTGAAGAATCAGTAGCCAATGAATAGGTGATAAGGAACCCAAGCTCGGTCTGCACGACGAGAATCTGGGAGTCAGGTCTAAGCGACAAGGATAGGTTGAATCCATAGGTCTGTAGGGATTGAGGCGAACGAATCACAGAGGCTAGTACCACTACTGGCTTCAAATTCAGAACATCAGAGACGCGCAGAGTATATCAAAGATTGATCTTGACCCACCCTTGTCTGCCAGACCACAAGCGAGGTCTTGGTGAGGCTGACGAATATATGGCCTGCTCGAGCAACACGCAATGCAATGATCTCGTTGTCTTTATCTACACTGTACGTGTCTTTTCGCCGCGACGCCTTGACAGAGCGCAGATAGGAAGGTGCAAACTTTTCAGCCGATCGGGTCAACAGCGAATCTTTTAGCGTCCCATCATCCTCATGGTCGCCTTCTTCATCAATCGCTATGGCCGGATCTGAAGTAACGACAGAAGGCTGCCTATCTGGGGAGTCCCCCAGGACCCTTTCTTCGATTCTTGGGTCGTCATCACTTTGTGAGACGCCATCGGAGGTCTGGATGGCTTCTTGCTGCGACGACTGATTACTCGCAGCGTAGACGGTGGGTGTCCCTAGCGGCCAATACATGGATTACGTCGGGGAAGCGTCACATTGGATCCGATGCATACCGCTGCTTGATATGCCAAGATCCGACACAGCGTTTTGGCGGTCATAGGAGAGAGAGAGAAATAGAGTACACGCGCACGGTGAAGACGATGTTGTGGTGTTAATTGAGTTGACGCGTGAGGTCGGTATGGACACGGGTGGACCATCGTGCCGGGCTGCATTAGCGCGTACTTGGCTTCAGCCCTATGAGGCTTCCCTGCAATCTCCACCTCTTCTTCACCGCCATCCATCCCTTGGTAAGACATCTCTGAGAACCATGCCCACAGCCTGAAGTAGGCTTTTACAATAGAGGAAGCTCCGACTGCGGTGTGGGAGATTGCATAGAGTTCAGCAGAACAGTTCCCCACCGATTCATGCTGGAAAGTATTGCGCTAGAAATGCGAGGCTCTCCTTGCCTTATCATCGTCTGCGACGCACCCACAATTCTGCACCATGGAAACGTAGCCTGCTGCTCGGAGGCGTGACATGCTGGCTTCTTATGTATTAAATCGAGTATTTATCTTGGCCTGGTTTACCTTCCTTTTTTGGCTGGCTCAAGGACCTGTTTGAGGGTCATTGACCGAACCAACCACATCTTCTAGGCTTTCACCGCCTGTAGGTGACGAGGCTCGACTGAAAGCTATTTCGATCTCAACAAAGTGATGAAGTCGCCTTTTCACCTCGAAAAAGAGGAAAGAGTAATTTTCCATGTAATTATGCTTCAACGCGCAACAATGATCAAAGATAATTTTGTAAGGAGTGCCTCGGGAATAGAAGCCGGGCTTTTATACCAAGTATCGGAAAGGAGCAATATCAAACCTCTTTTGGAAGCACATTCTCCTGCTTGCCAGCCTTTATAGCACTCTGTCTTGTTATGTTCCAGAAAACGACAGCTTGGAATTATTAGTATTGATCTTACTAGCCTGAGCTTACGAGTTCTCTTTCAAGATCTTTTGGCCATCAGCCAACCCTTGCTCACATGCTTTTTGTTTACGTTTCTGTTGTTTCGAAATACCAGAATTCTGTTTTGAAACCCCAGCACTCTGAGATTATACTAGCTTTGCTCAATCTGCCACTAGGAGCTGCAATGAGAAATGCCATGGACCGCAGAAATCGATATCAGCCATTCGCACATCCGGGGGAACCCTGATACAGTTCCAAGCCATTAGAATCGTGAGACCCTATACTGAGAGATCCCCCTTGATGTTTCTCATTGCAGCCCCGAGTGCTCTGAATCGCACGTCTGATTTGCAGAAGAAGAGAACAGTTGCCCTTCTAATGGTCAGTGGAATAGGACGCCGATTGGACTAACATTATAACCAAATCTAGGATTAATCTGCGAACATCGACGAACACGACTAAATGTCGACTAAACTTACCTCGTCTCACCTGAGCCTAAAAAATTACTTATGAACGTCATTCAATCCAATTAAATATTGGTTGGAATGGTCTCATTTTTACTCGCATAGGACTAATTCATGAATTCGAAATAACGCAATCGAGCTTCATTGGTCTTGAGCCTCATGAAATCAGTGTTGCCTTTCGGCAGCATTGGCTCAAGCATCCGCAATCCTCATCAACAGGACTTAAATTCGCACAAAGAGCTTTTCTTTAACAGCGAGTCATGTCTCAATCTACAACAAAATGTCCTTTTCACATCGGGGGTTACAACTCCAGATCTAGAGCCGAAAAAGTTCTACCTCACGCCTCGCTAACAAGCACGCTCCAAGATCGGCCAGCAAGATACTGGAGATACCGCGGCTTTATTGAAGATTGCCAGACAGTCGGCCGTTCCGGAGGAGCTGCCTCAAGTCGTCGTCAGAGGGCATGGATTCAAGTCTCCGGACCTGACAGGTACTCCGGATTTAGCTCTCCAAATCAGACCCTGCTTTTTGGTGAAGATCTTTGACCCCGAAAAGCGTCTTCCTCCAAGCATTGCCAGTCTGTATCCAACGAGCACTGGCTTGAATGATCCCTCGTATTTACAGTGCGTCTTGTGTGTTTCCAACATCACGGGGTGCGTTGCTGAGGATCTCTCTATGTACTCATGCGGTAGGATATGGGCATAAGCCCAGGTACGGAGCTTCCAGGGTTCAGCAAGAACAGCAAGGAAGTCTCGAAATAAAGGCGTCGGTGCTGTGCATCACGGCGTGACTAATCTGTACAATACATAACAAGAAAGTATCCTGAGAGTGTCTCTTCATTTGGGTCCACCTTTGCTGCTCATCTGTTTGATTGCAATACGTTATTGAAGATTGGTATAACGATAACATAGTCCTAGGAGTTTCTTCGAACATCAAGGTTCCCATTAGAGCCTTAGTATCGACTTGGGGAGACCTCCAACAGATTTTTAGTTGCTGAGCTAGTCATCATAAACAGAGACAATTTTAATGAACTTCATGACGTATATAATATGTTTGAAACAACATTAAGGGGATTCTCAATAGAAACGTGCGCGTTGAGTCAAAACTGAAAAATGACTGACATACTTGACATATATAAAATACTTGAAATCGAGTCAGGGAGTTCCTCAACCGATTTGATGCTACCAAGCACTGCAGCAAAGTGAAGTTAACCTTCCTAATTAATCGCTTGGGAATATCGACGAGGAAAACGAAGTCATGGCCAGGTACGAGTGAATCTCTAACGTACATAGATGTTCGATTCGACTTAATAGTGCTTAGGCAGACAATGAGATGCATGACAACTGATCATTTGACGGTTGAACTTGCTTATGTTATTAACATGAGCTAAAGCGAGGCCATACAATATGGAAGCGTATCCAAAGCATCAACTCCAACTCTGAGTAGCCATATTGTCTCAAGATCACGTGTAGTCAAAAGCGCGGAACTAAGATTTTGGAAGTTGGTTGGGCAGTCGGACTTCCGACAACCGACCACCGATGGACCCTGAAAACGCCCGGACGCTGTTGATTTCCTCAAGAGTCATTTTGTAAATAATGAACTTATCAACACCATGAAACGTATCTTTCTGAAGCAAAACGAATATATTTCGAAATAAAAAATGAACCCGAAGCGATTCGAACGCTTAACCTTCCGATGGATCCAGGCAACTGGAGTCGACTGCGCTACCTTGAATATGTCAGGAGATGTAGATTTTTGCGAAAATCTTGTGGGCTTACCGTTGCGCCACAGGTCCTTCCATCGGCAAAGAGATTTTTGAAAATAATATATAATCATCAAAATTTTTCTTGAACAGCAGACTCTCCGGAATATCGTGGATTATCAGCTGGAAAAGAGTTAGGTTCATGGAATGTTCGCGACAAATGCCATGGAGGATTGGAAAAACCATTGACAATAATCGGCGGCACGATCCTCAGCAAGATTTTTCTCCCTAATTGTTTCAAAATTTCAACTGCTTTGGAATGTATTGGGGCTCTCTCCGACACACACAGGAGAAGGTTTTGCTACCTTGGCCTTGCCAGGGATTAAAATGACAAATGTTGTCAGTGAGCACATTGTATCTATCATAACGACTGAGACCATTCAGCGGGAGGGATGATTTGGGTTGAGTTGCCTGTCAATTCACTCACATTAGAGCGGCAAGGACTCGGGAAAGAGGCTTCTGGAGCACATTGTACGCAAACAAGCTCAGAGGGTCTCTCAATGTGATACCGTTAATATCGGGGCCATCAGTGGATGGAATAAGAAATGTCAACAGCGACCGCGAAGGACGCAATTCGCCGCAGGCTTCGCTGAGACAGCCCCATACTATTCTAAACAGTTACGAACTGTGAACAATCTGTCAATAATTTATTAAAAAATAAATTTTTAGATATTCTCATATTTTTGTTGAGGATCTCCTGATGAGGCTTGCGGCGAGACATATCTTTCGCGGTCGCCAGTGACATTTCTTAGGAGTATCCACCACCGTGTGCACGGTCCCACACAATGCACACTCAAATTAATTCTCATCACCAAATATTCAGAATTAATTATCTGTACAATCATATTAAATAATGAAATGAAATTATATATAATCAATAATTCTCATTTTTACGTCTAATCTAATTCATTGAAATTAATTTCGAAAACGTTATGAAAATTATATTTATCGTTCTGAACGATCTGAATAAGAAATTCCTTCCGTTCTATTTGAGATTTCCGCATTTATATATATCATATTTTGAATCTCATTTGATAATTGTTTTTAAATCTTTTGATTCCGTTTTATTTGATGTGTTTCTATATGGAATTGTCTGTCCACAATTTGTTATTCAATAGCCTTTTTCTTTTACTGCCGCCGAGTAATTCGTTTTTTCTTTTGTTGTTATTGAATTTCCTATCGGACGCGTTTTCGTTCTATCTTTTATTCAATCTCAATTTATTTATTAATTTATAATTGAATTTTACGAACCTCTTTTTATTGTATTTCAAATTATTCAGCCTTCTCCTTTTATTATTATTATATACGAATAAATGTGATTTTATTAAAATCAAAAAATATTATTCCATTATATTCAAATGGTATATTAAAATATTTTCGATATTTAATTCATTATTTCTGAAATTTTATAATATTTTTGAAATTCAAAATTTCGATTTTCAGAAAATAATTTTTTTTATTCAGAATTAAAATGAATATTTCAAATTTATCAATTTTTTTTTATAATATTTTATTTAATTGAATATTGAATTATTTATGTATATATTTTTAATATTTTATGATAATTATAATTTTTAAATCTGAATTTGAAAATAAATCTGAATGTTTTTTAATAATTTAAATACGAATTTGATCAAATATAATTGATGATTTAAATAATTAGAATTTTATTTGAAATCATTTATTTTTGATATTTTTTAATATGAATATTTTTATATATATTATTCAAAATAATGAAAAAAAATCGCTTTTATTCAATCCAATAAAATTTTGTGTTTATTGGATCCATTCATTTAATTTCATATTATAATATTCTATCAATAACCGAAATAAATTGATATTTAATGATTAAAATTGATAAATGGAATGAGAAAAATAAATAATCATAAAAATTCAATATTCATAATAATAATCAAAGAATTTCATAATAAAATGAAATTCATGATCATTCATAATGAATAATTTCCATTTGAAATCGTTATTAGTTTTATTTTTGGTATTTTTATCGAATATTTTTTTTAATCAGATTAATCCAATTTCATTATTTATCTAATTTGATAGAAATAATATAAAATTATATTAATAAATAACAGAATTTATATATTGAAATCATGATTTTTGAATAAATCCGAATTGAATATTATAAATAAATGAAAAAGATAAATTTTCATTATTTATGGATATTATAACGAAAATAATAATTCATTTACGAAAATCATTTATATCAGATTTTTGAAAGAGATTTTATTCGTATATTATTTTATTAAATTTACGACGATATTTTGAAAATAAATTCATAACAAAATCTTTTTTATTCATATTATATATATTATATAATAATATTTTATATTAATTCATTTTAAATTTGATTTATTAAATTATTAATATAAAAATAATATAATTTAATAATTTATATCATTTCAAAATAAAATTAAAATAATTTAAAATTATTTACCTTTTTTCGAACGAATTTAAATGAAATGAGATATATTAAATTTAATTATGAATAATAATATTATACAAAATAATTTATTCAATTTTTTTCAATTTCTGATTTTATTATATTAATAGCGAAATTTCGCGTCATTCAAAATATAAAAAAAATATCACAATTCATAAATATATTAATTTATTAAATCAAAATATTTTTATAATATTATAAAAATTTGACAGAATTCTCATAAATCGTTTCTTTTTTAAATCTAATAATATCTCGATAACGGCGCGATAATATTAAATGATTAATTCCGTATAATTTTACTATCTGAATATAATTAGAACATTTTTACGCATCTGCCGTTATAATTATTTCTTCAATCCGATTCATATTAATGGAGATAATTAATTCTGAATGTTTGATATTGAGAATTAATTTGAGTGTGCATTGTGTGGGACCGTGCACATGGTGGTGGACACTCCTAAAGAATATACAAGAGATGCTGGCAGGACAGGATCAGCATCCGCGAAATGCACTGCTCGAGCAGATCAGCCCCGGCTCCGGTTTTTTGGAATATCTTGTGAGCAATTTCAAGAATGTCACACGAGGGAAGAAAGTTACAAGTTTCTATGAGAGGAGGCAATCTCAAAAACTTCAATTTGTATGCTGCTGTTGCAAACTCTGAATGAAATTGAGTGCTTATGATCTCCTTAGAATCACCAATCTGGTCGCTTTGAAAGATCAGGCACCTTTGCCACCACTTTAGATGCCGATTCATCTCTCCTCCATCTTAGTGAGAGGGAGGAGGAGAAAATTCCTTTAGACGCTGACCACTCGCGCATTGTCAAATTCGATTCCCCAAGTGAGCATGGATACACGACTGCACGCGATAGACTTAAACTATTCGAGCAGAATGCGCATAACGTTGTTCTCGTTCATTCAAGCCGGCAACGTAGACGTGCCATCGATGATACACAAAGTTGGAACACCTAGAAAGAGTGTACAATACTCTGCTGGAATCACTTACTTTTCCACGGAAAGATGCACGTCTTATGAACATAAGTCCAGCTCTTCAAGAGACATGTTCATGGGTTTTTGAGCAAGCTGAATACGAAAATTGGTGTGATGAAAGCAAATACGAGCAACATCATGGGTTCCTATGGATCAGAGGCAAGCCCGGATCTGGCAAATCAACCATAATGAAGACTTTGTATGACCATGCGGAGAGGCGATGGGGGCAAACAGTCATATCTTACTTTTTTAATGCAAGAGCGACTGAATCACTGGAAAAATCGCCATTGGGGATGTACCGTTCATTGACTCATCAAATCCTTCAAAAGATTCCAAGGATCCGGGAGCACTTTGTTGTGCGGTTTTCCTCGAAGCAGTACCAAGGCAAATTTGACGACTGGACGGTGACAGAGCTTCAGAATTTCCTGATTCATGTTGCTGAGAACTTGGGAGAGCAAAGTATTATTGTATTCATCGACGCACTAGACGAAGGGGAGGAGAGTGAAGTTCGTCGAATGATCACGTTTCTTGAAGATCTAAGCCAAAGGTCGATCCATAAAAACCCTTTAATTCGAATCTGTCTGTCGAGTCGTCATTACCCACATAATAGTTCAAAGAAAGGAAGTCGGTTCACAGTTGAAGGTCAGCGAGGTCATAGCCTTGATATCTGTCAATATGGTACAAGCTGTTCCTAATGGAGACAAATGGTTCGAATCTCAATTGCCGACAGATTCGACGGTTCCAGATTCTCCAGCTGATAAATACTCTTGGTATCAGAAGGACGAGATCCTAATAGGATACAAGAATAAATTCGTGTATATAAATAATTCAAATAATCTGTTAAAAATAAAAGATGAGATATTCGAATCGAAGAATTTTGATAATTATGAATCTGAATTTCCATTATTTTTGAATATATTTAATTTAATTTATTTTTTTCAATTTATCAAATTATTATTTTATATATTATTTTTCGAAATGATATTCATATTAATTTTTTTTATTATCAAATTTATCAAAATTGTTATTTTTATATAATAGAATTGAAATATCTAATCTGAAATTATTAAAATAATTATTTTAAATAATAATATTTGATAATATATTAATTCAAATGATCATAAAAATTCATTATAATTTTTTATTAATATATTCGAAAAATCGAATATATACATAAAAATCATTATTATATAAATAATAAACCGTCAAAATTTTAAAATGACAAAAATTATTCAAAAATAATATTTTATAATTTTCAAAATAATCAATGATTTTCAGATTATATTTTATAAGATTTTGTTTAAAATATAATAAATTTATATATATAAAAATAAATTAAATAAAATGATAAAAAAATTCAAAAAAATGTATAAATTTATTGAAAAAATTAAAAAAATTCAATATCATAATTTATATAATAAATTATGATTAATTTCAATAATCACCAAAATTCAAAAATGATTTATTTAATAAATTATGATTAATTTCAATAATTATTAAAATTCAAAAATGATTTATTTAATAAATATATTTTTATAAAATTATAATTAAAAAATAAATTATAAATTTCATTAATAAATAATTGATAAATATTTTTTTCAATATTTATAAAAAATATTTTTATGATTGAATAATAAATTATAAAATAATATTTAGAATTAATAATAAAATAATAAAATTATTTAAATCGATTTAGATTTTTTTAAATGAATAATATGATTATATCGAATTCATAATCAAATTCAGAATTAATTATTATGATGTAATAATTATATTTCAAAAAAAAATTGAAGATATTTTTGAATAAAATTATTTTAATAAAAATTTAATAAATAATATCAATATTAATTAAATTTTAATCAAAATCATTTTAATCCATTTATTCATATGATAAAAAATATAAATTTTTTAATTATTTATATATTAAAAAAAGAATTTAAAAAAAGAATTATAGAATCATATCAGATATTATATAAAAATTCCAAAAAATATTCGAAAATAATATTATTATAAAAAATATAATTAAAAAATAATATAATATTAATTTTTTTGATAAAATTAAAATATTAATTATTTCAATATTTTCTGAAATATTTATACGAATAATTAATATTATTTTTCATATTTTATATATAATTATTCAGAATAATATTATATTACGGAATTATTTTATCTGAAATATACATATTGATATTCATATTTATAATAATATTATCAGAATTATCGGATTTTTTAGATTTATTATTTACGATTCAGATATTAATATCATAAACGATTGAAAGAATATTAATAATATTATAAATATAAATATCTATTCATAATAAAAAGGATATCATATAAAATTAAAATTTCAAAATATTCGATTTACGTTTATTATGATTATTAATATAATATTAATTTTATATTTATGAAATAAAAATATTAAATAACATTAAAATAATAAAATTTTAAAATTGAATGATAAATCATTTATTGAATTTTAAAAAATCAATCATTTTTAATTGATTGAAAGTAATTTTTTTAAAAAATAAATATAACGTGGTTTACCACCCAGCCGCGCATATCACCCAGCCGCGCATTTTCCGCATCAAAAAATCATTTAAATTTTCATCGTATTATAATTTTCTAATCATTATATCAATCTATACGAAAAAGAAGAATATTATTTTTATTATTAATATAATTAAAACCGCAAAAAAATCTGGCCAAAAATTAAATCAATACGTAATTATAAAAATATATAATATTTCCAAATTTATTTTATATAATAAAATAAATAATTAATAATAATATGTATTAATATATATATAAAATTATAAATTGAATTAATTCGAAAAATAATCATTAATCAAATATATATTTAATCAAAATTTAAAAGATTTTTATTATATTTTTCTAATATAAAAAATATGGCCAATTTTTTATTATAATTATATAAAAATAAATTTATTAATAAATGTTAAATAAAATGATTTATTAATATATAATTAATTTTTAAAATCAAATTTAATTAATTTTATAATTATTAAAAAATATTATAAAAAAATCCAAAAATTATTTCAGATTAATTTGAATTATTATATAATATAATAATTAAATATAAAATATATAAAAAGAATATATATAATTTTGATGAAATAAATTTTATAATAAATATAATAATTATATTAATAATGATAATATATATTAAAAAATATAATAAAATCAAATTTATTTAATTTGAAAATTAGAAATAGATTATAATTATTGAATATATTAATATAAAAAATTAATATATTCCGTCATTTATTATTATTTAAAATATTTATTATTTTATAAATTAGATCATAAAATTGGATTTTTTAAATAATTAAATTATTAAATCTATTTTTAATAAATAAATTGATAATAAAATAAATTTAAATTGAATTCGATATTTTAATAAATATATAAAAAATTATTTAAAAAATATATATCAATTATTAATTATTGATAAATATAAAAATCATTTATTAATTGAATTTAATAATTTTTATAAAAAAAATAAAATTATTATTATTAATATATTTATATAACGTATCTGCATAGCGAGCGGACACTCATAGCGAGCGGACACCTCTCCGCATTTATACAAACTTTAACTTTTTTAACACAACAACAATATATATATAATTATTAAAACTAATTACTATTTTCTTCTTCAGAAGGTAGAGAATTTATCTGACAGGTTCGCGCATTGTGTCCGGGTTATTTGTAGTTGTTACAGTATCGTATACGCCGTTTATTATCTTCTATACGACCATCTTCTTCGTATACATCACCTTCTATAATTTCAATAACATCCTTTTGGGACTATAATACATCTGCTTTTAATATATTAAATGATCCTTCAATATATAATCGAATTTTTTTGATTTTTCGATATTTATTTAATATTTCATTTGTCGTATAAAAATTCTTATTTTTCATTTTCAATAATATCAATTTATATACTAATTTCGTAATATTTTTCGTTTGTGCATCAATTAAATCATATAATTGATTTGAAAAATTATTTTGATGTCTTATAATTCGAGATTTCAGATTTATAGAATTTCGTATGACATCTTTTATAATTTTAGATGTATTTGAATTGATAGATATAATATTTATCGGACGAGAATTTGATGGTATAAATATTCTAAATTTGAAATCTAATCGATTAATCATTTTTTCTGAATCGTACGGAATAAAATTAATTATTCGGAATCCTATTTGTATATTTTTTTCATTCATTGAGATAAAAAAAGTTTTTTTAAAAATAGAAAAAAAGTCGTCTTTTATAATATGTGTGAATTGCGACTGTATTAGACGTTCAATTTCTTTATTATACGAAATTTTTAGGGGGCTAAAATATTCTATATCAAAAAATTGAAGAATATGCGATGAATGCGGAGATATATAAAATGCAATAATATCTATTTTTTTACAATAATTGTCGAATTCGATAAAATGGTGGCTATTATGGCCGTTGAGGATAAGAAATTGATATTTGCCGGTTGTATGAGATTTTGTACATTTTTCGAAATATTGTAATTAATCTAAATTAATCTCATTTATTGTCCAACCATTTGCGTTTGAATGGATTCGCCAGGTGGTGAGGAATTCGCTATTTATATATCAGAAAAGGAGGTGATATTTGCCTTTTATAATCACGTATGAAGGTATCGTCCAATCATTCGCATAAATACCCTGAATTATTAAAATCCATTCTTGATTATCAGACTATTTCGTACGAGACCTTCTTTTACGATCTGAAATAATAACAACTTTTATATGCGATAAAATTTTTATTAAAAAACCAGTCTTGTCAAAATTATAAATATCCGTATCAATAATACCATATTTATTAATTATATTTTATATAAAATTAAACTAATCTTGTATAATAATAGAATCTTCAATTAATATTTTCTGATAATCGATCTTCCGTCGGAATCACATTTTAAATAATGGTTATCGTCGTATAAAATTTATAACCCATCAAAATCCGACACATAATACGTTTCGAATTTCACGCAAATAATCAGCCATATCTCGAATATCGTCTTATTTAAATAGAAAATCGTGATTGATTAGATTCGTAATACGATCTAGAAATACCTCCTTTTCTGTCTTAATTAGATTCATTGAATTGGCTGAGATATCACGTCGTGATTGTCGGCCGTCGTATCGAATAATAAATATCGTACGAGAAATCTTATAAATCTCAGAAACACGTTTTATACTAAATTTTGGGTCTCGTACGATAATTTGAAACGCCATTAAAATCCTAGTCTCATTTGAAATAAATTGCATATTCGCATGTGAAATAATTTGTTGAAGAAGTTCCAATGATACGGAATCGGGGCGGAGGTGTCCGCTCGCTATGAGTGTCCGCTCGCTATGCAGATACGTTATATATTTTATTTATTTCAATTATTAAATATTATATTATATTTATTTTTAAAATATATATATAATGATAAAATTAATTTTTGATCAAAATTATGATTAATTATATTATTAAATCTGAATTTTTTACTATATTTAAATTAATATATTTTAAAATTTTTATTAAATTAAATATCAAATCTGAATTTAGAAAAATTAAAATTGTATTTTAAAATTCAGATATTATGATTTTAAAATTAAATATTCATTTAAAAAAATTTATATTATTGAATAAATATTTTTTTATTATTTATAAATAAAAATCGTAAATTTTTTTAATTTTTAATAAATTATTAAATAATTTAATTTTATCAAAAAACGAATTTTTATTTATTAAAAAAATTTTTTAATATCAATTATTAAATTATAAATCAAATAATAAAAGATATATAAATAATGATATATTCAATTATTTTTTTAATTAAATAAATATATGTTTTTTAAAATATAAATATGATATTTATAAAATATCAGAAAATCAAAAAATTATGTATATAATTTAAAAAAATATTTAATATAAATAATTTTATAAAATTATTGATTAAAAAGAATTTGAAAAAATGATATATATCTGATGAAAATGAAAATAATAATCCATTAAAAAAAATGATAATAATTTTATAATAATATAATATTTATAATATAATTAAATATAATACGCGTATTTATAATAAAATTAAAAAAATAGATATTAAATCAGAATCTGATGAAAAATAGATAAATTTTCTAATTATTATTATTTATATTAATATTAATGGGATATGTAATGTGGAAAATGCGCGGCTGGGTGATATGCGCGGCTGGGTGGTAAACCACGTTATATTTTTATTATAAAAATAATTCATTTAATTATAATAATAATATTTAAAATATGATATTAATATTTAGATTATTATGATTTTTAGATTATTGAATATTTATAAAAATAGAATTAATTCATATATATCGAAGAAGAATCTGATATTTTAAAGATATTTAAATATGAGATATATATATTAATAAAATTTAAATAGAAGATATCGAGAATTTTTATATTTTGGAAATTAAAATTATTTAAATATATTTATTTTGATTTAATTAAAATCATTTTAATAAAATTTAATGATAAAAAATGAATTTTTTATTTTTTAAATTATTTTATTCAATTCAATATCGTATAAATAATAAATAAAAAAATAATTATATTATTATTAAAAAAAAATGAAATATTTTGAAATTTTAATTCAATATTAATATGATATATGAATGAAAATATTATATAAAAATCAGAAGATAGATTTAAATAACGATTTTAAAATTTAATATAAAAATATTAATATTTGATTAAAATGATTAATTATAAAAACGAAAAAATAGAATAAAATAATTAAAAAATCAGAAGAATTATTGATTATCAAAATATATTATTTATTATTTATTATTAATTTATTAATTAATTTATAATTTGAAATTATTATTATAATAATATGAATTCTGAATTATATATTAAATGAATTATTTAATTAAGAATTATTATATACGAAATTATTAAAAATAATCAATTTTTTAGAAAATTTTCAAATTCAATATTTTAAATTATATAATTATTTAATTTATATTCTTAAATAGAATATTTTATATTAATAAAAAATGAATACGTGAATATGAATTGGATATTTAATAAAATACGAAAATTTAATTACGTATTATATTTAAATTCTGGAATAATAAAAAATAATAATAATATAAAATATTTTTTTTAATAAAATTCATTTTTATAATTATATTATATATAAATTAATAATTAATTAAAAAATTATTAAATTCGTTAAAATTGATTTTATTTTAATATTAAAATCGTTTGAAAATATAAAATTTTTGATTTTATTTAAAATAAATAAAAAGATAATTATTTAAATAATTTTTGATTTATTTTTATTATTATTGATATTAAAAATTAAAAAAATGAAAATAATAAAAATGAATTATTCGGAATAACGTTTTATTGATTTTGAATAATATTTAAAATAATTATAATTATTAAATATTAAATAATTTCAGAATATGTTATAATCATTTAATATTGATTTAAATGAAAATAATATTATAAAAGATTTTAAAATCCGTAAATTTAAATGAATGTTTTATATATAATAAATGATCAAAAATGATATATATAAATATATTTTCGTTATAATAATAATTTTCAGATTTTTTCAATTATATTAGAATGAATTATCATTTTTATTAAAAAATTATAAAAAATTATTAAAATATTTTCATAAAATATAATTCCAAAAAATGATGAATATAAAATTTAAAATATTATTAAATAAAAATATATTCAAAATTATATAAAAATCAATTAATATATAATTATTATTTCTGAAATGAATATCAATTTATAAATTTGATAATAATGATTATTTTAAAAAATATAAAATATATTTTTATATAAAAAATGATTTATAAAAAATCAAAAAAAAAAAAAAAAAATAATTGATTAATGATATTAATTATTAAAATCTTTCATATATTTATAATATTTATAATAATAATGAATTTTGAAATTCGTCAATTAGATATTAAGAATATTTATTTCAATAATCGATTATTAAAATCAATTTATATTCAAATGATAAAAAAAATTGATTTTCAAATTATCGTTTAATAATTAGATATTAATTTAAAATCATTAGATATTCATATAATAAATTTTTTAAAAAAATAAAAATATTATTTTTTTTATTTTGAATATTCTACAATTTCAGATTTTCAAATAAATTATAATGAAAATTTTTTTTTATAATTTTAAAAAAAATAGAATTATAATAAATATCAGAATAATCATATTTATTTATAAATCATTAAAATCTGATGATTATTTTTTATATTAATAATATTATCATAATTTTTTTTAAAAAATTAAAATAAAAAATAAAAATATTTTTCGATAATATCAAAAAATGATTTGAATATATAAATATGAATGAAATTATTTGATTTTTAAAAATAAATAAATATAAAAATTATAATTTTATCAAAATTTTTATATCGAGAAATTTATTTATAAATATAATTTGAAAGATTTATCAGAATTTATCATATTTTTATCATTATATGAATTATTTTTATAAAATTTGAATATAAAAATCAATTTTTAAAAAAATCAATATTTTTAAATAACGTATTAATTTAATGAATTATAATATTTATTCAATATGATCTGATATTATTAGAATATTTAATAAATTAATTTCATATATTTCGAATTTAATGAAAAAATATATAAAAATTTTAAATTATTTAATTTATTATTTTAATAATATAAAATTTTATATTATTAAATATTTAATTAAAAATAATTCAAATTTTCATATTATTTTTATATTTGATTATTCAATAAATATTTTATTTATAAATATTGAAAATCGTTGGAATATTCAGAATTATATAATTATATTATTTAATGATATTATTGATTGGAATTCGTTAAAATAATTTATTATAAATTTTTTGATTATAAAAATAGAATTATATATATTCATTTATAATTATAAAAAAATCATTTGATAGAATATTCTTTTTAAAAATATCGGATTCAAAATTAATAAAAATCTAATAATCAAAAATGATAATATTTAAATGATTAAAATAATAAATTTTGAAAATTTATAAATATTAACATGATTCCGTTATATTGATATAATTCAATATTAATTAAAAAAAATGATTTAAAATAAAATATTTAAAATATAATGGACATTCATTAATATTATGATCGCTGACGGTTTAATGAAAAATCTATTAAAATAGAAATATCAGCATTTTTTGAAATTATTCAATCTGATTAATATCAGAGATAGAATTTTAGACAATCTTTCGTCCTTCTGAGGAGATGTGTTAATATAATATAAATTGTTCTTAATAAAGATAAATGATTCGAATTTCAATTGCCGATAGATTCGACGGTTTCAGATTCTTCAGCTGATAAATATTCTTGGTATCAGAAGGACGAGATTCTAGTAGGATACAAGGGTAAATTCGTGTATATAAACAGCTCAAATTACCTGCTAGAGATAAGAGGCGAGACGCTCGAATCGAAGAACTTTGACAATATCGCTACGTACGTTGACACACACCTAAGAAGCGAGAACACTATGCAAGCGGAGAACCTGAGACAAAAGTTATGCCATAAGGCCAATGGCATTTTTCTCTGGGTTGTTCTGGTCATTCCAATGTTGAATATGCTCTTTGACAAAGGCGAATTGGAGACAATGGACAGATATCTGGATGAATTTCCAAAGGAAATGGACGAGCTACTGACGAAGATATCAATGAGAGACCCCCAGAGCAGGGATCGCTTCATCCTTTTGTTGCAATGGTTGTTATTTGCGAAGCAGGATCTTAGCCCAGTCGAATTGTATTTCGCAATTGAAGCAGGGTCCAAATCCTCGGAAACGTGGAATCCAGGAACAACCCCGTTCATACCTAGTGGAGAAGCTCTGGGAAAGCTTGTCATTAATGACTCAAGAGGTCTTGCCGAAGTCTCAAGATCGGAACCCCCGGTTGTCCAGTTCATTCATGAATCGGTCAGGGACTTTTTATTCCACGAAAATGGATTGGCCAACCTGCTACCCGCTCCCGGCTATAGTTTGCATGGATTGGGCCATGACAAGCTTCAACGATGTTGCGTTCAATATTTATCAAAACTCGGAATTGTTCCGGCATTCGACCTCGCTCCCGGTTGTCTTAGGCATGATGATCCAGAAATGGCAGACAGGGCAAGATCAGAAGCACTTAGCGATTTCCCATTCATGAAGTACACCATCCGTCATATTTTTGCGCATATGGAAGCCGCAGAAGAAGCGAGGGTCTCGCAAAGAAAGTTTCTCGGTGCTTTCAGCGAGAACAACACGTTACTGCAGAAATGGATCAGCTTCTACAACTTATTTGACTTCTCGTATGACGGGAACGAATATGTGTCGGAAAACTGTACATCAAGAGCTATGCTACTTTACATTCTCTCGGAACGCAACTACAGCAACTTGATCAGTATCTTAATAGAGGAGCAAGCTGACTTTATCGTGGAAGATGAGCGCTATGGCAATGCTCTCCAAGCAGCGTGTGCGCTCGGGCATGAACAGACGGCCTACGTACTCATCGAAGGGCTGGTGAAGGGTGAGACATTGAGCGGAGAGCGTATGCACACCCTTTCTCCACCCAAAACCAACAAGAGCGTCACGCTTCCCAGGCAAATACAGCGAAAACGTAAAGTTACGCGAGCGCTATCACTATTCAGGAGACTGCTCTCTTTGGCAAACCGTGATTTAGAGCCAAAGGCGTTGCTTGGTACGAGGGCGGACGTCAACATGCAAGGCGGATACTATGGGAACGCACTACAAGCTGCTTGCTGCGGTGGCAATAAGCATATTGTTGAAATGTTACTCGATCAGCGAGTAGAAATCAACACCCAAGGTGGAATCTATGGAACCGCACTCCAAGCAGCTTGCATAAGAAAAAACGAGCAAATTGTGAAAATGCTACTCGATCGGCACGCAGATATCAACGTCCAAGGTGGAGAGTATGGGAACGCGCTTCAAGCAGCTGCAATCGCTGGGAGTGAACAAATTGTACAGACCCTTCTAGATCACGATGCAGAAGTCAATGCTCAAGGTGGATATCTTGGCAATGCGCTTCAAGCGGCTGCAGTCGGTGGGAATGAACAAATTGTACAGATGCTTCTGGATCACGGTGCAGAAGTCAATGCCCAGGGTAGACACTTTGGGAACGCACTCAAGGAAGCTGCAAGGCAGGGAAATGAACAAATAGTGCAGATGCTTCTGGATCGAGGCGCGGGGGCTCTGATCAATGAGCGAGATGGGAGGAACTACAAGAATGCAATCGAGGAAGCTTCAGAGCACGGTTATGAGCAGATTGTCGAGCTGCTTCGTGACTACCAAAAGCCTGAAGGCTCGAGGTCAGTTGGTTGAATGCGATAAAGCACGGCGGACAGCGACTGGTTTAGGATAGGAATTGGATTGGCGTGGCCATGCACAGTGCTCATGGTCCGTCTGGTGGTAATTGAAGCCATAGCCTCCCGAATGACAGTACAATGTTTTCTGGTATTCTCGCGTCCAGGGGAGATGCAACAAAGCTTTGCGTGGATTGGGCAGTGCATCAAAGCACAACCAAAAACGTGCTTTTGTGATCTGCCATGTTCCCGGACATTGATCTTCTTTCAGGTGTTAAAGTGCGAGCGGTGTTTTTGAAGAAACCGGACGAAGCACAGAAAGTGCAGCGAAAGTGAAAGTGCGACGTGGTGTGCCAGATGGTGATTTGATACGACATGTGTCTGGATAAAGGAGAGTACGGTTTAGCTTTGCACGATTGCGCCTGGTGTCCTGGCGCTGACGAATTTAGTAGAACATTGTGCTTTGTAGCCATATGCGCTGTGCGCTACGTACTCTGCAATGTTGCCGCCAAAGTCTGTTGCCTACATTCGATAGTCGAAATTGATTCTTCGAGGTCTTGTCGATAGACACATTTTCGCAGAGCCCCCGAGCTATTCTTATGTGCATGCAAAGCTGTTTGGCCATTACTCATGACTATGAAGATAGGGTTTCACTCGTTGTGTCTGCTTTGCGATTAACTGTAGGATGAAATCGTAGAGGCAAAATCCTGTACATCGTGCAAGACGACTCACACTGTGAAGACACCGAGCTTATATGCATTTGATTCCCGTTCATAGGTGATCGCGGATCACGCCGGTTTGTATTCCGTTTGAGGATCTTGTCTTCAAACCCGATTCTATATTTGCCTGACCCATGCAGATCATGTACCTTTTTCGTTTTTTAAGGTTAATAGCGTCAACCAGTGAAATCCAAATAAACAAGAACGATCAACGAATGATCTTTTGCTGCTCGTAGACATGGCTCCATCTCTGCTTTACGTTACCAGCCACTGGTTTGCGGTTCAGCTCGAGTGAGGATTAGATTGGGGGGCTACAAATGAGGATATTGGGTATGGTTTGGTTTGGTTTGCTTCCTACGCCTTACTAGGAACCCAGAGGGTCACGTGGCGGTCTCTAGCTATCAGATACACATTGATCTCATTTGGCTGCTTTCGTCTCATTCGTTTTTGGTGTTTTCGCTCTCAGCCTGCTGTTGCTATTGCCTCTGCCCTGCCCTGCCCTGCCCTGCCCTGCCCTATCTGCTGCTGCCCTGCTCTGTCTGCTGCTGTCCTGTCCTGCTCTATCTGTTGTTGCCCTGTCCTGCCCTGTCTGCTGCTGCCCTGCTCTGTCTGCTGCTATTCTGCCCTGCCTGCTGAATGAGATCGTATCTGATAATAAATATGGTTTGTTTCAATACATGAGATTTCAAAACATTTTTCCGAAAATATTTTGGATGAATTTTGGAATTGTATATTTCGTCAAGCTGATTATCATTAATAAGATAGGCTGTCGTAATGGATCAAGCTGTCACGACCTGCCAATTAGGTTAGCCTTAACTAATTAATAGGTCGTTGGCCAATCAAATTAACCAAAAGACTAAATATTCAGCTGCTGCTGAATATGGCTAACACCGTATATATGTGGTCTTTTGGCTACCGTGACAACAAGTTGAAACTTTTGAATATATCAGTAATGGTAAAAGAGCTGTGTATGTGGAGAAATTCCAAAAATTCGTATCCGTGGAAGGAGGGTGTTTTTTCGAGGATACACTCGCGTGAAGGTTGGGCGTCCTCTCAGGCAGCCCCGCACGTCCGCACCCTCCGCACCACCAAATTTGTATGGGAACTTGGGATCAGCCAAGCAAAAAAGTTTGGTGGTTGCCTTTTACCTATAATTCGTTAGCTCGTTCATTTGACTTTCTAATTCGGTAATTTTGAAACTGTTTTTTTGATGGTGAGATCGAAATGATTCGAAAACGTCATTCTATCATATCTGATTCAATCAATTCGAATAAGAAATTAATTCCATTTTGGCATGAATTATTTTTTCTGGCGGTCGAAATCAGAATTGCGAGACGAGCTGAATTAATTATCATAATGGAAGAAATTCTATCTATAATGGCTAATAAACAGATCACAGAAATACAAATATCTATTTCTATTGGTTTCTAATTTAAATTATTCCAAATTAATATGGATCCATTTTTTAGCCAATTATTATCTATTTTTTTGATGGATTATTTATTTCCAAATCCATTTCACGATATTAATATGATATCGGTTTATAATAATAAAAAAGTAATTAATTCGGTCGAATCAATAATAATTAAAAAATAATTGAAATTGTTATATTTTAATCTGATATGATAAATTAAATTAAAAAATAAAAAATTATATATAATATTTGAGAATAAAATAACGAATTTGTTAGATCAATATTGGAATTCTCATTTTTGAAATAATTTTGATAATATAAAATTTGATAAAATTCCTAATAACCGGATTGATATTATAAAAATTAAAATCAAATTAATATCAAAAATACCAAAAATACGGAAATAATTAATTAATTTGTTTATTAATTTATTAGAATCCGAATCGTGAATCAAAATTAATTAGAAATTAATTGAATTTTAAATTGAATGAAATAATTAGAATTTTATAATGAATATTAATATTGAATTGATGAATGATAAAATTTCATTAAAAATGATGAATAAATGAAATATAATAAAATATTGATATTATTTGATCTATTATATAATTAATTAATTGAATATTAGATATCTATCATTGAATCGATGAAGAAGAATTTTTTTTAGATGATTTAATACGTCAGAATAATTGATAATTTGATTTATAATATCATCAAAAAATGGAATTATTCTAATAAATGTGATCAGAATTCAATATAATATTGGATTAATATATTAATTTAAAAATATATTCGGTTTAATATAATGGATTTAAAAAAATAGAATGATTTGATTAAAAAAGGAATAATTATTACTGATGAATTATTATCTGAATTACGTGAATAATTTATTGAATAAAATGAATGAGATTGTAAAATAAATTCGGTATCAATTTCTAATTCCGTAAATATTATTTTTATAATTATCAATAATTTTTATCAGAAATTAGTTGACGAATATTGGAATAATGAGTGAAATATATTTAATGAAATATATATACTGAATGAGAGATCATAAATGAAAATTATTAATTCATCATTTTTGTTAATATCTGAATTGGTGATGGATGAAGAAATATCAATATATTTGGAATGATATAAATAATGAAATAAATATGATTCGATTAAAATTGAATTCGATAAAATGATAGAAATTTTTGATTAATATAAATATGATCTTGAAAAATTCAAATTTTTATAACGAAATAATGAAGGAATTAAATTATTGATTAAAGAAGGTGTAATGAAAGATATTGTTATCGCGATTTTTTGAAATATTAAAAAATGGAATAAAAAACGAATTAATTAATAATTTAATCAATCAGATAGACGAATAATTCATTAATTAAATAAATTGATAATAGATCGAATAATTAGAAGAATAAGAAGATGATGAAGGAGGTGATGGAAGAAGACGAAATATTTAAAATGTATGAAATTAATTGAATTATTCAAATTATTCGGTCCAAACGAAATTTTATAAAATTGATATTTCTATTTTAATAATTTATTAATAAATCCAATGTTTGACGATATAATTTGATTCATAAAACGTATATATTATATTATTTAATCGGACGAATTCACGATTTTAATATAAATGAATATTATATTATTCCGCCATTTCTGTTTTAATAATTTATTAATAAATTCAATATTAATCAATGTATTGGATATATTTCAAATATTTATTATATAATTTGATTATATATTCATTTTTTTATAACGTTTTTCATATAATTTTTTATATAATCTTTTATAATATTTATAATCGAATCAAATTATTTAAATTGTATAATTAAGAATTCAATTAATCAAAAATAAAGATATATAAATTACGAAAATATTTTCGTATTTAATTTTTATTTTATTCAATTTATTCAATATATCAAATCAAATAATCAATGAAATTAAAATCTTCCGAATCTGAATATAATTCATAATATTTTTGAATAAATATTTTGAATTAAAAAAAGAAT
Organism: Astrothelium macrocarpum; assembly: GCA_021030915.1. Taxonomy (NCBI): domain Eukaryota; kingdom Fungi; phylum Ascomycota; class Dothideomycetes; order Trypetheliales; family Trypetheliaceae; genus Astrothelium; species Astrothelium macrocarpum. Next base: position 94,229 of record JAGEMR010000072.1, on the reverse strand, counting down.
TTTTCAATCGGATTTAAATCAGATAAATATGAAAATAAATATATTAATTTCATTTTAAATTATTTTATAATTAAATCAATTATTTTTTTATTATAATATATTAAAATATTATTTATTATTAATATTGAATTCGGTAATGAATTATCAGAATTAAATGAAAAATATTTCGATAATAACGATTTTTTTAATTAATATATGAATATCTGAATTATTATTAAATTTTTGTAAATTAAATAATCTAAAATTCCATTTAATATATATATCAGTAGGATATTATAATATCATTCACGTTTGAGAAAATAATATTAAATTATTTTTGATTCTTTTGATATTCGACCGTAAGGATGAAATTCAATACATCGATTTATTCCATTCTCATCAATATATATCAATTAATTGGCCGAATATTATATTATTATGATTATATGATTATCATAAAATTTAGCGTAATATTTTTTAATTATTCGGTGATATTTTAAATCAATTTATTAATTATTGTATTCATTAATTCGAAAATAGATACGAATCTTCTTTTTATTTCAGCCGGTTTTGATCAATTTCTTTTTCATTAACGATGAATCCACGAACACATCATAATACTGCCAGATCCATTCAGCCATTTCGTCGGCATATATGCCAGATTTTGTGAGAAGATATTCCTTCAGAGCCTCTACAATAACAGATGTCAACATTCACGAAGAATCGTGATAATAGATTGGATTCAATGGATTACCGTATAATTTGATATTCCTTTTAATTCTTCTTATTATGCGAACAATTGTATGAACAATTCAGGCAATATCACGTTATGAGAGATCGTCATAATCCAAAAGAATAATAATAATAATTCACTAAAATGGAATGATATTTCGGACCATTTCAACCTTATCATCATAAAAATCGGCTTCAAAATTACCGGATTAGAAAATCAAATGATCAAATTATCGAATAAATGAATTACAGATAAAAAAGCAATCATCAGGCTTGTGTGGCCTGGCTGATCCCAAGTTCCCATACAAATTTGGTGGTGCGGAGGGTGCGGACGTGCGGGGCTGCCTGAGAGGACGCCCAACCTTCACGCGAGTGTATTGGGTAAATATATTGTCAGACACTGAACGTCTCGACACGTAGTTTCGGTGTCTCCTTCAGATACAGCATTTCCGTGCCAAATACATCTAAAGACATGTGATAGAAAGCTTAGCAATAGCAAAGCGCGGCTGAAAAGGCGATAAAAAAACTCATTGGAGCATTTGAGCGGTCGATATTGGCGCTTATGTTGCTGCGTTGGAATCCGATTTGTGATCCCGTAATGATAATTTCGATTGATGAAAAAACGGCAGTCGGGAGAGGACTACCTAATCTTGTCTCCACGTGGGCTTATTCAGCATTCATGAGCTCGAGCCATGTCATGGCGCATTTCTATAAGTTGATTGATGAACACCAACACGTTTTCACAGAATGCCCGATTTAGAGCGCATTGAGCGGAGGATAAGCCGGCTCTTATCACTAGACAATTCAGGCAATATAGTAAATGATTTTCATCAATCCAACGCAAAAAGATTATGATGAAGTATTGACGCAATGTCCTATCCACGAGCCAATTGTCCAGAGAAAGATGGCCTCTCGCAACAACGGACAATCTATTCTAGACCACCATGTGCCGTAAAACAAATCCCAGGCGATCCCCAATCTGAAACTACGATGCGCAGTGCAAAATCCCACATGAACATCACGATCCCCACAGCCTGTTCCAATCCTCTGTTTCAGCGTCCCGATCGGAGAATTTTGGGCGCATCGAGACCAAACCTCTGCCGAGCGGGAACTAGCTGTGTTGGGTCATGACTTGCTGCGGAGGATTTGGGAATGGGGGAATTCCTTTGACGGATCAGGGTCCTAGCGGGGCGGATGGGAGGGTTATTTTTGGGATGAGGCGAGGTTGAGGTTTTAGAAGGGCTGAAGGATGTTTGACATGACTAAGAGTGACGGATGATAGGTGGAAGGAAGTTGAACGAAACTTACTTTGGTAAATGTTGCCAAATGACTCTAATCAATGGAGAAAGGATATACGGCTTTGAGAAATGATTCTTTGTCGAATACACATGGTTCAGTTTAATTAGCTATCAAGAGGTAAACAGACAAGGGAGCTCAGCTCCTCTGAAATGATATTTTAGTAATACACAACGCCAGCGCAAGAAATTCTCCAAATTCATTTAAAAGTCAAAAAGAAAAAGTTCTTTCCTGGCCAAGAAACTTTTCCTAAGCTGAACGCGCAATCGTAACTCATACTCATGTCAACTCCGGACTTGATGTCTTGGAGTCATTAGGTCCTTGGCTATAGAGTAGGGTGTGCCTCCTTGATGGTCTGGCTTCGCGTCGTCTGGGCAGAGGCCTCTTGAGATAGGGAATATAGTATAGCGGCGTGGTCAATTCGCAGTAAGACTCGGTTGCAATCCGTGCAAATAGTCGCCATAAACTCCGTAAACAATGCGTAATCTTACAGCGGCCTTCATCTTCAGCGGCCTAATCTTTCACGATCTGGTTCGCTTGAGAGTTGCAGAAAGCTTCTTGTTCCATCCCAGCTACTCCGTCCACTGGATCGGTTTAGAGATGCAAAGCCGGAGGTCATAGCGGAATAAGGAGGTGAGTTTGGTGTTCCTGGTAAGCTGTTCGATCGAAATCGGGTGAGTCGAGTTGGTGAATCCATCACTGAGGAAGCAGACGAGACTGTGGATGAGACTGATGGTCGGTGTGATGAAGGTTTAGATTCTGTTGCTGGCTTCTGATCGAGGTGGAGAGCAATACAGTCCGAGCAGTAGCTGTTTGTAGAATTCGTTCGACCTCGACAGCCACGGTGATTGTTGACGCAAGAGAAGCATTCTAGGCGCAGTGGCAACATAATGGTCACGTCAGAGGCGAAGATCTCTGCTAAATAGGAAGCAGTAGACGTAGTGGGCTCTTGTCGTTGACGCATTTTGGATTCGAAATTCGTCAAATCGTTCTCAGAGTATGGAGACTGAATATATCACGAATATGTGTGCCGTCGGTGATACGAGCGGTTCTTTGTGCCTTTTTGAAAACGAAGGTCCAGAGTCTCGGTGGCGTGGAGAGACGACAATCCGATTGTGAGGTGAAACGGTTATATGAAAGGTTGTAGGCTACGGGCAGCCTAGATCGAAGGACAGACAGCAATCGTTTTCGGGGAAGCGCGATGGAGGGGACAACAGGTGGAAAGGACAGTGGGGATTCAGGCCGATAAATGCAGAAGTTTGAAACGCGTTGGCAGAAGAACGATCTCACGATTGCTCATGGCCTAAGTTCGGCGGTGTCCGATAGTACAACAACTGTTAGCAACCAACATGGACGCTGAGCCTAGAATTCGTCGAGCATGTGTCCTTTGAACACCGTGCACAAAGGGACAGGTGTTGCAGCCCAGGAAGTCGAGGGATTATATGGGTTTCGATGCTCGATCTGAGGCTTTGATTATCAGGCTTAACAGCGCCTGTGCGATCGGCTGATGGGAATTGGCCATCGTGATGGTACATGGCAATTCCGCGCGCCTGTGCCTCATGTTGTTGTTGACGTGGTGACGTTTCCCTTGTTTCCAGAACGACGCCGGCCGAACGCCGCATCCCTGTGTGCCATCCCGGCCCGAACAATTGCTGAAACGCTTTCAGACTCTTCACATCTGCACCTTAATCGGAACATCATTGTTCAACTTCTAAGTATCTGTAAGGCACTCTCTTGCAGTTCCTTCCATCGACTCCAAATTAGTCTTGGCAGCACCCTGGGATTTGGTTGGTCAACCAAGTTCTTATTTTTTCATGAATCTTGGAAATGCCTCATCCTTGTCTACCTAATCTCATCTACCGCCGGCCTCTAATGCGATCTTCAGCAGACGCGCCTACGTGCATAATTGGTGCCCAATCTGGCGTCTCATGAACGCGCTCTTACTGTAGCACAGATACCCTGCTGTCATCGTGCATACCCTACTTGAATGCGAACAGGGAACCTACCAAAACCATGGAATGGGATTATCCCTTTGAGATAGCGCCACCACGCGAGATTCCCGATCTATTTACGATGGCAAAAATCTAGAAAAGGGGTGAGACGCTTCAAGAGTGCTTAGGGAAACCCTAGAGAAAATTTCCTGTTCGTCAATGCGAGCTAGGCAGGCCAACTCATGTTTGCTCTCGACTAAGGAAACAGGTTCCTCGGACATGCCATCCTTGCCTATTCTACAGATTCTCTATCGATCTGACAACGTTTGAAGTTTCTCTATTGGAGGAATCAGGAGTGAGCAGGACATGCCGGTTCAAGATTGTCTCTTTACCCCTTTTTAATGACATCTCAAGAGTATGTGATAATCGAGGACCAGCAGTATCTTTCTGCTTGCGCGAAAACACTACTAGCTAAATATGGATCTTGGAATTTAGTATGAATAATCTTTTTTTTATTGACGTGTGGGATAAAGATGATTATGAGTCGTGGGATATCTTGAAAAAAATACAAAATGAGATGATCAAGCTTCAGCTTGTCAAAAAATGTCGCCATCCTCATTTTCTCCTGAAGGAAAAGACCACGGTACAGACATCGGACGAGCAGAAGCGTGGAGTTCTCCATCGCCGCCGATCCAAAATGCCAATAACTCAGGTACGGCTTCTGGTCTTCTCTCTCACTTCCCATTTCCAATACTCTAACCCTCATAATTGGTAGTCGCAGACCTACGAGCGCGATGGATCTGACTCGCCGCCACTGCAATCGTCACAAAGAAAAGCAACATTTCCGTCAAATCCACCCACACCGCATTCTTCATCTCTGTTATTCCCTTATCCCCCTCTGCCTTGGTCCTCCCATACATGACACCAAAAATTCCCGTCACGCACACCCAATTGAGCGCCATGAAGCTGTCCCAGAACAGCACAAATAAAATGTGGATAGGGATGGCGATCCGCGCAAATCGGTTCAGCAGCGCGATGACAAGCAGGATGAGTGCCGTGAGCCCCGTCGCTGCGCCGACAATGGTGGCGTACATCCATCGTGGGTCGTAGTATTTGTGCTGGGAGTGTGCGCGGATCAGGTAGGGGGAGTAGAGGCCGATGACGGCGAGTGCGAGACAGAATTGGAGGAAGCGGATGAAGGCGGCGTACAGTTTGTAGGCGGTGGCGCGCGAGGAGCTGGCGCTGCCGTCGTCGATGGCTGCCTCGGCTGAGGTCTTGGTGGAGGATTTGCGCAAGCTGAACATTTTAAGAAGGAAGGGGAGCATTTTAAGAAGTAGGTGACTTCTTTTTAAGAGTTGTGGGTGTAGTAGTGGTGGAAAAACTGTCGATTGAGGCCTGCCAAATCGAGGTATGCTTGTTTTCTATTTTTGAAAATTTCTTTGAGAGATTCCAGATGTTCGGTCGGTATATGACGAGCAAGGAGGAAGAAACGATCAACGTTGAGACTGTTCTAGGGCGAGAAGCAGGTAGGTGGGACAGGGCAAGCTTGGAAGGTCCAGTATAAAAGGCGAGTCGTTAAATGACTTTGACAATGCCTGTGGAATGAAACAAGCAAGACAATGACGGCTTCTTGGGAACAATGACAATAGAGCAAGGACAAGCAAGTAAGTCAACGATTATTACAAGAGAATGACGGAGCACCTGGCCCAAGGACAAAGCAAGGTACGAACAAGGAAACTGGGAAAAGTCACAGGGTGGGGCAAGCGCAAATGACAATAGAGAACAGTAGATGCTTTTTGCGGTCAGAGGCGTTGGATGCAGTAGACATTGGCAGTCATATATGCACTCACGCTGCGGTTCTCTTGTGATTCAATGCGTAACACAGTTCAAAGACGAAAGGAAATCGTTCATCCAACCAATTTCCTGCTTGGACCCTGAAACGATTCGACGTGTGGTGACGCATTAGCGCCAGGGGCAGAAGAGGTTTGGCTGCGGGGGTAGCCGCTGCCGACTGACTGGCTACTATTGTTTGCGCTTATTCGCGCTGACAATGGGCGACAATGAAATTTCCATACAATTCGACTTTGTCTGCAAATAGCTCAGACGGGTCGTGACAGACCCTTGACGTGTCGCTGAAGCAGTCGCGTGACGTCGGGAAGTCCTCCAGTTTCAAGTGACTCTTGGTGCTGATTGGACGAATGTATCGACACTTTTCGCGTACGTAATGGGTAGCATTGATCAGGTCTGGACGTTGAGACCTTGGAGCTTCTGTGAATGCACTGAAATGACCCGAGCCGAACTATGCCACAACACCCCATGGTACACTCCCGACCCGTCCCAGCCCATGACAAACACCCTCGCACCACCCAAAGCAATGATATGAACACGTACAACTCGACCCCACCTCCAAACTCCCCTTTCCCTCCCATTCTATCCTCACCGCTCAAACATCATACTCCTCTTCGTCTCCACACTCGCACTCCTCTCCCTCCCCCCCTCCCCCGCCGGCTCCTCCACCACAGGCCGATCCATCAGATTCTCCGGCCCAGCACTCCCCACCTTCTCCTTCCCGCCCTCGGCGGCCGTCGCATCCGCGCCCTCCAGGAGCTCGCGATCGCGCTCGCCGCCATCCTCGTCGTCATCGTCGTCGTCGTGGTGCTGCGGCGCATGGCCCGCGCGGTCGAGCTCGCGCTGCGCCTCGTCCACCCGGCGCTTCACCTCTGCCGCCACGCGCATCCCGTCCGTCACGATGTTGTCGAGCATGCCGCGGAGGCCCTTGCCGGGGGGCAGCACGCCCGTGGTGGTGGGGATGCCTGCGGTGGTGCTGGTGCCGCCGGTGGTGGTGGTGGTGGCGGGGCTGGTGGTGGGGGCCAGCGGGGAGGCGCGAGAGGATGGGGTGCCGGCGCTGCTGGGGTGGGAGAAGGTGGTGAGTCGCGAGGAGGAGAGGGTGGAGGTGGGGATCGGGGTGTCGGTGAGGTGGAAGGAGTTGGCGAAGGCGGTGTCGAAGAAGTTTTCGAGCGTTTCGTCGGCGAGTACGAGCATGCGGAAGGTGGGGAGGGTGATGTAGAGGGGCTTGGAGGGGTCGAGAGCGAGGTTGGCGGATGTGGAGCGGTCGGGCTTTGTGGGTTGGTTGGTGCTTGGAGCGATGGAGGTGGCTGGGGTCTCAGTGCCAACGGTGTTGATGCTGGGTGATGTTCCATCAAAGGACGTTTTGCCCTCGTTGAGATCGAGAAGATTGATTTCATCCTTTTCTTCATCTTCGTCATCACCGATGCTGAAGGAGTTGAGGGCATCCTCCGCAGATGGTACTGCTACCCCATTCTCAGTGTTCTCAGATTTCTGGTCCGGATCGGCGTATTCGAAGCAACGACGAATAAATGCCGAAACACCGCTAAGGAATTGCTCGTCACCATTCTCTCGAATGCTACTCGGCATATTTGGCGATTGAGCTGGATTTGGTGAAAGCAGACTGCCTGTGGATGGCTCAAGTCCTCGTCTTCCAAGGAACAGCAGCGCTTCAGAGATTCTTAGGATTCCCTCTCTATCCACTTTTCCGTCATTATCGTCATCATAGAGCTCAAAAAAGTAGCTGATGGTGGCCATGATGTCTCTTGTGCCTTTGACCTGAGCAAGGCCAAAGACTACATCTTGTAAACTTAGAGTAGTAGTCGAATCTCTGTCCCACCTTCGGAAAAGTCGCTGCATAAATTCGTGGTCTGCTGGTTCTGGCGATGAGCCCCAAGGCGACAGGAGTGTAGTCTGTGAGCGCACACTGCCAAAGTATGAATGTTTTTCAGTTGATTCACGCATTGGCGAAGAAGGTGAGTCAGTCACCGCCCACTTTGTTATTCCTATCAACTGTCAATAACAAGGATGGGCGTCAGAGATATCATCATACCGGCAAGAAATTCTCGAAAAGCATCGTAATCCATCTGGGTTGGACTCGGACCGAGCCCAACCCTACCCATCTCAATTGCAGGATTCCCACCAACTCCAGAGACAACCTCATTGGCTTTCGTAAGACCCGCTTTCTTTCGTCTTGCTGCCTCTTGCTCAATCATCTGTTTCCTCTGCTGTCGCTCATAGAGTATCCCATAGAATCGATCATACAAAAAGCTTAGGTCGTTCGGGCTGAGTCGTTTGCTTTCTGCTCCGAGATTGCGGATAGATGTGCGTTTAGCGAAATTTTCTATGTTATCCAGGACAGCGTCCTTGTACTTGGCTCGCTGCTCGGATATTGTATGTTGTGTAATTCCAGCAAATTCTTTGAAGGCGACAACTATGAGCTCTTGAAAACGAGTGACGTTGCGAAGTCTTTCATTTGTAGATGTAGGATGCGCAGATTCATCCAGTCGAGCAAAATAATTTTTGAGAATGGAAATAAATGTACCGTCGTCTGTCGCATCTAAAAGCTCTTCACCGTTCTGCCTCAGGATGGCAAGGCCGACTTGAAAGAGCACTTTCGGGCCCTCGAGAAAGAACATGTCCAGAACGCGAAACGCGAAAATTAAAGGCATGGAATTAATGTAAAGTGATAGAAACCAGGGGAGAGAAACAACAGATAATTGGACGTCGGATTTGACCAAATGTTCCCAGAGCACAGGCATAGTCTTTTCTACTAATGATTCGAACACTCGTTGATCGAGAAGTGTTCCGTACATTGTAGTAGAGTAGTAGCCAGGCAAGAGCCTATCACAGAGGACCGAGAGAAGAGAGAATGCTTGGGCTTCAGACATATATCTGGCCCTGTTAGATGGATAGTCGGTAGTAAGAGATTACAGTTCAACTCACATTAAAAGTGCCGCAACGACAATGTTCATAGCTTGACAATAGCCTACTTCAGGATTTGTCCAGCTATAAGCGGTCAAGACTCTACGTAATCTGCCAATGCCTTCCTCGCTTTGAAATCCGGGATATTCTGGTAAGCTCCGATTGAGATCCTTCTCAATCTCATCAATAGCAAGTGACTCTTGTCCTGAAAATTTGGCCAGGGTTTCAGTGTAAAGCTTTGGATTTTGTAAACGCAAATAAAGCGACCCAGACATGAGCTCCCATATCTCGCCTCGAAGCCTGTTGGGAAGTCCGACTCTTATGAGTTTGTGAACCTTTGGCTGTCTAACGAGTGTATAATGCCTGCCGCTCTCTCGCATGTACTCGTTCCAAAGTCTCATCTTTGCTCCATCTCGTAATTTCTTCGCATCCCCGGGATACCGAAAAACCATTCCCAAACCAGCATCTGGAGGTATTCTCGTCCTATGTTCCGACCCGAGAGCATCTTTTGATTTTCTAGGTTCAAGAGACAGCAGATATTCCGAATAGCAGTCGGACGACACCACCCTGAGGTTTTCGACATCCTTTATGCCCTCTCTTAACCCCTTCTTCAAGCCATCGCAGAACCTCTCGCATTGTTGCCGACTACCGGCCAATTGTATTGTCAGCTTTGGTGTCTCGACAATTCGTTTTGGTGGAGCATCTGTAGTCTCTGCCGCCTTTTCCGTCTTAACACCATTCCAAGTCGTTATCGAAAGCGCAAATACAAAACTCTGGCTGTGTGATCTTTCGACTTTTCGAATGGCGCAGAGAGGAAGAGTGAATCCATTTCCAGCCGGACCTGCCCCATGTGTCTGGCCAGTGAAGGCACTAGACGAGCTCGTACTGGCAGTACTCAAGAAACTTGAGCCCTGAGTTGAAAACGACAGATACGATTCGCTCAAATGTAACCGCCCTGCAAAATACACACCATTGAACCGATCGACGCTCTTGTTATTTCCTTCCTTGCCGCCGGATCCCCGATTGGTTTCAGGTGAAAAGGTAAGTTCAGCAGGAATTTCGTGCAGAGGGTTCTCGCTATCCGGGAGTCGAAATTGGTGTCTGAAAAGGACTGCTTTTGAAGGTCTTCGATCTGATCCCAAGCTCGGCGAGGGGAGACTGGAATCAATGAGGTTTTGTGCCTTTTGGACTAGATTAGACAAGTTAAACATGTCGTAAGTGACCCTTCATTCCTGCAAATCTGAGATGATTTCGAACAGTGAAGAGATGTCACTGTTCACAGACCATTCCTAGAGCCCCTGCGTAGAGTACCGGGGTAGATGGAGTTGTTTGAAAGTGTAGCAATTCAGGACACTCCCTCGGGTCAGCTTGGCGTGCATTGTTCCTGAGCCGCAACGTCAGAGGGCTCCGCCGCCGAGGAAACTCCGCCAGCTTCCTCTCGTCTCTTAACATTGCCGTAGGTGATTAACCTTTTCCATTCCTCCGCCATCTATTTACGAAGATTCCATCACGTGATTCATGGTTTGGAAATTGTCATATCACAAGCACCCATGGTTGGCTGTCTGCATCTACATGATCATTGTGTTACCAGCCAGTTCCGCAAGGCTATCCCCTCGTTTCAAAGGAAAACGAAACACGAGCACCTGGGCTAATAGCAGCAACTTCCAAAAGAAATCCAAAGGCAAACTGAGGTATTTTTCCATTGCAGTTGGGTCAGAATATCCGCAATTGGAAGGACGTTTATGCGTGTGACCATGCCGCCAATGCTGCCAATGCTGTTCTCTGGTAGCCTCAGCACGACTTGGTGGGGGACAGCGTGAACTTATTCGCTCGCCATGCAAAGCTTTGATGCAAATGGAAGAAAAGCAAGCGAGAGTGCAGGAGCGCAAGTCATGGCTCTGCATAGTCCCGCCAGAACAATGTTTGCCCGACTTTACGAGTGGTTTGGCAACAGGCTTGGCAACGCACAGCCCTCCTGTTAGCTTCACTACAGCAGCCACAAAAGTCAAAGCCTTGCTTATTCCGTTAATTGTGCACGCTATTTAGCTGCCTTTGGTCTGTTCTCTCTTAAGGTGTAAGGCGGAATTCAGGCAGACTCGTAGCCTAAGTCTTCCACCGAAGCTGCCATCCTAACTCCGCCGCCGCCGTCGTAAGTCCAATTCAGCATTAGTCTGACACTGCCTTTCTCGAGGGCCCAAGCCTAAGTCATGCAATCTTCCTATTTGTTTCTTTACAACCCTGCTACAAGGGCTCCCCTTTCCTACAACCTATCGATCCACATATCTTTCTTCCAATCAATCCTGATAGAAGACCATATACTCTATTTGCCACATGGACTCTAGGGAAGACCCTAGGAAGGACGGCAGCGTTACGTTGCGTCAGGTAAGATATCAGGCTATCAATACCCAAAGGCACTTAGAGCAGGTTCTGATATACAATATAGCAAAGCCTCCAGCTAAATCTCCCCCCAAATCAGCCCATCACCGAGGGTTTGACCCAAGCCACGTAAGTATCCCATTTAAATTTACCTCTAATTGAACAAAGGCATGACTGATTATTCACAATAGCATCGACAACCCACTACTACACCAGACAAAAAGACGTGTTCAAGAGGACGCCCGCGACTTTCATGCCCACCATGCACTTGATGAAGTTGTCGACGTCGACGTTTTCGTTCGGGGTGCCCTTCTAGCTCGAGAACAAGACGATCCGGAGGCCTGCAAAAGGGTTGAAGGACTAACCAAAATCGAGTTACGAGCCCTGGAGAACGAGTACCAGCCTGGATTCTTGCACCACATTAAGCAGCTTCCCAAGGAATTCAGGATTATTCTTTCGACGTGTTGCCTTGCTGCTGTGACGCAAGGCTGGGATCAACAGAGCATCAATGGAGCCAATCTGAGTTGGCCATCCTATTTCGGGCTGACAGTCAATCTTGATTTGAAGAACAATCCTCACTCTGGTGATGTCTGGATCTTTGGAGCCGTCAATGCAGCACCTTACTTGTCTGGCGCTATCGTGGGCTGCTGGCTTAGCGATCCATTAAACGAATATTTCTACGGAAGACGAGGTGCGATTTTTGTTGCGTCTCTCTTTAGCTTTGCAACGGTCATTGGTGCGGCCTGCGCCACAAGCTGGCAAACACTTCTTATCTGTCGAGTACTGCTCGGTTTTGGTATGGGTGCGAAGGCTTCTGTTGTGCCCATCTTCATATCTGAGACGGCACCAACCTACGTACGTGGTAGTTTGGTCATCTGCTGGCAAATTTTCGTCACATGTGGCATCTTGCTAGGCAGTATTGCCTGCTTAGTCGTTGCATCAAACTGGAGATTCCAAATAGCATCTGCTTTCATCCCACCCCTACCACTTCTGATTCTCGTCCTCATGTGCGTTGAGTCACCACGCTGGCTTCTCAAAAAAGGCAGATACCAAGAGGCCTACAAATCATACCAGGTACTCCGAGAGACTCCCGTTCAAGCTTGCCGTGATTTCTATTATACGCACCGCCAAATTCAAAGCGAGACAAGATATTTTTCCAGCCAAGTCCGAGAAAGACAAGATATCGAAATGAGATCAGCGCGTGGTAGCATAGGAAGTCACACGGACTTTTCAGTTGGACATGACCGCTTTCAAGCCGAGGTCCGCTTGACAGGCTATTGGATGCGTTTCTTACAGCTCTTCTTCGTGCCACGGATCCGTCGAGCAACTATCGCGGCAGTTGTTGTGATGGTCTCCCAACAACTTTGTGGAATCAACATTCTCTCTTTCCTTTCTAGCACAGTCTTCAACGACACATTTAGTTCTGAATCGCCGAGTCTCGTTGACCCGCAGAATAAGAAGACTGCCTTGTGGATCAGTTTTGGATTCGGTCTTACCAATCATCTTTTCACTTGGCTAGCGCTCAACAATATTGATAAACGGGGCCGACGGTGGTTATTGAACCGCAGCTTCCCAGCAATGGCTGTCACACTCCTTATTACCAGCATGTGTTTCTTGATCAAGGATACCAATGTGCGCGTTGGTCTAGTAGCAACCTTTTTCATCTTATTTACCCTGGCCTATTCTCCTGGTGAAGGACCAGTTGCATTCACTCTCTCTTCAGAAGTATTTCCTCTCGTCAATCGTGAAGTCGGAATGAGTTTCGCCGTGTTTTGGAATCTTATAGGAGCTGGTATATTAGCTCTTGTCGTCCCTCAACTTGCTTACTCTATGAGGTATTCAGGTCTTCTTGGTCTTTTCGCAGGTCTGAACGTGGTCGCCTTTTTCCTGGCATATCTGCTCGTGCCAGAAACCGCACGCGTTGGACTTGAAGAACTCAATGACATATTTGAGGTGCCCACCAAAGTGCACATCAAATATCAAGTCGCTATGGCACGATGGAAAGTTGGCCTGGATAAAGAAGAACCAGCGCCTCTGTATGTTTGGGCAAAAGACCACAGGCCAAAGACACCAACACTAGAAAGGGCGTCTAATTCTTTCACGCGTTAGATTGTTGAGTGTGTCTCACATTTCCTCTTCCATTCTAACAGCCATATCAAAAAATGTATTTACACGCACGATCAATCATGTATGAGATGTGTCAAATGCCACTGTCGTATGTTTTTGTAAAATGATGACTTTCGACAAGAGTAGATTAACTCAAGTGTGAATGACAGCTGTGTTCCTACTTTTAGGTGGTCTTAAGTTGATGGTTCGGATAGCCTCTACCAGAATCGATAGTTTTGAAAAGTCCACTCGGGGTTCACCCCAAGTGGGTGGTGGACGGACCCGCAGATCTATCTCGGCTGTAACCCTCCTACGTTTTGAAACCCCCAAATTTTGTGCCCAAAATCTTGCCCTTTACCAATTTGTAAGCAGATTATAAAATCTATCTAGATATCAAAGGTGAGACAATCTTGTGCGCTCTCAGCAGATGCCTTCCTCTATAGATACCTCTCGAAGAGATGCCAGACAACGTGATAGACTTATTATGCCTTGGGTACCAAAAGTTCCAACAGTGGTTTTTTGCACTGAAAAGATGTACTCCTGCGGGATCTTAAGTGGAAAACTGACTGTAACATAACTGCTCTAATTCTGTGTCCAACCGATCGGACGTGCTACAAAGTATCCTGCCATCCTTCAGCTCGAGACTTCTATACCGACTTCCCGTTTATGTTCTATTTTGGCGCATTTGCCGCAGCCGGAGAAGCCAAAAGGTGTAGCTCATTCAACCCACTGTCTTATCGCTCGTGGACCGGAAATCCACGTCGTTCCAAATATCGATGCTGAGAATGGGGGGGACTAGAAATGTCATTGTTGAAGTAATTTCGCGCCCAACCTCACAAGCTCAGTCTGGATTACTAAACACTTGAATAAGATACAAGAGCCTCACGTCTTTCTTTTACAATTAGAAATGTTTGAAGGCAATAGAAAAAGGAATTTGCTCATGGGTAGTAGTTACCTCGGAAGCGGCATTTCTAACTGGACGCGTAGACATTGCCTTTCCGTCCGGGGTGAGGCGAAATGCTTACTGCATATCACACAAAACCTCACGTGGCTGCGTCAAGAAAGCCAGTCAGGTTGTATCTGCTCGCGTCCTTTCTGCATCGTGGACACCCTCATTTCGGACCCTGCATTTTATGACGTGGAAGTTTTGTTTTTCCGCCTCAGTCAAGTTCTGTCTTCGGTGAGCGACATCGCTCTACATTAGAGGACCACTCGATCACTGTTCATGGTTAAATTCAACGTCGTATTTCCGCCGTCTTTGACGAGAATAGAGCGCCCGAGATCTTGGAGAGTTGAGCGATGCTCAATGGATTTCTCCCAGGCTTCTTCGCCCTCATTTTTAGGGTCTGACAGGCATCCATCTTTATCAAGGCTCTTGGGACATTAACGTTATGGGAACCCAGTGTACCGGCAACTATCTTACTCAGACCGTAGATATGCCGACAATCGGTGGACCTTAGTGCATCTGCATTATGCTGGTCGGCATTTGGTTTTACGGTTATGTGGACGGGCTGTTGGCTTGTAATGTTACATTAGGCAAAAGGTTGAAAGATCAACCTTGGACGTAATGTCTGCATAATTAAGTCAGCGCTCGAGCTGATGTTATCGGAGTCCGAATAATTCCATGGGATTGCATCCTGCCATTACATCCTGCCATTAATTCTTTAGTGACCAGACTGACCGTTCAATGCGAGTGTCTTTTTGGAGCCAATCTTACGATGACATCGACCAATCATGGCCTGCTTTTAATTGACGGACGCTTGGTTGCCCCTTGGTTGCCCCACGTTGGCTGATCTAATGTGGGGAAGTGATGCGGCCTCAACACTTATGTCACGGCATATTCAGGATTAGGCAGGCCAAGGTTGGTGGCTTTCTGGGCAGCGGAATACACGGCTGGGGCGCAGTATTTTGTCCAGCCTCCATTACTGGAACAGCATGACTGTCGTGCACCTCGTCACGCTCCAGGCTGCACAGCCTCTACAGAGGTTGAAGCAAACTGTGGCCAGAGCGATTGCTCGTCACCGGGGAGTTTGGACAAAGTCGAGACTTTGATAGACTGAGAATCCCATTACTCGCGTTGCACGTCACTGATGTGTTACTCATATCCTTCGGGCACTTTTGGCATCTATCTCATTCCTGGCCTTGCTTACTCTATATCATTTTTCAAAAACTCTTTCTTTGGTCACAGATTCCACATCAAAGCAATGCAGACATGGATGCGTTTCAAGTTGCCGCAGGCGCCGTTGAACTGGCCGAACTGGCCTTCAGGCTCTATGAAACTCTAACACAGTTCGTAGCAAGAGTGAAAGATGCGGACGAAGAAGCCCTTGAACTTCGCGATACTGTACAGAGGTCGCGCAGGACACTGAAAGCTGCACGCGAGATCCTGCTCGCCCGAGAAATGGATGCTGACCGGGGTACCCCAACCCTGCAAGAAAGGCAAATTTGGAGCAACATCCACGAAACTCTCAAAAGTTGGGATCGGAATGTAGAAAGGTTCAAGGAGCGCATCAAGAATGTCTCCAAAGCTGGTGGAGAGCGAACCTCGTTGATTTGGATTGAAAAAACGTTGCTACAACTAAAGCTTGATCGCAAGGCTCCGACCATTCAGCGATTTCAGAAAAAATTGGCAGAGCACATGCAGGAGCTCAGTCTCTCTCTCCAATGTCTCAACATGTAAGTTACCCAGTCTTGCGCTCCCTTTTTTTGCTAATTTGATACAGATTCATGCAAAAAGATAAAGACGAGCTGATTAAAAAATTATCACAAGCATTAGAGAGATTGGTCACAGGCGATGTCATCAATAATGATATTATATTTCCTCCAACTTCCACGGAAGAACGAAAGCCTACAAGACACAGGAGTCGACATGAGAAAACCATGCATAAATGCATTCATACTGCCTACGCCGTTGTAGAAAGGATGTCAGAAGCAGGTTCGACCATCCAAACACCGGCTTCTATTGCGAACGACGATGACTGGATTACCGACGATGAGACCGAATTTGCTGATTATGGCACTGATATTGGGAGGCATCTGACAGCTGAAAAAATGCCACCAGACAAGGTCCGTTTGGAAGACAAGGGCGCTGCTTCAGTCGTCGAGCGTGTTGAGAATATTGCAAGGTACCAACCGGATTTTGATAACCCCACCCCCCAAGATGTGCTACAAGCCGTCATTGAAAATTACGGACTGGAGGCAAGTCGTGCGTTTAATAGATGTCAATATCAGCAGGCAGAGGAGCATCAGCGAAGGATGATTGAACGTGCTGAAGAGTGGAATGCGTATTTGTACGAGCCTCCCCAACTCATCGGGCCCTTGAAACTCCGCTTGGTGCAATTGCTCAAGGATCAGGGCACAGGGCAACAGCTTGCCGAATCAGCCAAAATCATCGAAGATATCTTGTCGAATTTGTCAAGTGATGCAACAGCACACGAAAGATTGACCCTGGTTCTGGAATACGCTGAAATTAAATTTGCACAACATAAGCAGGGACGAAAACTCGAAGATCTCCAGGAATCGGACAAGGCTGCAAAGCGAGGTTTGATTCTCTCACGCGAATCCCAGCACCTGGCAGACCCAGATTTGCAAAGGGCAGCCGAACTATATGTGCAAATACTGGAGTATCAAGGGCTCCAAAGTGAGGCCGACACGTACCGAAAGTTTTATTTACAGTCTGATGCCACACCTCCAGCATCTCCTGAGATAATCGACGAGGGTAGTTCATCTCGATTTTCTTTACGGCCTTCTGAAAGTTCCGTAGACCCCAACGGCTTGGATTATGATGGCTGTCCCAACCTCATTTCCGCCATCATAAACATGGACATTAACGGCATCGACAACCTCCTCTCTCACTCAGCCAAAACGGAAACCGTACACGACGGCAAAAATGCCTTGATGTATGCTGTCGACTCCGGCTATGGGCCAATCGTTACAAAACTGCAAAAAGCCAATGCTCGCATTGACCTTGATGTCTCTCCGAATGGCATAGGATCCACGGCCCTCCACTATGCAATCACGCAGCGAAACCCGAACATGGTCGACACCCTCCTTTCGCACGGCGCCGACATCGAGCTCCGATACAACGGGCTCACGCCGTTACACTGCGCTGCGATCCAGAAATCCCCCGACCTCATCACAGTCCTACTACGCCGTGGCGCCGCCATTAACGCCACTGACGCCGATGGATTTACGCCGCTACACCATGCGTTACGTAATGGCAGTAATGGAGCCGATACGGCGCGGCTGCTCCTGCAGCACCGTGATGTGAATCCGAATATTCAATGCGCAGGGGATAAATGGACACCTTTGCACTATACCGTGGTGGACAAGAACCTCGAGGCAGCGCAGGTGTTGCTGAACCACGTTCCGATGGTGAACCTCGAGGTCGAAGACGCGGGTGGACGGACAGCCGCCATGCTAGCGGCGCTGTCCAAAGGGTATGAGGTGTTGGAGCTGTTGCTGAAAGAAGGGGCGTTGATTCCGTGGGAGAAGCCGCCCCCGAACTTGTTGAGAAATATCGAGTGGTTGCTAATCAAGACGAAGAAGGAGAGGAGTGAGCAAGAGGGTTTGGCAAGGGTGGGAAGTCGTACGAGTAGTCTGACGGATAGTGTGGTGGGGACAAGAGAAAGGAAGAATTCGTTGAATCCATTCAGGAGAAGGAAGAGTAGTCGGACGTCGCCCGGAAGGGAATAAGAGATGGATAGGTACCTAGCTGACGGGCGTTCTATGGGGTTCGTGGTTCGATAGCGTTTTTAGCCAAGCGATACCCCAGGGTTTTGGAATGATGGTTTTTGATTTTCGCAATGGTCTATTTTGCATCTTCGTCGACAAATTCAACGAGCGCGGTACCAGCTTTGCACATGTCCTGGTTCATCAAGTATTAGTATTTTTCTGTACAGTCTTCACATAGACTCCAAACTTAAAAATGTTATGACTTACTCCGGCTTTGTGCACGACCTTTCCCACGAGTCCATCCTGTGGACTCCGTATCACTGTTTCCATCTTCATGCTCTCAATTACCACCAAGGCCTGATCTTTCTTCACGTTATCGCCTTCTTTCACATCTACGCGCAAAACCTTGCACGGCATCGGCGCCAACACGCTGTTCACGACTGTCTTCATACCCAATGCCTCTTCCGCCCACTTTGGTATCCCAAGCTGAAGTCTGTACTGCTTCCCTTGCTGGAATAGCGTCAGGTGTTCGCCCTCACGCACAAAAGTTGCATCGAGACGCGTATGGGGGAAGAAACTCGTAAGAGTCTTTCCATCACTATTTAACTGGGTTTCAATCGGAGCAAACTTCCTGCCATCAACCGCCACCACGAATGTAGATGGTGCAATTTGCCGCGCCTGTACGTTTTGCGCTTTGTTGCTCTCGGGCTTTCCATCCGCCGCGACTTCTACAAGATGTATCTCGCGCGCCTGGAAATTTGCACCAAAACCTATCGTGCTGCCCGCCGCATCAAAGACTGAACCTAATACCTGTTGCATCTGCGCTTCCTGCAGAAGTAGGCCTAGAGCCACTTGCGCATACACTTTTGGCTGAGTTGCCTCCATTGCAAAAAGCTCGTCTCGGTGCTTCTCAATATACCCAGTCTCCACGTCTCCAGACACAAAGGCAGGACTCACGCATAAGCGCTTCAGAAACTCAATATTAGTGATGGGTCCGGCGATCTCGTAGCTTTCAAGCGCAGCATGGAGTTTCTGGAGCGCTGAAGTGCGGTCGGGACCGCGAACGATGAGTTTGGAGATCATGGGATCGTAGTGCGAGGAGACTTCATCGCCCTGGACGAAGCCAGCGTCGATGCGGACGGTGGACGTGGCTGGGGGAGTGCGAAGATGTGTCAATAAGCCTGTAGATGGAATAAAGTTCATCGCTGGGTTTTCGGCGTAAATACGTGCCTCTATCGCATGACCCCTCTGTTTGATTTTTTCTTCAACCTGGGCCTGGGAGAGCGGCAAGGGTGAGCCCTGGGCAACGAGAAGTTGCCAGTGGACGAGGTCCTCGCCAGTAACCATTTCGGTAACGGGATGTTCGACTTGTAGACGGGTGTTCATTTCCATGAAAAAGAATTCTCCCGTCTCATTATCGAAGATAAATTCAACAGTCCCCGCACCCTCATATCCCACAGCCAAAGCCGCCTTTCTTGCCTTTTCCCATAAATCTTGCCGAATCTCCTCGCCTAAGTTCGGTGCTGGCGACTCTTCAAGAATCTTTTGATGGCGACGCTGGATGCTACAATCTCGTTCTCCCAAAGCCACACAGTTTCCGTATTTGTCTGCAAAGATCTGGACTTCCACATGCCGGGGAGTGGTAATATATTTCTCGACCAGCATCGTATCGTCACCGAATGAATTCTTTGCCTCGCTCTTTGCACTCTCCAATCGTGACGAAAATTCGTCCGGACTATGCGCAATACGCATGCCCTTGCCTCCACCACCTTTTACCGCTTTGAGAAGCACTGGAAATCCAACTTTGGAAGCTTCAGTTGCTAGATATTCCGGATGTTGATTTGTGCCATGATATCCAGGTATGCATGGTACACCTGCCTTTGTCATTATCTCTTTCGACCGACTTTTGTTCCCCATCGCCTCAATCGCGTCTGCTGGAGGTCCAATAAATATGAGGCCAGCTGACCTACATTTCTCAGCAAAGGCGGAGTTCTCGCTAAGAAATCCATAGCCTGGGTGTATGCCATCGCAATTTTGTTCTTTGGCTACATCGATGATACGATCGCCATTGAGGTATGCCGTTGGAGTTCCAAGATTGACGGCGAATGGAGAAGATAAGGCATGTTGAGAACGAGCGTCCGGATCGGTGTAGAGAGTT
This sequence comes from Astrothelium macrocarpum, assembly GCA_021030915.1. Lineage (NCBI taxonomy): Eukaryota > Fungi > Ascomycota > Dothideomycetes > Trypetheliales > Trypetheliaceae > Astrothelium > Astrothelium macrocarpum. The sequence goes on along the minus strand of JAGEMR010000072.1, from coordinate 74,207 downwards.
GTGGTTCGAATGCCATATTCAGATGCAGTGCGGTTTACACGGAGGGCAATTTCACCCCGATTCGCGATTAAAATGGATCGGAGGGGTCGGTGTTCTGAGCTTTTGTATGCAGATGAATGTGAGCTTCGTCTGTTCTTTGATGATATAGATGGGCAAAAAATGCGGCTCTTCAATCCTCTTGCCTGTAATCGGTTCATTGTAAACATACCACTAATTCCGCAAAAGAATTCAGACATTCAATGTTCCAGAGTATCCATAGTATGGGATGGGATGGATAGGTATTTACATGTAAAGGATTGGATTTTGGGCTCAGAGCCGATGGTAAGCGGGCAGCGGGGACTTGTCTCGTACAGGATCAGCAAATGTTCCGAACCCTAATGAAATCTATCTCGGTGAGATGTCCATTGGTTGTTTCTTAACAGACCCTAGTGGACTTGGATGTTTTCCTACTTATACAAAAAATGTTTCAGGATTCAGTTGCGATAGCCATAACAATTTGAAGCAAGTACCCCTGGAGTTCGGGCAGCTCCCGTACAGAAGGGCAGGAAGCACTGCGATTGGCTGTAACGGAACAAAAGAAGCTGCAAGGCATTGGGCGTATGCATAGTGCTCCCTCCATGAATGCAAGATTGTTTTCGTGACGCGTGATGCAGCCGATTTCTGGCTTCCTGGCTCACGTCGGATCGGACTTTTGGTGTGAGACGAGTACCTCCGCACCTCTGTAGACAATCCAACAAATTGCCCCCTCTTCTTCCATCTTTCCAATCTTGTACTTACCACTTCTCCAAAAAAGCTGTTCCTCAATCTCCCATCAGAGATAAATAATCCGTGCTGTCCCTCAAGATAAAATCAACTTCGAATAACGTGCGCGCATTCCACCATCATTTTCAGCTTCTGACCTGCATCACGAACCAAGGCGCCTAACAATTTCCGCTTCTCTTAGACTACTCTGACCGCCTCATTCCACCATATTCAACTGCTGCCCGACCACTAGCTCTCGTCCGACTATACATGTCATGTTCATACACAGCTGAACGCGATCCTCAACACAGCATCAGTCCGAGTCGTTGCTTTCCCATCTCGGATCAAAATGTCCGACTATGGAGAAGATGATTATGATGACTATGATCTGGACTACGAATACATCTATGTAGAAGATGAATTTGGAATCGCAGTAAGTGCCCGTTTTGAAGTTTCACCCGACTTGGTCCACAGATTAATTTCGACGCTACTATCCGCAAATCCATTGTTCCACTATGCATGAACCCGGACTTACAAAGAGTTCTTCACAGGATGACCTCGCCGAACACGCTGTTGCATCCCCACCCTATACCTTCTACGAGTATGAAGCGGAGCAGGATAACTACGACCCGTATGCATACTTCAATGATATCGAGTACACGTCGGACGGTTATTTTGATGACATTGCGGACAATGGTAAATTGGCGACACCGAACAGGCTTTGGCAAAAACACAACGATGCTTCCAATGTTAAGGCGGGCCAGAAAAGGAAGGCATCAACTCCGATTGGTCACACGCAACCAGCCAAGAAAAAATCCCGATTGGCGACGCAAGAGAATCTTGAAGACGACCTGCCGCCAACCGTTATTTGGGTTCCACGGGATGAAAGACCTGGCATTGTCGGGTACGCAGATGAGGGTAAGGTTGCCGCGACGACGGGTCCGTTTGCCCTCCTTGTGGATTGGAAAGATCGGATTGGAAACTTTAAGCCAGGACTTGGAAAGGGTAAAGTTGTAAAAGAGCTCGAGGTAGTTGACTTGGGGGACGGCGATGATGGAGATGTAGATGATCTCGACGAAGAGGACTACGAGAACGATGAAAACACTGTAGATGAGCAGGCGATTCAAGAAAGCTTGAAAAGAGCGCTCACTGAAAGGCTCAAATCGTCAGGAATGGGAAGTGACATGGATCAAGATACGCTTCTGCAATATGCGATGCGTATGCTTTCCAACGAAAACGAATCCGACGACATCGCTGGCGAGCTTGCATCCAACCTTCTGGGAAAGGTAACTGAAGGGCCAGAAGGCGCTGGCATAACGCAATGGCTAGGTGAACAGGGTGTGAATTTAGACGACGAAGATGAAGATGGAGCGAGTGACTGGCAGACCGAAACAGGTGACATTCCTGAGGAGAAAGTCTCTACTCCAATTTCGCCTCTGCCAGCTTTGCCTTCTGCTCAACGCCCTCCAACACCTGAATCAACACAATCATCAAGTGGCAGTGGGAAAGGCTCAAAGTCCATTGATATCGCGGAACCCGGTACAATCACAAATCCAGTTGTGTCTACAAGTCAAGGTGGAGGCAACCCCTCGGAGCCCACCACATCTAAGTCAAGGAAGCGCAAGGCAGAAGCGCCAAAGCAGAGAACACCAGGCAATGTCGATCATGATGTGGAATCGGAGCCTCCACCAGCGAAAAGAGTAGCGTCTTATGCCGCACCAACAGCGAGCAGTCGCCGCAAAGCTACGCCTACCACGGCATCATCTACAAAATCCCGTGATCGAATTACCGGAAAGAAGTCTTGATGCTGTTTCGAAGATAAGGCTGAATATTTCTGTACGGAGTGGGCGTAAACAGGTTACATGAGCGGCATTTTTGGCGCATAATTGCCTTTACGCGCATGGTGTTTGGGAAAGGGGATTTGCTCCCATGGTACACATAGACTACCAACAACATGAATTAGGGTCGTGGCCGCAGCGACAGTTTAGTAAAAAAGTTGGTCAGAACTCCGCACATTGACTTGACGAGAAACCTTTCAAAGTAATGGTAGTGAGGTGCACGAAGCAACCTGGCGGGTTGTTAAAATACCAATTTGCCTAGGCTTGCAGTCGTGAAGAAAGTTTAAACTATTCGCCGTGCAGTCAAATTATGTGCGGACGATATTGCACCCCACCAGATCGTATGAATACAATAATAACAAACAAAACAGTCGTAGTCCTCACTTACTGCAACGAGTTCGTGCGATGGTTCATTCTTTGTGAGATAAGGTGTTGTGTGAACGCATAGCAGAGCATGAAGTTTAGAGTCATGGTCTCCTTGAAGGACCGGTATTCTCTCGACAAGAAACGCTCACAAATGGAGCCGGGACAGAAGAATAGCAATGGCGCGAAGTTAGGTATATCTATTGGATGAGCTTGAGGCGTGCCCCACCTACTTTAGTAGGTCTAGCTTATAATGACCGAGGCATAAACATATCGACACGGCAATGTCCATCCAAAAGCCGTGTGAACAATGATAACACGCTAAGTGGACTGAGGTAATTTAGCTGTAGAGAAGTTGTTCATGAACTTACTTCCCCAACGAGATCCAGTGCTTGAGTATATTTCTCTTCTGCGCCTCACAAGGTAGTGTAGCTAGACACGGGACGAGTTTTGCAGGAAGAGGGCTGACCTTATAATTTCCTTATTGGTACTAGCTACCGATCAGCTACCTGCCATACATCGCTTGCACACTGAACCCACATTCATCGGTCATGGACTAAGGGGAAGCCCAGAAAGATCTCGCTGTCCACGTAAAAGCGTCGAAACTACAGCGTCAAGATAAGAGAGCCAGAGGAAAGCCAGCACCTGCAACCGGCGCAAAAGCCAAGCGCCGACACGAAAGGTATATCACAGCTACCTCTTGACATCTGGTCACTGACACTGTCCTGGTCTTACTGTCACTCACGTCGTTCATTTGGCTTTGGCTCAAGGACCGTCTATGCCAATAATATCAACTGCATTACGTGCGAGCGAAGGTAAAATTACCACTTTCGAGATGATTTTGCTCAGTTTGAACATCTTCCACCCCTCAAAAGAGTCCCGATTTGCAGACAAAAACCTTATTTACTTCATCTACGTGTTAAAAGATTGAGATTGCGATGGGGGTACCAGGCGTGGGATTACTTCAGGAGTGACACTTCCAGTTCCACCTATCGGTGACTACAATTCCTTTGGCTGCCCACAGGCACTAAGTCGCGCAGGGGTAAAAGCCTACGATCTTACCCCATTCATCGACTAGCTGTCAAGAATGGCATCATTGTACTCGAGCGGCTCTGATCATGCCATTGATGTATAACTATGTACTTCTTCGAATCCTCCTTACCATCAAACCAATTCACCGACTGTGCATTGCATAGCCACTGAACACAAGAGGATATTGTAGTCAAAGCTAGTGATTACGCCGTGAGTATACCCCCTATTGTGAACAGATTCTCTGGTATATTAATATGCGGGTTTTCACAGATTCAGCAGCTTCGACAGTGCCTCTGGATATCTTGTGCCCTGAATTTCATATTGCGACACAATCGTCTCAAGGTCTTGCATGCCCTGATCAGACAGCACCGCCGGATTAGCATTCTCGTAAACGTGTTCTGGACTCGCTAGAATGCCATATGAGCGGTACGATCCTATATTTTATGTGTCAAAAACAAGGAGAACGTACAGGTACCAGGGATGGGAATAATGTCCGGCATGCCCGGCTTCTTCGCCAGCGCCAACAGCCAACCCAGCGCCAGCTGAGACGGCGTGCAGCCCTTTTGCGCAGCAAATTCCGCAAGGGCGTCTACCAACTTTAGATTCTCGTCGAAGTTGCCCTGGGCAAAGCGCGGAAACATCTTGCGCAGGAACTCGGGCGCATCGTCGGGCGACCTCATCTGCGCAGTCAGCATACCGTGACCCAGCGGACAGTACCTGCAGCGACAAAGACAAAACATCAGCCGATCTCGCTCGTTGAGTTAACGAGCTGCATAATAGTGGAAGCATACGCCAAAATAGGTATCCCAAGCTCCCCACACGCCTCCACAATCCCATTCTCCAGCGGCTCCCGCACCCACAGCGACAACTCCACCTCCACCGCCACAACCTCCACCACCTCCGCCGCCCGCCTGATTGTCTCCGCGCTTACTTCCGTCAGCGCCACACCCCCGATCTTCCCGGCCTGCACCAGCTCCCGCAGCGCTCCCAGGCTGTCCTCCAACGGCACCGTGACATCCCGCCGCGCCATCTCAAACATGTCGATCTTCGCCACGCCGTTCAGGCGCTGCAGACAGCTGTCGACGCTGGCACGGATGGCATCGGGCGAGCCCGTCGGCGACATGCTGGCGACATCGAAGGCGCCCTTGATGTTCAGCGCGATCTTGTCGGCATCGCCGGGGTGTGCGCGGAAGAAGTCGTGCAGGAGCGTCAGCGAGTTGTTCTGCGGCGTGCCGTAGAAGTCGCTGCCGTTCCAGCAGGTGCAGCCCGTCTCGATGGCCGCGCGGAGGACGCTGAAGGCGCGGGCGGAGGGGATGGTGCGGTCGCGAGGGGTCAGGGGGATCATGCCTAAGCCGATTGGGCCGACTTGGTGACCGCCGATTTGAGGCATGGGGGCTGTTTAGGATGATGTATCTTTGTTTGATTGCTAGGGCAGGATGTTGTGAGGATTAAGTCGTTGGAGGGGATGAGTTTTGTACGGGTTAGATGAGGGACTCACTGAGGATATGCTTCTGTTTTATATCACACCCTACACCTTATCAAGAGTGGCACGGAGCCGAACAAGGCGTGCAGGGGTGAAGGAGAGTGATGCATCTTTTATTGTGCAACCTACCAATTGATGTAACTGGAAATGCTACTTCGGAGATAGTCCCGATTCGCCCGAGATGCGAATTTCTTACATCTGCTACCCTAATTTAGAGGATCACAAACATTAAAACCCTTTTGGAAAACCTTTTAGTGAGCATAGTTTATTACGAATTCAGGCAAATTGGATTCTCGACCTTTTGTTCGGTTAGATAGAATATACAAGATTAGATCCAGAGTGACACTTCTAACTGAAACCCAGCGGTGAATCTTAGCACAGCCTGACTTGCCTTACTGGAGTTAAAATTTATGTCCGTGAGACGATTCCAGTCGTCAACAGATTTGCGCGCATTGGCGCCAGAGTCCTCATTTGTCCCCCGGATCTGTTGTTTTTCTGCTTTATCATTTTCTTGCTGGCGACGTCGATTACCTGAATTAGGAGTTGCTTCGTGTTTTGTTACTGTGAGCACTTCAACCCGGCACTGCATCCTTTGTACCCTACAATCACAATTATTCAGATTTGAAAATTTCTCACTATTGGTTCGTTTTCGGAGAGAAGCCAAGGGCGGCCTCATTTCCAAATCCAAGTACTGCCTGGAACTCCTCTTGGTATGGTCTCTTAGTAATCCATTTCTTCAGCGGCTAGAGGAATAACAAAGACTCGCCAGCATTAGGATATTCAAGAAATTGCCCCTGACTCTCTCTCGTCGTAGGAACATCAGCAAGATCTCACTCCAAATTCCATTAGCCAGACATGAAGCTTGTCGTTACTGGCGGGAGCGGCTTCGTAGCTACCGAAATCATACGCCAGGCTCTTCAAAAACCCAAGATTACTTCTGTCGTTGCGCTTGCTCGTCAGCAAGTACAGGTGCCGCTAGAAATCGAAGTCGAAGCCAATGCTCAGAAGCTTCAGAGCATCGTCGTTGACGATTATTTGCATTATTCGGACGACACGAAAAACAAGTTGACGGGTGCTAATGCCTGCATCTGGTGAGCTTGTCTCTTCGAAGTCTGAGACTAATTAAGACAATTTACAGTGCCTGTCCCGTGTTTTACGCGCCAGCTACTGAGTCTTGGTCTTCAGCTAATGAGATCATTGAGTCAAAGTTACGCTAATGAGACTTTTCTTCAAGGACAGTGGCAATCACCCCAAGCAAGTCCAAAAATTACGAAGACAAATATGTGCGTGAGAACAACCTCGACTGCACTATGGCAGGTCTTAGCACGTGCTTTGAGACGTGTGCGAAAAGTCCAACTCCGTTCCGCTTCATGTATGTGAGTGGTCTCTTCGCCGAAAGGGACAGAAATCGGATACCACTGGCTTTGCCGGAATATTTTTGGCAACGAGTAAGCTACAGTGAGCTCATTGTCTTTGTTTCGCAGACGAATAATTGTGATCAAATAGGGCGATGTGGAGAATGATGTGCTTGCCTTTGCAGCTCAACACAACGGTCAAATCGAGGCGTGTGTGGCCAAGCCCGGTGTCATCACTACCCCGGCGAAGACTGTGGCGGGCAATTATCCTCGGATCGACCTGTCAGAACTCTCCGCTGCAATCTTGGATCAGGTCATTGATGGCTTCGCTAAGGAGCCGTTGCTAAATGATGACCTGGTTCGGCTCGGCCAGCAGGCATTGCAAGAGGGTCGGTGATCTCGAGTCACGGTGTCAGTATGGTGAATCTGAGTATGCATATTGGATTGAGATGTCATCTAGCAATGCTGGCCATTCTATGTTGGACTTTACTGCACCTCTATCTTCTTCCAACTGGGAAAAGATCAGACTTGATGGCTGCGCATTAGACGCTGTTAAGGGACAGTGATTCGATGGTGGATATTGATTGTACAGTACTTGAAACAAGGCTACCAAAAATCGACGGCGGAGACGTAGAGATATGAATCAGGTTAGGAATAGAAATTTGGGAAAATAGAGCTGTAATAGATTTATTTACTTGCTAACCCAGGGACTTTTTGGACTATCTGCCTTCTATAGCGTAGTTCAATTCCCCTACTCACCGGATCAAAAGCGGAATTCTCAAATTAGAGCAATAATTTCCGTATGCGCATAAGTCGAGCTGAATGTTACTCAAGAGTTGTACTTGATAGGATTGCTAACACGATATTTGAACGTCGCTAATGGGATTGATTTGGAAAAGGTGAACCTTGGGACTTGGCGCTCGCGCACCGAATCGGCGTGCTCTGACACTGTAGTTGTGTTCCTCCCGATTTAAGTGATATGGGCCATAACAGACGAAGGTGCCGGTCTAGACTAGCCGTGTTGATGTTAGCAGGTAGACTCGTGAAGAGGAGCGAAGAGAGAGAGTTTTACTAGCAGCGAATTTGGAGGACGAAAGCTTGAAAGCAGGCTGTCCGGCAACCTTGGAATTGGACTAAGTTGAACAGTTCTACGCACAGCAGACAGGCAAGGGCAGGGCCCCGGGGAGGTACATGCTCTTGGCACAGACTAACTCGGCTGATGCGGAAATGAGCCACCCCCTGTAATGAGCCGCGCAACACCATGTCGTCTCATTAATTCGTTCGTAATTATCTCAATAATAATAGTTAGAATTGGAATTCTGTATATATATTGATAAATATAGACTGCGTAAAAGTGTTCGTAGGTATTTTTTTTTTGTTTTGAAATTGATTTGATTGATTTAATCATATTTTTAATAATAATCTATTCAATAATCTGTTTAATTTTTTTAATATTCATAAATTTTTCATTTATATTAATTTTGATAAATTTTTTATTTTAATTTATAAATTATTTATTCTAATTGAGATTTTAATTATTCATTTTGATTTTTTAATATTATATATTTTGTAATTATTTTTTTTAGTATTTTATTTATTTGATGAAATAAATATCGTATATTTTGATTTATTTTAATAGTTTTTTAATAATACGTATAATATTTTGGAATTATTATTTATTTTAAAATATTTTAAAAATAGATAAATAATTAGATTGAATGTGTTTATATTATAAAAAAATGATATTTTTGATAGATGAAATAGATATATTAAAAATAAATGATAAATTATATAAAATATTGAAATTTAATGATATCAGATTTATTATTTTTTATTTAATTCTAATATTTTATTTAATAAAATCTTTTTAATATATGAGATTATAATAATAAATAAAATGTTCTTTTTTAATAATAATAATATCATTTAAATAAATAAGAATTTCGATATAATTACGATAATATATTTTAATAAAATCAAAATTATATAAATTTAATGATTAAATAATATAAAATATATAAAAAATAAAAATATTAATTCGATTTTGAATTGAATTTTATAAATATAAAAAAATTCTAAATTGATATAATTATTATATTTATTATTATTAGAATATATTTATGAATGAAATATACGTGTTAATTAATTAAATTCTATTTTATTTAATATTCAATTATTTAATAAAATAATATAATATCAATCAAATAATTTATTTAAAAATATTTTTTTTTTTAAAAATGATGAACGGATTAATATATTTATTAAATAAATTAATAATTTTAATAATAATAATTATTTTTCCATTTTATAATATTTTTTTATAGATTTATTTTTTAAAAATATTAATAATTATAACTAAATTTGTATAAATTTTTAAATTTATATTTTATTTATTTATATTTTATATATTTTTTAATTGAATATTTAATCATTTATATATTTTTTTTATTAAAATAAGAAATACGTAAATTATTTTTTTGAATATATATTAACGTATTCCACAAGCGAGTGGAACACACAAGCGGGTGGAACACGAACACCAAAAATTTACCCCATTCATTTCAACATATAATATCTCAATCCAATAATGTACATTTAATTCATAAAAAAATTCGAATATAATTTATAATTCAGATTATTCAAAAAGATCAATTTAATACGAAAAAAGATATGATTATAATTTTTAATATTTATTATATAATTATATATCGAAAATATTTCAGAATCAAATCAAAAAAAAAAATTCAATCAAAATTTTTGAAATTTATAAAAATAAAAGAAGATATGATTATATATTATATATTTGATTTTAATATATAAAAATATTCTTTTATTTATATCCGAATTCGAAATATTATAAATTTATTATTTATTTTATAAAATGAAAAAAAAATTAAAAAAAATTGATTTATAAATTTTATCAAATAAAAAATTGAATTTAAAATGAAATTTAATCAAAAATTTGATTATCAAAAATATTTATATGAAAATTATGATATAATTAAAAATTGATTCTATTTAATAGATAATATTAAAATAAAATATGATATATTAAATAAAGATATTTAGAATTTTAATGAAAATGATTTTATAATAGAAATTATTTCAAATATTTTAAAGATTATTATTGATTTAAAAAAATATTATAAATCAAAATAAATTTAATCGAATAATTATAAATAAATTTTGATAATTTTAAATATTAATAAAATAAATCGAATAATTCCGTTTTTTATTATTTTTTAAAATAAAATTTATTAAAATTTTTGATATAATGAAAATTGATTATTATTCTAATAACGAATTATAATTTCTGAAAATGATTAAATAATAAATAAATTTGATATTAAATAAATTAAATATTTTAATATATATATAAAAAAGGAAATTATGAATATATATCGTTTATTGATTCTGAATAAATATGAAAATTATAATTTTATGAAATTTGAAAAATTTTATGAAAAAAATAAAATAATAATTTTTTATATAACGTATTCCACAAGCGAGCGGAACATACAAGCGAGTGGAACACGAATACCAAAAATTTATCCCACTTACTTCAACACATAATATCTGAACACAACAATATACATTCAATTCACAAAGAAATTCGAATATAATTTACAATTCAGATTATTCAAAAAGGTCAATTTGATACGAAAAAAGACGCGTTTATAATTTTTGACGTTTCTCATACGATCATATATCGAAGAAATCACGGCATTTAATCTAGAATCGATACACAATCCAATTCTTTGAAATTTACAAAAATAGAAAAGGATACGATTATATATCATATATTTAACCTTAATATACGAGAATTTTCTCTTATCTATATCCGAATTCGAAATATCGCAGATTTATTATTCATTTCATAAAATGAAAAAAAGATTGGAAAAAATTGACCTACAAATTTTATCAAACAAAAAACTGAATTTAAAATAAAATTTAATCAAAAATTTGATTATTAAAGATATTTATATAAAAATTTTGATATAATTAAAGACTGATTCCGATTAATGAATAATATCAAAATAAAATATGATATATTAAATGAAAATATCTAGAATTTTAATAAAAATTATTTTATGATAAAAATTATTTCAAATATTTCAAAAATTATTATTAATTTAAAAAAACGTCATAAATCAAAACAAATTCAATCGAATAATCGTGAATGAATTTTGATGATTTTAAATATCAGTAAAATAGGCCGAATAATCCCGCCTTTTATTATTTTTTAAGACAAAATCCATCAAAATTTTTGATATAATAAAAATCAATTATCATATTAATAGCGAATTATAATCTCTGAAAATGGCTGAATAACAAATGAATTTGATATTAAATGAATTAAATATTTTAATATATATATAAAAAAAGAAATTATAAATATATACCATTTATTGATTCTGAATAGATATGAGAATCATATTTTTATAAAATTTGAAAATTTTTGTAAAAAAAATAAAATAATAATTTTCTGTATACCGCCATATTCGTCGTATTTTTTATAGTCATTAAATGTGGGCTATTTTTCGCCTTTAAAGAAGACGTATTCGCGTCAGATCGAAATTTTGATATATAATCAGATCAATCATATCATAAAAACCGAATTCTTATCAATCTTTATTAATATATTTAAAATATCAATTACACAAAATCAGATTTTAGAAGATTTTAAAGATATTAGATTTATTCTTTTTGATTCATAAATAATTTTGAATAAATTAAATATTCGATTAAAAATTCCATTAGAATTATTCTTTTAGAAAATATTTTGAGAATCCAAAATATCAAAGAATATTAAAGAATTTGAATTTCAATTTATATTAATTTTTAAAAAATTTACCGATTTTTAAAAAAATTCGTCAATTGGATTTATTAAAATATTAAAAATTTTTATTAAAAATATATAAATAATGATATATTAATTTGAAATTATGAAAACACGAATTGAAGAATTTAAAATAATAAATACAGTTCATATAAAACGTAAAATACGCAAAAAAAAATATTTATAAATAAATAGAATTTTAAATAAAAAAAAAATCCAAAAATTAGATATCGCAAAAACTGGTAATACGAAATCTAGATATTTAAATGCTGATGAAAATGGTGGAACAGAAAATAATATTATTCGCCAAAAGCGCTGTAAAAACTGCGGAAAGACTGGATACAATATCAGAACATATGAAAATGATAAAAAAGAAGATTCTGAATCAGATGCAAATAATGTAAATAAAATTTCTGATAATGGTGTTGAATAATTGATGGTTTTTTGATTGAAATGGTAGCTTTTTTGGTGTTCGTGTTCCACTCGCTTGTATGTTCCGCTCGCTTGTGGAATACGTTATCGTTATATTTATTATATTTTTTATAATTATTGAATATGGATTATTTTTCGTTTTTAAAAAAGATATATTTATATCAGATTAAAATTTTGATATATAATCAAATTAATTATATCATAAAAATTGAATTTTTATCAATTTTTATTGATATATTTAATATATTAATTATAAAAATTCAGATTTTAAAAAATTTTCGAAATATTGATTTTATTTTTTTTAATTCATAAATGATATTAAAAAAATTAGATATTTGATTAAAAATTTTATCAAAATTTTTTTTATAAAAAAATATTTTAAAAATTTAAAATATCAAAAAATATCAAAAAATTTGAATTTTAATTTATATTAATTTTTAAAAAATTTATAAATTTTCAAAAAAATTTGTTTATTGAATTTATTAAAATTTTAAAAATTTTTATTAAAAATATATAAATGATAATATATTAATTTAAAATTATAAAAATACGAATTTAAAAATTTAAAATAATAAATATAATTCATATAAAATGTAAAATATATAAAAAAAAACGTTTATAAATAAATGGAATTTTAAATAAAAAAAAATTCAAAAATTGGATATTATAAAAATTAATAATGCGAAATCTAGACGTTTGAATGTTGATGAAAATAGTGGAATAGAAAATAATATCATACATCAAAGATGTTGTGAAAATTGTGGAAAGATTGGACACAATATTAGAATATATGAAAATTATGAAAAGGAAGATTCTAAATTAGATACAAATAATATAGATAGAATTTCTAATAATAGTGTTGAATAATTGATAGTTTTCTGATTGAGGTAGTAATTTTTTTGATATTCGTGTTCCACTCGCTTGTGTGTTCCACTCGCTTGTGGAATACGTTATTAAAAAAATATAATAAGAATTTTTTTGAATTTTAATCGAATATATATTTGATTAATAATTATTTTTTAAATTAATCTAATTTATGATATTATAATTGAATTAATATATATTATTATCAATTATTTATTCTATTATTTAATAAATTTTATAAAATATTATAATATTTCATAAATATATATTGATTTAATTTTTTATTTTGAAATTTTATAAATTGAATTATATTAATAATAAAAATAATATTCTTTTTTTTAATATAAATTGATATAATCGTTAAAAAATTAGAATGTGATAAAAGTTTAAATGGTTTTTTGGTGCGGAAAGTGACCGACTGATTGATATGACCGGCTGAGTGGTAAACCACGTTAATTAAATAATTTTTATTAATAAATTTAATAATAATTTAAATATATATTTTTTTTCGTTTATAATAATCATAATAAATTTATTTTAAATATTTTTCATTATTTTAAATTAATTTTTATATAAGTAATTTGATTTCAATTTATTTTAAAAATGAATATTTTTAATTCGAAATAATCGAATAATAAAATCAAATTCATATCCAATAATTTAAATATAAATTTATCAAATTATATATTTTAAAAAAAATAATAAATAATTCAATTATTTTAATTATTTTATTTACAATTCATAATAAAATAATAATATTATATATAACAATATCATAATTCATTTTGAAATAAATATAAAATAAAATGAAAATTTACATTTATATGTATTCGATTATATTAGATTCAATAATAAATTTGGTGAGAACTAATGTCGAGCTAATGTCGACGCTATGAATTAGCGCGGCCAAAACTTTTGGGACGCACCTCCGTACTCTTCTTCTTTCTCTTGGGAATTCTCCATGAACCTCGTCAGTACGCCATGTATTAAGGAACTGACGAGATGTTGCCAAACCCCTCCCCAAAAAAAGCGCAACAACTGTCGAGTAACAAGATACAAGATACAAGATACAAGAGATGATCAACCAACAGACCTCTTTCTCATATATTAAGAACGTTACTCTACGTAGAAAAAAATCCCAATTCTGACACGAATCAACAGTAAATAGTGACCTTCTTCTCCACCCGTTTTGTTTGGTCAAATCCGGTGTTTTGGCTCTTATAAAAAACGCTCAATTCCTACACGCCGGAAATGGTTGAGATGAAAGGTACTGCTCCGTGTTACAATACGTACTACCATAGCCTCTTCGGAGGTTGGGGCTTACGGTTCGGAGTTAGAACTTCGACACTTGGCTATCTTCGAGTCAATACCTTATCTAATCTTTCAAATTTTATTGCCCCAATTGGCTAGCCTGCTTGGACAAGGTCATAACAAGTGCGGTCAAAACCGCATAGTCGAGTTGAGCAGTCTAAGCAGTGTGCAATTTAAAACCTTAGGAAGGTATGCTCCCAGCCATATGTCTATTAGAATGTCGCTTACGCTTTGTATGGAGTCAAAATGCCTGTCAACACCTATGATGGCAGAACTGCACCTCCATATCGACCAGATGCATGGGATGACGAACCAATCTTTCTTGGTGCTGGCTCCTCTGGAAAGGTTGTTGTAGTAATCTCAGGAGATCGAAAATTCGCTCGCAAGGAGCTTAGGGGTAAAGATGCAGCTTCGACGCTTGAGAATGAATGCCGCATAATGGAGAGATTGATGAAACTACCGGACTTTAGACGAACCCACTTCGTCAACTTTCACGAGGCATATGTCAAACCCGTTCAAAACTCTATACGATTCTACCTCATAACGTCTCCCGTCGCAAATGGTGGGGATCTTATTCATTACTTGAATTCCGAGCGCTTGAATCCCGAATGCCCATATTCTGTACCAAAGGCAAACTTGCGGCAGATGATGGGCTGTCTAGCGAGCGGTCTTGCAAGCATGCATGAGAGGGAAATACGACATCACGATATTCACCCTGCGAACATCCTTGTCCACAACGATAAGCCGTTTTACACCGACTTTGGAATGTCGTACGACTTTAAAGGTCTTCCTAATAGCGAAACCAAAAATGCAAGACCAACCCACCAGTACCTATACCAAGCTCCGGAGTTTAGTAACAACACACCGAGAGGTAGGAAATCGGACGTCTTTGCGCTTGGTGGGGTTTTGTTCGAAATTGCGGCTGTTCTCACTGGCGACGAAAAGATGATGATGATTCGACCGTCGGAGTCTGGCAAACCGTTGTCAGATCGAAGTATACTCAAAATGGCTTGGGATGCCCTCTTCTCAGCCTCAGCAGGAAGTCCCTACTGGATGGAGCTCCTCATCATTTGTAAAATGCTTGAGTATAACCCTAAACGTCGGATAACAGCTCTGGATGCATGCCGAGCCCTTCTATCAAAGTGTCGATGCTGTAGAATGGTCCACTTGGAGTTATTTTGCAACGAATTGAAAGGGGGCCTTGGAAGGGTAGTCGAGACGTTCTTTGAGACCAGAATCGGCTTAAGTAGAGAGGAATTCTTCAGCATCATGAAATAAGTCATCGTGTGGTCCGGGCGCGGGCTTGATTCCCGCAGCTATGAACGCTTCCACTAGCAGATCGAACCTTGCAGGCCGCGCGAACTTAAGTAATCCGAGAGGTGTAAAGTTCCCGCTAGGCTGATCGTAGTGGTTCTGGGGATTATTACAGCCCGTAATGTTCACATTTGCCCCGTTCTGAACCAGGATGATGGCTTTTGAGAACGGCGAGCGGCTTACTGTAGAGTTTCTTGCAATACAAGCATAATGTAACGGCGTCCAGCCCCATTGATCTTGATTGTTGATATACCGGTGACAATCGGTTAAACAGAGATGCTGAAGAGCCTCGGCGTCAATACACCACTCTGATGCAAGGTGAAGTACAGTCAGTCCGTTATTCATGACCTTGGCCAGATTAACGCCTGAAGATTGGAGCAATTTAAGGCAGTTGACGGCATCCGATTCAGAGCGCAAAGCATTTTGCAGGGCTGACCAGCATTGCTGTCCAGATACGACATCCATTTGTATGCTGTCTTCAGCAGCGAGAAGCTGGAGGTATTGTAACGTCTTGGGTGGCCCGTAATTGCGGGCGATATTTAGTCCTGTAAGAGTCCTGCCTCTCACGACATCCGATACTTCTGCCCCATGTTTTACAAGCAGTCGGAAGGCATCGAGCCACAATTCCCATGTTGGAGGCAATTGTTCGAAATACTCGTTCTTTCGAGGATCCATTCCCGCTACAGCGAATAAAGGGGTCTTAATGTGCCTTAGTCAGTACTAGCATTTCTGGGGCATTGTTACTCTACACTTGATCGTCATCTGCTACATTCGGATCCGCGCCGCTTTGCAAGACACATTCAACAGCCTTAAAATGCCTTCCAGAGATTGCTACCTGTCATTGTAAATTTCATATCGCGACTTGTTTCTGGGGCAAAGTCTTCCGCTCACTAAAAGAGGTGTTTTGCCAGAGCAGATGGTTTGAGCATTTATGTCACCACTACCCTCCTTCAAAATTTGACGTATTAGCGAGACATCGCCTTGTTGACAAGCTTGCATGAGAGGAGAGTCGATCAGAACCCTATTTCGGACTCGCAAACTACATCGAAAGGGCGGCTTATTCTGAGTTGGATCGCTAAGGAAAGAAAGTTCCAACGTAATCGATGCTAGCATAAGCCATGAAGGGAAACAGAGACCAAAACAGATGAGTGTTCGAATTCCCATATCTTCTTTGCATCCTTCAGTTATGAGCCAGCCGTAAAGTCCAGAGGTCCTGAAGAGAGAGTTGGTTTTCCATAGTGAGGATCTAAATTTTCGATTTCGATATGTTATGGTCGAGTGCTGACCGGACGGCGGACCGCAGCTGGCTAATGCAATGGTGGTATTGCGATAAGTGATGGTAGCTAGGTGCCTACGTTGGAAATCATTAGCACAACAGTTTTTCAGTGGGCAGTACTCTACGTACAAGTGGATGGAGTTCTCGATCCGCTGCAGATTGTTTTCAGATACCATAAGGTGTTCCACTGCTTTGACCAATGCTTTGTGCTTGAAAAGGCGGTGGCGTAATTTCTCTTGTATAGAAGAGATCTTGCGATTTCCCGAATCATAGGGTTTGGTGCTATTTACAACCGTTTCAAAGTCCTCCTGTACCTCCAGGAGACCGTTTCGAACGTCTCGCCAAAGGTCGGTTGGAAGATCGATTTCAGTAGGTAGTGTCGAGAGAAGTATTCGTAACATTTGAAATTTCGCTTGCATTGACCGAAGCGTAAGTTGCAACCTTCGAAATTCCTCAGGAATATATCGAATCTCCTCTATAAGCTCGATGAGGGTGCTGCTTGTCTTTAAAATAACCTCAAGGAGCTGTACAATGGAAGCGATTCCACCAAAAATTGCCAGAGCCTCCATCTGCACAATCGTTCTAGGTG
Source organism: Astrothelium macrocarpum (assembly GCA_021030915.1). Taxonomy (NCBI): domain Eukaryota; kingdom Fungi; phylum Ascomycota; class Dothideomycetes; order Trypetheliales; family Trypetheliaceae; genus Astrothelium; species Astrothelium macrocarpum. The sequence continues at coordinate 56,769 of JAGEMR010000072.1, read as the reverse complement.
CGGGGAAATGATAGTACAGGGAGGGTACCAAAGTAATGTCTATGATGCATCAGGTTTATAAAAGGTACAATTATGGGAGATGATCGGTCTTCGAATCTCCAACGACCGCTTTGACAAGGCTATCAGATCCTATCAGTCACCTCAGCCTCGTGGAGTACTTACAGCACTCTGATGCCTCGTGATCGCCTGTGTTGCATCTCTGCCCAATCGGTATTGTGACATACCATCCCTATTCGTAACGTAGTTTTGATGCCGGTCGCCCTTGTAAAGCTTTTTTCAAGGATCTCTTGTCGAAGCATGTAGCAGTGGCTGCATTTTCCAGTAACATTTAGAGATTTGAGAACTTAGTTTGCTATCATGGCTAGCTATTCATTATATTGGGCTTGTGTGAGTTGGCCATTTCCGGTTTCGAATTCTTCCAGTGTTGACATTTCCAAGTGTATGTGCGGCGACAAACTCCCAGCTGCTTACTCTCTATGTAATAACACGGCTTGTCATCTCGATCCTCACTCTCGGTGCCGATCTTGTAAGTCCATCACTGAGGCACTTCCGTCTTCGCATTTGCTGCCGCCGCTATCGCCATCGCCATCGCCATTGCCACCGCAGCCGCCACTGCAAGCTCAAAGCTCTTGCAACATGGATCAAGGAAGGATCTATCGAACATATGTGTAGGAGAGTAGGTCGCGATATTGGGAGAAATAGCATGCTATGGACATGTGTGGTAGGCACAGCTTAAGGATCTGGATCGTGTTCTGGTGAGCATCGTGTCCACAATCTTCGATTGGATTTTTGGTGAAAAGAGCAATATGGCATATATACGCGATCGGTTTTTATGGAGGTCTCATTATCACGAACGATAAAGTATAGATTTTTTGGAAGGGCACAAGTGTTTACATTGTTAAGGGGAATTTACCGCCGTATGCACGACCCCGCTACGCAACGCTGACGCGATCAAACGCAAACCAAGGATCAATTTCAGTAGTGTCGATTGATTAGCGTAAGTAAGTGGAGAATGCTAGCTAAGAGCGCTACCCACAAGATGTGTGTGGAAGCGGCTAACACTAGTGTGCTGAATAAGCATTGGGGTCAACAACGCTGCAGTATGTGCGGCTTCCATGCAAAAGAATTCCGTGTGCGGTTGACCTAATAACGGGTGACAGAATTGGTCCACTAGCTAAAGGCGCACTGTAGAAGCCGGGCCTCAAAACTGCTGCAGGCCCGTGTTTCCTGTGGGCTGAAGTAGCTGCATTGTGGAAAATTTGAAGACTAAGGCGTTAGCAAATGCCTGCTTACGGCCAAAGCGAATTCGGACGCAATATAAATGGGCGAGCAAATGCGGAGCGGGAGAAGAAGCTTCTCTAGTCTCAATATTACAACTGCAGGTAATGCGGCAGATCGAGACTGTTCGATGGGGCTGAGCCGGCATCATTCACAGCTGGATGCAGCCTCGTCGCCTGGCATGGATATGCCAAGATTGTTCGCACTATTGTTTCTGATTGTCGCTTTTCTTTTTCATCAAAAGGTTTCTTATCATGAGAGAAGCACGCGTCAGAGGTGAAGCTGTTACACAGTCGCATCCACCATGGATCCGCTATCCGTTGGTGCCTCGATAATCGGTTTGCTTGGTGCGGCGGGCAAGATGACTTCTATTCTATATGGTATTACCACAAAAATCTCCGACGCTCCAGGTCTGGTCAAGACGGTTCTGGGCGAGATGTCAGATATTACGGCGGTTCTTGAACAGCTACAGGCGTATATCTTTGGTACAGCATGTGTTGATAAGAACAAGAGTTGTTGTATTCAGTTTGATAATGTTCTGGCAACATTAAGTGGTTGCGTTGCCACTTATTCAGAGCTAGAAGCCGTTCTAGATGGGCTGAATGCCGTGCCTGAGCTGGGAAATTTCGATCGGGTCAGATGGAGCCTAAAAGAGTCAAAGATTCTGGCTATTGTGCAAAGGCTGCAAAATCATAAAGCTTCTTTGACGCTGATGCTGACAATCATGCAATGGTACGTGTCAGATGAGGGCTCCAGAAGTGAACTGACGTGAATGTAGCAAATCTGTGCTCGTAGCCGTGAATTTGATGAACCATCTCCAGAATTCGGTTGATCAGCTTTTGAGAAGCAACAAGGACCTTGCTGGACGAATCAGAGGGCTTGAAAAGGAAGGATCTATCATTTCGCGTCACGAAGATGATGATACCTACCTTGCTATATCGTATCGGACTTCCCAATCTCGCAAAAGCCATCAGTCCTGCTCAAATAGCACTGGCTCTGCACGCTATGCATTTGAAGAAGATCTCAAGTCCTCTCGAGCATACAGAATTGTGTATTGCGAAGCTCAAATTCCTCCACCTGGCTCGGCGCTCTGCGACTCTGCGTTGTCTATCTTTTCTAAAATGAGTCTTGATCGGGTGTCGTGTATTGCAGTCTATGCGCTGCCTGTGTACTCCGAGGACCTGCATAACGATCAATGGTACACCTTTGGAGATAGAGGAGCCGAGATAGCCTTGGAAACATTCAGGAACTCGGCAGACGTGCAATCGCCGAAAAGGACCTTACCTGAAAATGGGAAAACCAACCCACGATCTGTTTGGTCCCAAAACGCTCTCCAAGAAAAAAAGGAGCCTGCCAAGAGAATAGGGATCTTCGCTGGTGAATCTCTGGACTATCTCCTTCTGATTGGGTGACCTGATATCTGATCCTGATGCCTTGTAATGAAGCTATGCAAGTTTTCCGTTACTCTTCCATCTTGTCGATAATTAAAACAACAACCTCGTGTAACTTTATATGAAGCCCTGTAATTTTGGACCCAGGAATTTTTTTTATTTTTCTTCGCTTCAATTTAATGGCTAGGTTTCGTATGCAGCTTGAATGATTTTGTTTCCGCTTTTCTCCAGTGCGCCATGGGATGCTTCAGTCTCGCGGCCTTTCTGGCGAAATTAGTACTGTAGTTTCGGAGAATGAGGAGAATAGAAAACAGAGAAACGGAAAATAGGTAACAAGGGAAGCAAAGCGGGTCATAGGCTCTTTGTTAGATAGTAGACTATGTATTTAAGCTGAGGTATTTGGATAATTGGGTTGGGTATCCTTTCGCATGCTTCTGACTGCCTCATTCCTCTTGCTCTTCCTTTATCATGATAGCCTCTTCTCCTTCGCCTGTTGTCTGATCCTCTGTTGGTTCCATTTCGCCCACCACTATTCTCTCAACACTACCCCCTTCTCTCTTCACTTCCACGATCTCTACACGCTGGCCTCTCTTTGGCCTAATCTCCTCTGCTGGAATGACAGTTTCGATGCCCGCCTGCACCGTTTCGTCCTCTGGGCCCCACGGTAGACTGTCCACATCAATATGTCTGTTGAGAAGACTCTTCAAAATGACCGACGCTCCCGCTTTACTCATGACCTGATTTGCCTCCCTACAGCGCTCACTACAACAACACTCCAGACAACCTTCATCACAATGGCAAGCCTCCACACGATCACATGCCTGCCGTAACAAGAGGTCAACAAATTCAAATGCCTTGGTGCTGATCCCAGAACCCGCTGCACCACCCTTTGCATCATAAAACGTCAACCGTGCAGGACGTTTGCGCTGAGTTTCCTTCTTCGCAAATTCTTTAATTGCCACCTTACACTCCGTCCGCACATCGCCCGGCATGGAGATGACAAAATTCGGCATCAGGCTTAGCACAGCATGCTCTGCAGCATGAATCGCCGCGGCGACGTTCAGCCTCCGCTCCGTCAGAATCTCCAGCGCACGACGGGGCACATCGAGCCACATTCCCTTGCTGAACAGAATGATGGGCGGATTGTCCACCTGCACAGCGTCGAGGATGCGGCGCCGCTTGTCGAGTTTGAAGAAGCCAAAGACCACCTGCTGGATGCGTATCGGCCCAAAGAAAGCACGCGACAACGACCCGGGGATGCGCCGGATAGCCTCGGTCTCGACAGGATCGATATCGGTAAAGTCGCGCTGCTGCGTCGTCCATTCGACCTTGACGAGCTCGACATGCGCGAGCATGCGGTCCTGGCTAAAGTCCTTGACGAGATATGTCATGCCTTGGTGCAGGAAGATGCCGCCCTCGTAGATGGTGAAGAAGGCGCGGCTGGCCTCGAGCTCTTCGAGGACGACGTTGCGGTTGTGCGTGGTGTCGATGATGGCGAAGTGCGAGTCTTCGGTATCGCGGATACCGACGAAGCGCGAGGGATGTGGGAGGAAGCGGGGAGAGGGGTGGTAGAAGTTGTCGTCGTCGCGGATGAGACGTTCTTTGGCAATGGAGGCCAACTCTTTGCTGAAGTAGGCTTCGTCGGAGGGTAAGCGGATGGGCATTTCGTGGGCAGCGCACTGGATGTGACCTTCGAGTACCATGATGTTGGTTAGATCCACTTGTAGAGCGCAGTTGGGACGCGTGAAGATTTCATCGGGGTTCTCCATAAAGTATTGATCAGTGGGGAAGCAATCTCCCACGAGCACGGATAAGGAGTCCTTATTTCGCCGCCCAGCTCGACCGCTTTGCTGACGGAGGTTTGCAATGGTATAAGGAAAGCCAACAGTGACCACAGCATCGAGAGATCCAATATCAACACCAAGCTCCAGGGCATTCGTTGCGACGATACCAACAAGCTTACCTTCGAACATCTCTTTCTCGATCTTGCGACGGTCTTGAGGCGTATAGCCTCCACGATATGACATGACTCGACCCATCACCTCAGATCGATCCAAGAATGCTAACTCATTCTTCACGGCTCCAATGAGGATTTCGGCTTGCTTCCGAATCCTACAAAAGGCAATCACCCTCACCCCTCGTAAAATCAGCTGAGAGAACAGCTTCGCAGCCTCGCCAAACGTGTCACCTCTTCCGGATGTCTGGTCTCCTGGATCCTTGAAGGGAGTATTCCAGCACAAGAACTCCTTTCTACCAGACGGAGAGCCATCAAAATCTGTGAGCTTTACTTTATCAACGCCAAAAATAGTCTTCATGTGTTCCTCTGGGTTGGCGACGGTAGCCGAACAAGAAATAAACTTGACATGTCGGTTTCCAACTGCCGTACATATTCTCCTAAGTCTCCGCATTATAAGTGCAACATGTGCTCCGAAAAGACCATTGTATACATGTAGCTCGTCAACTACGACAAAACGTAGGTTTTGCAGAAATGTTCGCCATGCTTCCTCTTGGGGTAGGATTGTAATGTGCAACATGTCTGGATTAGTAAAAATTATTCGCGCTTCATCTCTAAGAAAGTTTCGATCCGGCATGGGCGTGTCGCCATCGAAAGTGTCCACCACGACATCTTCCAGCCCCGGCATATACGTCAAAAAGTTCTTCAAACTCTTTTTCTGATCCTGTGCCAGCGCTTTTGTCGGAAAGATGTACATTGCTCGGGTATGCTTATCCTTTTCAAGCTCATGCAAGACTGGCACTTGATAGATAAGCGACTTCCCTGAACTCGTTGATGTAGACACAATAACGTTATGTCCATCGCATAAATTATTAATTGCTTCGGCTTGATGTGCATATAATTGAGTGATGCCACGGCTATTGTACAGGGCGTTCACAAGGCTCTGCGATAGTTCGAATTTTAATTCTCCGTAAATAGCTTCTTGAGGATCAAAAACACGATGTCCGTCAGGTACAATTTGGCCAGTATACCATTCAAGAGTCTTGATTTCTGCAATGATGTCCGGTATGTTCTTTCTTTCCTTGGGAATAGAGGCAGGCAGCTTAGCTCTTTTGTCTGCTGCGGGCGTATTTCCTCTACTCTCACTTGGAACTGGAATGAAAGGCTTTGCTTGATCCTGAAGTTTAAGAACCGGGTCCATTGCTTCTGTTGCACATTCGTTTAGAAATGCATTCACCGCAGATGTGAACTTTGTATTTCTCTTCTCGATCAGATTCTTCATCTGCTTTTGGCTAAATACCGGCATCTTGACATCCTCATTCCTCAGTTTTCTTGTCGCCTTGGTTGGCTCTCCCGTCTTCGAATGCTGCACCTGACGCTTAAGATCGCCGTCCACAAACTCAAAAAGCAACAGCTCCTTTCTCTCATCTTGGTCGCGTTCCCTTTCCTCAGGATCCGGGATCACAAACTCTTTCACCCGTCTTCCCTTCATTACATCACCGTCACCCATCAGGGCCACTTCCAAAGCCGCTTCGTCCACATATGCAAAATGGATGGCACGTGGAACGAGCGCTTTGATCTCTGCCACATCTTCAATGCTCAATTCCCGACGGGTGTGGCCCTCTACGGTGCTCTTGATGTTGTCAAATGTAGTTGCAAGATGTTTGCGTGTACAGCAAAACGTATACACCAAGTTTAATGCTCGATGCGTTGCGGCGAGTCTGGTGAAGTGCTCGGGCCATGGAATTGTGGACTCGACTACTGCTGTGGATGAGTTTCTGCGTAGAGGAGGCGGTGGATTTCTTCCGTTGGCGTCATTTTTTCTGCGACGAGGTTTGGATCCGCCGTCGTGAGTTTTGGTCGGTATAGTAGTCGTGCTGGAGTTCGTAGTCGGGCTTTCGGAACGAGATTGTTCTATGCTTGCTATTTCTTGATGATCATGATTTTCTGAGAGTTCGTTGTCGACACCTCGTTTGCGTTTTGGCTTACGAACTATCTGGTTAGACACCGTAGCAGCTTGGATTTTTACCATAATTTGTACATTGCGGGGAGTAATCTAGGTGTTGATGAATGTCAACGTGGTAGTGGAGCAAGCGTCCATGACGTCTTCGCGTAGTTAGGGTCGCGTTGGCTCCAATTCAAATAAGTGCGTTTGATAGATACTCTCATGTTGAAGTCTCATCTGAGGAAAATTCAAACCGGAATTTTGTAGTTGGCTTGGTTGACTCGCACGCTATACGATTGACTAAGGGGGCGATTTGCACATCTTGATTCGCATCAATCTTGCACCAAACTTACGCGCTGTCACGTGTGCCAATCTAAATTCCTAGATAGGATCCAAACTGGGAGAATGGGGAACGCTCAAGTACATGATGCATGGTATGAAAGAGGCACACAGACGGTATTGATTCAAATGTCAATCAAATTTTGTATGAAACAACACCAAGCCTCTGGAATCTATTGACTTATGCACACTACACCACCAACCATTCCACGTATAATCCTTCAAGTTGGAAAAGTAATGCAAGCCCGTATAATCCATCAAATGAGCTTTGAAAACTCCATGAAGCCATCAGCGTGATTGCATGGTGATAGTGTAGGTCGCTAGGGGAGCATTCGAGGAATTGTGCCTTCGTCATCTCTCTGCTCAAACCCTTCGTGACGCCGTATCCAGACTCAATCAACCAAAGCTACAAGGACAAAGCTCTGCAAATTACCCCCCAACTTGGCATTGGCATGTTCATCAAATGCTATATAGATGCAATGCCATGTAAGAACCTATGAAAACAGCCGAGCTACTCACATATCTCCCTGTAGCTCGACGATCCGCTGCCATAGCTCCATAGCGTAGGCAGGCTTCATCTATGTAGATATTAGCATGGCTCAAATGAAGCTTATGATGAGATGTTCAAGCGATTGCTTGCTTACCTTGAGCTGAAGCAACTCCAACTCGGGCCTCTCATCAATCGTGCCTCTGAACAACAATGTCTGTCCAGTGGGTTTATTTCCTTGGGCATCACCAAACTTGATGTCTTTTAAGACTGGCGTGTTGAGCATGACACGCTGTGAGCCCTCCGCACGCATGATAAGCCGGACTTTCTGTCCCTCGTCTGGCGTTTCGTAGTCAGGCATCGAGACGTTGAGTTTGACGTTGCCAAGGCCACGCTCTTTCCATGTCTTCTCCTTTGAGCCTTCGGCAGCCATGAATGCATAGAGCTTGGCTCGAGACTGGAAGCGTGTTACCTCGTCGTCCTCGCCCGTGTTCACTGTAGCAACACTGATTAGTATAATGAAACAATGTGGCGTTGTACTAAACAAAATTTCATGGCCTTACCATCTTGATAATGGAACCGTTCGTCCTGCTTATCTTCATCTCCTGCAGCAGGACCATCATCCCCCTCTATTTCAGTCTCTCCCTCCTCATCTTCCTCTGTGGAGGCGCCAAGGGTTGCTGCCGGCTTTGATGATCCAAAAGTGGCAGTCCCAGGCTTACTCTTAAAGCTCGATAATCCTCCTCCCAGGCCACCAAACCCACTACCTCCACTACCGAAGGTGGACAGCTTACTAGCACCAGCGATAGCAAATGGGGATTTATCGCTTGCACCTGCGTTGCCAAAGCCTTTACTCTCGTTGGTTGCTGTTGAGGGTGGTGGTGAGAGGGGTTTTGCAGATCCGAACGCAGATAATCCAGGCTTGTCGCCAGCAGCTGCAGCAAATGGGCTTTTTGAACCCTCAGCACTCTTGGGCCCAGCTGCACCAAAGGGCGAAGACGAGTTTGCAAAGGAACTGAAGCCGGATTTGGCGAAAGCACTCGCTGAGGTTTGGGGCTGTTCCCCTGGAGATTTGGTGCCAGCGAGTTTGCTGAATGGAGACTTTGTGGACGTGTCTGCAAAGCCACCAGGAGCGGGATCCTGTAATTGTTAGCATCTGGCTCTGATGTTGTTTGCTCAGTTAAAAGCTTGCCTTGTTCGTGCTAGTCTCAAGATCAGTCTTGCTTTGTTCTGGTGTATCCTCAAGCTGGGGACTATTTGAGTCCCGATGCCTCTTTGACTTGGGTTCCTCGCTTGGTGTATCCTTGCTTTCTACGGTCTCTTTGATGCCAGTATCCAGTGTGGTTTCCGAGTTCCCACCCTTGTGAGCCGAGCCCACATTGTCGTCAGCGTGATCTTCTAAGAATTCTTCTCTGCTTCGCTTGTTCTTTGGACTGGTGACAGTTTCTTTGTTGTCTTGGGTTACGGCTTCAGCGTCAGTGGGTGGCGTGCTGGGGTGTTCATTGTGCGTTTCTTCAGTCTTCTCGAACCCATTTTCTACCGCATGTTCTGTGACGGTGGTGGGTTCTGGTGTTTGAACGCGGTCGTTATTGTTTGAGGTCGTGTCTTCGTCTTTCTCGAGTTCACGAGATCTTGATCGCTTACGGACATGTTTCTCAGGTTGGTCGGCAGCCTCGATGTCTTCAAAGCTTCTTTTCTTCTTCAAAGAGTTTGTCTCGCTCCGTACGTTTGCATTGACACGATCTATATCCTCAGGTTTCTCGGATTTCTCGGATTTCTCGGGTTTCTCAGGTTCGCGAGATCTTGATCGCTTACGAACATGCTTCTCAGGTTGGTCGGTAGCCTCTACATCTTCGAAACTTCTTTTCTTCTTCAGGGAGCTCTTCTCACCGTGTGCGTTTGCACTGGTGCGGCCTGCATTGGCCACACCTGAAATCTGTGCTGAATCGTCGGAAGCCATGGTAATATCTGAACTTGGTGAAAGTGGCGACTTTGGGTCTTGTGCAGTGGCAGCTATAGAAGTATTCCTCAATTTTTCACGAACGGGTCGTTCACTGTTATCGACTTCGTGCATGGTGGCGTGTGCTCGTGCCGTAATTCCGTTTGAGTGTATATGCTTGTGACTAACAGGCGCGTCGGACTCTGAGGCTTGAGGTGATATTTGACGCTGAGACGAACGCGTCATGGCCTTCCTCGGGAAAAAGATCCGCGTTTCGAGGTTGGCTGAAGTACTAGTACTGTGATATCTGGCAGTTGGAAAAACCAGTTTTGTCGTGAGTTTGGAGGATCGACAGGTTCGGCTCGAAGGCGCAGCGATAAAGGTCTCTAACCCTCAAGACAAAGGCTGATAGTCACCTACATCACACTGCTTCTCATCAGTGATTCTGCATCTACCCACGTCCCTTCAAATCTCCCCATGTTCTGCATATTCCAGGTAGATAGATAAGGGCTGATTGACAACTCACCAATCTGTATCACACAACGGTTGGTAAGTGGGAACAACAAGAATGCCTTCCTGACCCGACAAATGGCTTGTCTTAATATAGAGTCATGCTTCGAATATCCCGAATCCCCAGTGCCGGCCCCCAAGCGGATAGATGCAGATGTTGAGGCGCTGAAGGGGTCACAATCAGACGGGACGGGAGAAGGAATTGGTTGCTGGAATTTCACCGCTCTGTCCCGTCGGCGTCAGCCACTGGTCGCGCAAGAGGTAGGCGCTCTGGGTATACGGACATGGGTTATGACTGGCAAAGCTTTCAGATTGCGTTTTTGAAAGGATCGCGCTGTCAACAGAGCCAATCGTTGATGGAGTGCGGGGCGGCAATTCGCCAAATGCAGCCGACGGAGCAGCGAACGGCTTTGCGCTCGAGCTCTTTGAATGGCGACCCACAGGCTTGATTCCTTTACTGGATCAATGGGCCTGTAGTGATGCGTGGGATAGTCATCAGACTGGATAGATTGCGCTAACAATCAGAATCGCCCAAACTACCAGAGCTTTCCCACCTACACTTAATGATACATGCCGAGAAACAGCCACAAAGGGGTTGAGGCTATCAATACTGGCTAACTAGCTGATGAAACACAAGCAACCAAGGCCAATGTAGAATACAAACAAAGGGTATACGGCAATGCCAACGCGATTTTTCAAAACGCCAGATCCACCAAGGATGCTCACCCCAGCAGCCAAAGACCAGGCAACAAGAACAAGGTAAACGGGAATTCGAACAATCATTGGTAGGCCGAAAACGCTGAGAAGAGAGGCAATGACCATGGGAAAGAGAGTGTAGCCGATGATGCATACGGCTTGGAAGAATGATCTAGCCATACGTTAGTCCGCAGTGACACAGTAGTGGCAAATCAATACTCACATCTGTCCGCCAAGAAGCTTGATCTGAAGTGTTACCACTGCTTCCCCAATCCAGACAGTGGCGAAAACGCCAGAGAAAACCATGGATTTTTGCTGTTCTTGCGCTTTCCATGACAAAAAGAGACTCAATAGCAAGCAGAAGAGAAGGGGACCCCTGCAGATAACATGAGCAACTTTGTTCAGAGATATAATCTGGTCAAGACTTACCACAGGTCCCAATCCCTCAAACCTTCGCTCATACCACCCTGCAATACGGTTTCCGCATCCGGCCACCTGCCTATGAGGTTCCTCACGCCACCAGTAAGACCATCGGCCTCACCTCTCTCCGCTCCTCCAATGCCTCCTCCACTCTGTAGCATGCCCCCAAGCAAGTATTTTGGCCATAGCACCTGCCTCATTTTTTCCCATACCGCTAATAAATCTCGTCGCAACGTGGCCCAAACACTTTCGTCAATGGTATTTTGAGAAGCTTGTCGGTCCTCTCCTGGAATAGAAGATGTGAGATAGGATTGCGTGTTGCGTTGAGCCCTTCGGGCTTCTTCTTGAGACTGGATGTTGCCGCGAAGACCAGCGGAAAGAGGAGCGCGCTCATCATTCTGAAGAGGGTCATCGAGGTCATCGAGGCCGGCTGAACAAGTTTTAGCGATCGAGATTCGCTGTCAGCAGCAGTAGACGCATACCGTCATCTGGGTCTATCAGATCATCCTCGGCTTGAGGACTCTGGTAGTTGTGATAGGGGTTTGCAGGATTCGAGGCGGAGCTCGCCATGCTAGCCAGGTCTCTAGTGACTGAATTAGAAGAAGGAAAGGTGAACTAGAAAATTGCACAACAATGTGGATTGGCCTGACTATAGTCAATCCAAGCGTAAGAGAAAGCAAGCTCACTAAGATGTACCTAGCTCCGCTGCGTGTCCCTTCGATTGGCGGTGACACGAGGCAGAATCACGATTCAGTGTTTCACTGACGTCGGGCCCCACCGTTGAGAGAAGCCCGCAAACAAAAAATTCTATGGCCCTTTTGCAACGAGTCTGCGAGTAAACGATCAAGTAATCGAGAGCAAGATGCCTGACGCCATACTTGACGACATCTCTCACCGACGGTTCAATCCTCTGCGCGGAAGTTGGATCTTGGTCTCTCCACATCGTACCAAGAGACCTTGGCAAGGTCAACAAGAAGCAGCCAGCCAGACCACTCTACCAGAATATGATCCCTCGTGCTATCTCTGTCCCGGTAACAAACGCGCCCAAGGAGATAGCAATCCTAAATACTCGGCTGAAGAACCTTTCATCTTCGTAAATGATTACAGCGCTGTCAAGGAAGAGCAAGCCGAGTACAATACTCCTGACCAAGACGGCAGTAAGCGTTGCTTTGAAAGAGACATCTGAGCCGCCATGTTCACCAGTTCTAGCCCTAAGTACACGTCTCCTACGTGCTGAATCCACCACTGGTAAATGCTATGTCATTACCTTCAATCCTGCTCACAATCTCACTCTCGCCGACTTGCCGCCTGCCCAAATCTTGCCAATCATAAAAGCGTGGACCCGCATATACACTGCACATCTCTCCCCTAAATCTCCGCTCGCGTCTGTCTCGCAACCAACCACCTTGGCTCCCGCCGGACACGATGACTCAATCACTGCACCCAAGGCGCAATATAGATATATGCAGATATTCGAGAATAAGGGTGCGGCGATGGGCTGCTCGAATCCACATCCTCACGGCCAAATCTGGACGACTACGTCTCTGCCTGAAGAGCCCGCACTCGAGTTGGTCCAGCTTGCCAAATACAGACGCGAACAAGGAGGCGCGCATCTGCTTGAAGACTACGCGAAATTGGAGGCTGAGAAAAAAGAGAGAGTGGTATATGAGAATGACGGATTCTTGGCGCTCTGTCCATGGTGGGCAACCTGGCCATTTGAAGTCATGGTTGTGAGTAAAAAGCATCGGCGAGCATTGGTAGATCTGAGCGATGAAGAGAGAATGCAGCTGGCGGAAGCACTGCAGGAAGTGACAAGGAGATATGACAATTTGTTCGAAACGCATTTCCCCTACAGTGAGTCTCATCACGTCGAATGTGGCCGTAGCATGTCGAACGCTCACTGAATGATAGGCATGGGCCTCCACCAAGCGCCTCTTGAAGGCACAAACGAAGAAATCGAGTCCAGCCATTTCCACATACATTTCTATCCTCCTCTGTTGAGGAGCGCGACTGTACGGAAGTTCCTAGTCGGGTATGTCTCTCTGATCACAGGAATACAAATCTTAGATCGGAGTACCATGCTAATTCGAGTCAGTTACGAGATGCTGGCAGAGCCACAACGCGACATCACGCCTGAACAGGCTGCGGCTCGACTGAGAAATTGTAGCGGGGAGCTGTATCGAAAGAAGATGAGTTAATATCTCTGTTCCAATCGGTTTTTGATTTGCTTTTTAGATCCTGTTTGCTTGGTGGTGCATACTGGTGTGAACAAGTCCAGACTTAATACCCGGTCAATTTTCCCACAAATACCCAATTGAGATATTTTTCGGCTCATCTAGCCTTACATCCGGGAAATATGTTTTTGTCTGTTTCTCAAACTACCCAATATATGTGCTTCTCTCCACGATCATCCATATTAGAGTAAAACCCGCAACGACAATCGGGCTCAATAGAGGAAGGCCAAGCCTCGCTGTCCTGTACAACGACCATTCCAATCCAAAATGTACTATGCCTGTGACACACGTCCACATCGCCAAGTCATAGAGCGGCTTGTTTGTTATGTTGTATGCGCAATAGAGTCGTACGAGCGAAGATACAAAGGACCAGGTGCCAAAGGTGCGAGCAGAGAGCGGAGTTGCAGGTGAGGTCTGGGAGGCAGGCTTTTTGGAGCTGGAAATTTGACCATTGTAGATGCGCTGAGTATATTCCATGGTGCTGTAGGTTTGGAACGAGTTACCTATGCCGATACATGCGACCTAGAAGACGTAGGTCGGATGTTTAGTTGAAATAAATTCTTCTCTATGGAGGACCAACGTACAATGAATAGCCAATAAGGTAGTCGGCCTGGCCCCTGGGGGAGCATTGAGAGTATAGATGCCATTGAAGGTGGAGAAAAATCACTGACGCGTAGCGATTCAATTGAGACGAACGAATTTAAAGTTGAGCGATGTGGAGACCCTGACGGCCCCCAAAAATAAAAGTCCATGTAGTGGTCAAAGCTCTATGGAGCTCAAATTGGTATTTCACTCCGCACACGACCATCCAAATTGTTGCACCTTGCTCAAGTCGACATCTTGGTGATACGATAGTGTATGCATCACTCGAGTCCGGTGGAGCAATCACACTCTTTTTAAACCAGAAGAATCCCCAATGGATGTCAGCCTACCCAAACCGGTGCTTCCGGCGTTAGCAGCAATTGGGCTACTGTACCTCTCTACTCAAATCTACAATTTCCTTAGAGTCTTACTCGATCTATTCATCTTACCTGGCATCCCTGTAGGTCCTTTTTCGTCATAGTGCTTTGGAAGCCCAACACTCAATACAATATTCTAGCTATCAAAATTCGGAAAGAAAGGCACCTGGGCCGTCATCACCGGCGCATCTGACGGCATCGGCAAAGAATTCGCCCTCCAAATCGCCTCCAAAGGCTTCAATGTCGTCCTCATCTCCCGCACCGCGTCCAAACTCGACGCGCTCGCCTCAGAAATAGCATCCCAATACCCCACCATCCAAACCAAAACCCTCGCCCTCGACTTCGCCCACGCCACCGACTCCGACTACACCACACTGCAATCGCTGATCGCCCCCCTCGATCTCTCCATCCTCATCAACAACGTCGGCCGCAGCCACTCCATCCCCGTACCCTTCACCCAGACGCCCCTCCCCAAGCTCACCGACATCATCACCATCAACTGCCTCGCAACGCTGCGCATCACGCACCTGCTCGCGCCACAGCTGGTCGCGCAGCGCCGCGGGCTGATCCTCACCATGGCGTCCTTCGGCGGCGTCATACCCACCCCGCTGCTCGCCACGTACTCGGGCTCCAAGGCGTTCCTGCAGCAGTGGAGCAGCGCGCTGGGCGCGGAGCTCGCGCCCTCGGGCGTCACGGTGCAGCTCGTGCAGTCGTATCTGGTGGTCAGCGCGATGAGCAAGATCCGGCGCGCGTCGGCGCTGATCCCGACGCCGCGCGCGTTTGTGCGCGCCGTGTTGGCGAAGGTGGGGAGGGGTGGTGGGGCGAGGGGGGTGGCGTATACGAGTACGCCGTTTTGGAGCCATGGGCTGGTGCATTGGGGGTTGAGGAGTGTGACGGGGACGATGGGGGAGTGGGTTGTGAGGACGAATGGGGGGATGCATGAGGGGATTAGGAGGAGGGCGTTGAGGAAGGCGGAGAGGGAGGGGAGGAAGGTGGAATAGGTGGAGGTTGTTGGATTTGTTTGGGATCCTCGATGTGGGATGTACGATTGGAACTAATATGAGAGGGATGAGAGGAACGGTGGATCCGCTGGGGCCACGGGTTGTCTAGGCACCACGCGCGACAGTAATGGAACAGGAGAAGGAAGGGGGCGCTCCAAGCAAATTTCCGGCTATCGAAATAAGGATAGACACTGCTGGGTGTTGGGCAATCTGGTGGCTAGTGGTCAAACCCCTCAGAAGAGATTGTAGACTACTGAAGCAATTCATCCAAACACAGGATTTACTACAAAAGCAACTCATTAGCGTTTCTTCGATTTCTATTCTAAATTGGTATCTTGTGTGCTATGCTAAACCAAAAGTCGCATCTCTTGGCAAGCATATTTGTCTTGACATTCGCAAACCCGTCTGACAAAATGACAAACTCTTCTCCTGTTTCTCTGCTCTCTGGCACGCCTGGTTGAGATGCGTTTGTAAGTTTATGTGCATTGGGATCGCCAGTCGCGAAAAAGGAGGCGAAAGCCCCAGTAAATCCATCGTAAACAAGCGGATCGGTTTGCTGGATAGAGTTGACTTGGTCCCACTAATAATGCGCGTCAGCTAAGCTGCATAATTGGACGAATAAATCAAAAAATCTGAATTATCTTCGGATATTGACAGCACAGCCACTGCGTCTAAAGTTGTAGGAATTCGATAGAGAAGGAACTTTGACCGCACTCACCCATTCAGTATCGCTTCCGTGCTTTGCTGGACTGATAGTATACTCGCCTACATAGCTATGATTGTACGCAGCCCTCGCCATCCAATACGCGGGACAAGCTAGAGTTGTATCCCTGTACACGAGACCTGCTCGCACATATGTGGTGTTGTAAGTTGGCAATTCTTCTGCAGACCCTGAAGAAGGATATAGCTTGTTGACCTTTTCCAAATCATGACTTGTCAAGTTGGGCAGATATCCTCTTAACCAGTACTGATATGATGCTTCACTCGAGTTGAACTCTGGTTGACCAATCGTGCTCGTATTTGTTACATTCTGCAGACCCGGGGGAATGAAGTTTGTCCCTTCATTCAAATTGTACATACCGAATCCAAAATCGATATTGACCTCGTCGTTTTGTACCGCCTGACTCAAAGATTGTGTCAGAAAGGTGCCGTCGATGACAGGCGCCCACGAATAAGAGCTCGTGTTGTAAGTATGAGATGAGCTGATCGCTAGGGCTGCCTCTCTAATCTTGTCCGTGTCGATCGTTTTGAGACACTGCAGAGAGTTCGTAACATTTCCGAATGCAGTACTACACCCAGTATAATTGGCCAGTGCATCGTATAGTTCCTGCGCTTCAGGAGCGTTGTACTGGTAAGTCTTCTCCCAAAAAGGACTTGACGCAAGGGCTTTGGTGAATAGTCGAGGCTTCTCGTTACCACCCAGGGCAATCACTTGAGCGACTACGGAACCAGCGCCGGCGGATTGGCCCCAAATACTAACATTCTTTGGGTCACCACCAAAAGCTGAGATGTATTTGTTGGTCCATTGTAGTGCGGCATACTGGTCGAGCAACCCGGGATTCAAATCCGAAGTATTGCTGTTGTTGACCTCTTGACCAGGGAGAAAACCGAAAGCATTTACGCGATAGTTTGGATAGACAAAGACTATGTCGTTTTCCGCAGAGACGTTAAGGATAGGATAGGCAGATGGAGGGACAGTGAAAGAGGCGCCGCCCTCTATGTATCCACCGCCAAAGTAGACTACGACAACAGGTCGAAGAGCTTGGCCTGATGTCCATGGCCGTGAATATAGACCTAGGTATAAACAGTCTTCGGTGCCATTATCCACTCCCTTTGCATTTGATAAGTCTTGTACCTTTAAAGATACATTTAACATTGAGCGACATGACGTACATATCTTTGGGGGCAATATGGAAAGGTTTGAGTCGAATTATAAGTGCCATTCGTTATCGGACTTGGAGGCTGTGGTGCTCGGAAACGATTTTCACCTGTTGGAGGCGCTGCGAACGGAATTTTTCCCCAATAACTAATATTGTATTCGGAATTATATGCACCTTCAAATGTGCCATAGTCCAAATCTGCGGTCAAATCTTGAGCGAACGATAAAATACTCAAAACACTTAAGAAGACTAAGAGATTGACGTGACATGAAAAGAAAGCCATCTTGAATATTTAGACTTACCTTCCAGTTACTGCAGCGCAGGAGAGTCTATTATGTCGATTCGACAAGGTTTAGAAAATCCGGGGGTAAAAATGTATCGCGGGGTAGACCCCTGGCATCAACAATGACTTAATGTAGGAAGCGCACTAATATAAAGCCAGCCATTGAAAGAGCAGAAACTTTTCTTGACGACTGGAAGATCTCCGAAAACTCACCATAAATGACAAAACAAAGTCGGCGGAATGGAGGCCGAGTTTTTCCGGACTAATTTGCAAGTCGCAATCATGTCAAACGAAGGATTAGAAAGCAACCAAACAGAAATCAAGCGAGATTTGAATAGCATCTTGATTTAAGCTTATGACCATTTTGCAACGAGCTCGTCTCTCTTCTGGTACAGCTTGTCTGTATCAACGTTCTCCCAATCGCTTAATTTCCTCACCGCGCCATCAATGGTTTCCTCAAGACCATTAATGAGCTCTTCGGACTTCGTGTCGGCTAATCGTACTTGATTGAAATTTGTGAATCCATAGACGCTGCTCAGTAAGTGTTGCAAATCCACATCTGCAGGGCCCAGAACTTCTGCTAGACTCTTCATCATCGATCGGTCTGTGGATTCGTACTGATCGTGCAAACGCTTCTGGCGATCCTTGACGGCGATTTCTAATGCTGTGCGGGTATCTTCGCCACGGTTGCTGTTTGGCTGGATATTGAAATGACGAAACAAATTCTCGGCAGGGTCTTCTTTTTGAGGACTACCTTTGCCCAACAGAAATTCTCGAAGTCCAGTCTGCGGGTTGACCAGTGCTCGCAAGTCACGGCTTTTGCGCCTTCTATCATGAGTTGCCACCCTTTGCGGCACCATTTCCGAAAGTTCCTCAGTCAGAATAGACTGAAACTCCTTTAGCGCCTGATTATAAGCGCGCACATCATGCCCATGAGTTTCAATAGCATCTAATCGGATCTTCATGTAATCGAGAGAATCAAAGATCTGCAAACATTAGTGCCGTCATGTCTCACCATAGTAGCCACTTACGTAGGTCAACCAATCTCTTTGAGACCTTGTGTTTTCTCCTTGCCGTCCATGAATAGCTTTCAAAATGGGCCGACGAAATTCATGATCGACGACCATTGTAAGGACAGAGCTGATCTCGTCTTTCAGAGTATCGAGCTCCGCTATCAAGGCCAACTCCTCTTGTTGAGGCTCTTGCTGCAGACCGTTCGAGGAATGGCTGTTTTGCATGGATCTAGACTGCGGACAGATAGCTTCGATGCGCGACTTGACTTCGTTGGTTCGGAAGGATATGATAGTGCGACACCATTGATCGACCTGTTGGATTGAGGCATTGTCATCCTGCGATACATGAAGCTTTGGCATGAGCTTTGACAATCCGGACAGTAAACGATCGTCATCTTGAAGGACATCGTTGACAAATGGTGATACAGCGTCAAGAGCAGCTTCCGCGTCTTTCTCGGTCACTGTAGACTGTTCTCGTAAATCTTCCGACAGTTCCTCCACCTGATCATTATAGGATTAGAGATAATGATACCAAAAGCTCAAAAACATACCAAGATACTCAGCTGATGTTTCTCCTTGTCTTGCTTTTTCAAGTATTCCTCCTTTCCACGAATGACAGAAGCACTGACGGATTGGTTCTGGGCCTGAAACCGAAGCAGCGCTTTCTTTTGAACCTCGAGCTGCTTTATATGATTTTCTATTACGGTTGTAGAGTTTTGGATGCTCGCTAGCGCATGTTGTACCTCATCGTCCGTGAAGGGCCGAGAAATTTCCTGACCTGGTACGTTTTGTGGAAGAAGGTACTGCTTCTGGACCTTTTGCGGGATTGAATTGTATCTGGACAAAATAAGCAGTCATTAAGCGAGACACCTTATCAAACGTACATTTTTAATTCTTCCTGGCTCAACAACGTTGGTGAGTGCAAATACTCGTCCACCCATGCAGAAGCATCTTGTTCGGTCCTAGAGGACTCAAATGCCCACTGCACGTAATCGTGCCCCAGATCAATATTCCGATCGGCCAGGACCTGTACAAGATGATCGAGCTGATCGTGTCCCATTCTACTGGGATGTCGAGCAATAACTTGGACGAAGGCCCAATAGTGACTGATGGGACGCGCCTGCGCGTCAAGCTCCGAGAAGCCGCTTCCCCACATCCGTCAACTCCTCTTTAGCTATCAACCTTGGTTACCACAAGAACTCTACATGCCATTACCGACGCCTTCACAATGCGCTTCCCATGCTCCATCGTATGGACCTCTTCTCTCAGGCTTCAAGAGAATAATATTGTTAGAGATACCCTGCGCCGCCATTACGCAACTCATTCATCCCTAACGGGGACCTCAACTTCGTCTCGGCGGAAAACTATCACACCTTTCAATGACGATGGTCGCGTCCACTGGGGTGATCTATCAACTGGAGAAAAGGTTGCTCGAACTACCCAGCAGACGTTTAATTTTGGTCTTGTAATCATCGGCGTCATTGCTACGGGTGCTGTTGCAACATACCTCTACCTTGATGTCTTCAGTACTGATTCGACGACTGCGCATTTCAATCGTGCAGCAAACAGGGTTAGGGACAACCCTCACTGTATTGAGGTTCTAGGAAAGGGTGTTGAGTTTCGTAATACGCCAGAAGCACAATACTCACGGACCTTTGGGGCGGCAGGACGACGTCGTTCTCCAACGACAATCTCAAAGGACAAATATGGCACCGAATGGATGCACATGCGATTTTATGCTGTTGGTAAAAAAGCAATTGGGGAAGTACGATTACAAATGACAAAGAGACCTGGTGAGAATGAGTGGGCCATGCACAAGTTGTGGATGGACGTGAAGGGCGAGAAGAGAATAGTCCTGGAAGATGCAGACGCAGCCAAGTCAGAAGGGAGAAAAGTCCCTGGAAAAATGTTTGGTGTACGTTGGTGGTGATTAGAAGAGACGAGTCAAAACATTCTATTGGAGAGTGAACAAGACACAAAACGATTCTCAGTGTCAGAGGTGACGAGGACACCAACGAGTCGAAAATATGTAATGGGATGCGTATCACAATCCGATGTCCAATTTCGACGCTCTATTGGTCCCTAAAGTATCAGAAGAAGACTTACCGAAATTGTTCGGCGAAAGAGTCCTTGGTGACATCCATAAAGCCCGGGGCGCAAGAGCATTGGCACAAAGGTAACGTGGAAAATCACAGATATTATAGACATGAAGATCTCTCGAGAACATTTTGTCACAGAACTTGCAGGTCAGGTGGAAGCAATTGAAAATTGTGTTGGATCTATTTTCTTTCAAATTGATGCTTTTGCGAATGAGCTGGGTCTAGGTTGCCGTTAATATTTCGAAGGCTTTGCGGCTCGCGAATCACGCCTACACGGTGTTCCCAAGGTACTGCTTGAAGAAGCTGACCGCCGAGTTCTTCGCTCTTTCCAACGCATCTTTCTGCTTGGGGTCGTTCCTGTCACCCTTCACCGCGAATCCATGGACTACACCCGGGAAGTATATATACTCATACGGGATATTCAGTTTCGGTAATGTCTCCGCGCTAAATTGCTTCAGCTCCGGAGTAAATTGAGGATCTGTCTCAGGAACCAAGAGCTGAGTCGGAACGCCCAAGTTCTCGATTTCAGATTTCTCGAGAAGAGATGGGTGGGCAACAGAAACGGCATCCAAGATATCGTTGCCTTTACCTGCCAGCCTAAAACAAGCCCATGCTCCCCAACAAAATCCAATGGCAGCGACCTTCTTGTGCTTGGATTTGAGCTCCTTGGCAACATCAAAGATTTCGGGTTGACGGATTTGCTTGCTGTGGCGGCCAATAAAGGCACCAAGGTCAACCTTGTCACGTTTGGCTGGGTCAGTGAGGGCTTCAGCGTCGATGACCTCGCCGTCGAAACTATGAACGTCAGTCAGTTTTGAGTTGAGGAAAACACTTTTGGATGGAATCAAAATTTACAAATCGGGCAAATAAGCAGTCACGTTGGCCTCTTTGGCGTAATGATCGGCCAAGAGTCGAAGATTTGGCAATGTCCAGCCAAAGATGTCGTGGATCAGAAGAACAGCAGCGTCTTTGTTGTTCCCCGTCACATAGGTTTTATTCTTGCCAATGGTGGCCTCGGTGCCCACTGGCTTGCCGTCCCATTGGAAACCAGTCTTGCAGCAATCAGACATGTTGAATATATCTGGTTTTGCGAATATAATGTGAGCGAAGTTTGAATATCTATGATTTGAGTACTTGAAAAAAAAATACTGGCTGCGGGGGAGGGGTCAAATAACATCATTTTCGGCCCGAGATCGGTGTGTGCCTGACAAACTTCGGTATGCTTGGATTGCATGGAATAAGCTCCCTTAAGAGAGTAGATTCGCGGTTCTAATTTGAGAAGTTTGAAGTGTACGATGATGTGCAAGGCTAATTGGCTCGCTCGGCTCCCAATTCTTCCTGCCCATGCAACTGCGGGGACATTAGAACCTGCAGGCAACATTGCTATACGTGTGCGCCGATAGGCACCAGACATGCACGCGTCCATTCTGAAGTATCTACTGAATAGTGATGAGCACCTGTCCAACAACTAAATTCAAAATTTGAGCAAGAATGCTTCTTCCCAGATGAGGAGACTTGCAAACATTCCCATTGCTGTTTTTAAGAGACATTTCATGATCCAGGAGCTACACATCACAACCACAGATATTTTTTTGTGCAAACTCACGATATCGCTACTTCATTCCTAATTAAGTTACATTAGATATGATAATCCAACATGAGAAAAAATGCAACTTTTGAAACGATTGGACACCTTCACGCAGTCCAGTGAGAGCCTACTGCAATGCGACCAACACGACACAGACAATGTGGGCAAGGCCGATGGTAATTCTACACATAGCATTGGATGCACATCAGATGAACGCGAGTTGAGAGCTCGGGCAATGTCGACTAACTCCGCGCGACCACGCTATAGCTCGGTGCGAACTTCGGACTTAATTTCGATTGGTTAAACTCTAAACAACATAGAAATCCAACAGATCGTTCATCTCACCGAAGGATTTGGATACATGCATGATTGCGAAAAGTCATCTGTGAGCGTCGTAGGAGGCGTTATGACTAGCGCCAGGGTCTTGGCTTTGATTCCATCCCATCCCGACATTAGCTTTCGTCTCATCCCATCTCTCATAGGTTGGCTCCATGTTACATCTGGACACATCTACTCTGACAACCAATATGTAAACAAGCAAGGGTCGCAAGCCTCATTGGCGAAGCTCATCGAACACTCTATCTGAGCAATCAATCCAGGAATCGGCATTCAGCCAGTGATTCGAAAGCAGGGTCCACTAAGTAGCGGAAACAACCGTAGTGGGCAATTCGTCCAAGCTCTTTACAGGATTATCAGGCCAAACTACAAGCTACCTCAAAACGACACCTTTCTTCACGCTCTTTCTCCCCTGTCACCCTATATTCACTTCTCCGTACGAGTATGAAGAAACATTTGACCATAGTTATCAAGCTCGGTAAAGCGCAACTTGTACAGATATAATCAAGAATTTTCCCTACGCAAAGCTAATCTTACAACATAGGAACAAGTTCAATTGTTGATGAGCAAACACACGAACCCAAGCTATCCATACTCTCCACAATCGTTGAAACAGCGGTTTCGTTACACAAGGATGGCCACAAAGTCATTCTCGTGTCTTCGGGCGCCATTGGTGTTGGTTTGCGACGGATGAATATTGAAAAACGATCGAAAAATAATCTTCCACTGAATCAAGCGCTGGCTGCTATTGGACAATGTCGGCTGATGACTCTATGGGACAGTCTATTCATGCACCTTGGGCAACCTGTCGCACAGATTCTACTTACAAGAAATGATATTGCGGATCGAACACAATATCTGAATGCGCAAAATACCTTTTTTGAGTTGCTTGGCATGGGTGTTATACCAGTGGTCAATGAAAATGACACGATTGCAGTGACTGAGATAAACTTTGGGGACAACGATACCCTCAGTGCGATTACGGCAGGCATGGTACAGGCAGACTATCTGTTTCTGATGACGGACGTCGATTGCTTATACGACAGCAACCCTCGCAAAAACCCCGATGCACGAGCTATTGAAGTCGTTGAAGATATTGCAGCGCTTGAAGCCGACGTGTCCAGCGCAGGATCTGCTCTAGGTACGGGGGGCATGTCCACCAAAATTGTTGCAGCAAGCCTAGCAACCTCTGCAGGTGTTACTACTATCATCACGCGATCTTCAAAACCTGGTAACATTACTAGCATTGTCAAGTATGTTGAAGCTGAAAAGGCAGCTGTAGCTTCTGCCGGCACTGGATCCAGACCTGCTACACCAGCAACAAGCACGTCAATGCCATCTGACGCTAAAACAAAGACAACAGAAATGCCTATAAATAAGGATAGCATGTCTAGCACGTCATCACCACAGGCTCAGGTGGCCAAACCACAAAGGCCCTTGCTCGCTGCAAGAGACTCGTACAAAGAGCTCTCTTCTCCTTCTGCGCTTGCATATAATCTCGCAACGCCCTCCGCATTCGCCTCTTTCCCGTCTCCTCTACCCTCTCTGGCTCGATCAAACACATCTTCTCCCATACCAACCTCTACAGCTAATCTCACCTCTGCGCCAACGACTACTGCTACTCCCCTATCCGCCTCCTCAACAGCAACCTTTCAACTGGCGCCTCCGCTCCACACAAGATTCCTACCAGCTCCGCACGCCATACGGGATCGGCATTTCTGGCTCCTCCACGGAATCGCACCGCATGGCACTGTGTACATCGATCCGGGCGCCCACAAAGCACTCATTCGTAAGGCGGGTCTGCTCCCTGTGGGTATCGTCCACGTCGAGGGAACGTTCGCTCAACAAGAAGCCGTACGCCTTGTTGTCGTTCCAAAAGAAGGGTTCTCGGCGAATCTAGAAACGCCGATTACCCCGGATGCAGACGCAATACTGGCTGGGGGACCCATACCCCAGATGAAGACGTTGACCAATCCATTCGATGCGGGCAAGGAGGTCGGCAGAGCAGTCGTAAACTACAGTGCCATGGAAATAGGGAGAATTAAAGGCCTTCAGAGTATAGATATAAGTGGGATATTAGGCTACGCTGACAGCGAGTACGTTGCTTTGAGAGAAAATATCGCATTCTTTGGGAACGGATCAGCGGGAGGCGATATTCTTTAAATCAGCAAAACAAGGCAAACGTCTGGAAAAAGCCGAGCTGAGATGTTCTGAAATCTAGAAGCAGTCTTTTGTCTTCGACGGGTTAGTAAATCTGCTTAAAAAGTTCTTGCGTGGTTTTTGATACACAACCAATCTGGTTGATCGTTCTCAAGCTGGTTTTAATTTGTAAACTGCGCCTGGGAACACGGTCGGGTGCTGGACAAATGGTGTCTCAGATATACCGGGATGGTGGAAGGCACTCAGGTAACTTATGAGATTGATGATACTGGCAATTTGGGGTGTTATTAAACAATTGCACATTGGATTCAATGTACACTTGAAAGTTCTTGTTGTCGCCCTCTAATACAAATTTTCGACGGCTTGCGCTACCTGCGTTCCGAGTTTCATCCACCATAATTAAACTTCGGCGCCCGCCAAAAAGCCTTGCTTCATTTCAACATATGAGCACATGGCTTTCTCGAAAGATCCTTCACTACCCGTGTGAGTAACGATGGTGCAAGTCGAGGCTTTTATTAGTCTTGCCACTTTAAATTACCGCGAAGTAAGAGCCGCGAGCGGGGAAGGTAAGGACGAAACTATCCAAGGTATTTGGATAGATCTTTTACAATTTCTATAAAGTCTCGATTACCTTGCAATTCACTGAATTTATAGCAAGTCGAGCGCGTAGAGCAATGTTCCCGTCTTTGTTCTGACCGCACACAGAGATCGAACCAATTGAGAACCTAAGAAAAGATATAATATGGTGGATTATCATTCACTCCCCGCTGGCTCAAGACCCGAAAATGCCATCCGTAACAATGGGCCAGATGAGCTCGTTCTGGAGCGGTTCAAGTTACGTGAGCTAGCTGAAGGATGGCCATGTTATCGGTGAGACTCCTTCTAACGCGCAAACCCGACATCTTCACAATTTTTAACCACTGACTGTGTCTACTTAAAAGTGATGCGTGTGAGTGGGAAAACTTTGCTTCTATCTTTCACCCGAACGCTCTCGTCTATACTTCTTGGTCCGGCCGTGTATCAATCCAGGATTTCATCGAAGCATCAAAAAAAGGCATGAACAACGGTGCTTTCATCATGCACCGCTGTCATGGAATCACCACCGACATCAATCCATCTGCAACTCGCGCAGTAACGAAAATGAAAGCCACCATTACCCAGCGCTTTGTGCTTGATTCATGTGAAGTCGACGCTGAAGCCGATTGTCGATTCATTTACTTTTTCTCCAAGCGCGAAGGGAGATGGGGCGCAAATTATGTCCGCCATTGGTACGAAAAGGACAAGTTGATTCCAGTCGATCCCACAAAGGTGCCCAAAATTGAGCATGAAAAGCTCAATGAGTATCCGAGAGGGTACAAATTCCTTGCGTATTGTCAAGAGACGGTTCTTGGAGCTAAAGTATTGAGAGACCTACCGGGACATCGTATTGATGTCGTCGCCGGGACGAAGAATGGCGAGAAGCATGACACTTTGTATTGGCATGCCAAAACCTGGGTCGAGGGTGGTGAGATTGACTTTTGAGCGGTAACAATGCTTCTCGCTATCGGGCAAATATAGTGCATATAGCTTACTAGGGTGGTTGGCCAATGATGCTGCTGATGTATACGCTGAAGCTCCACACTTCAGTTTGGAAATTCTTAAAAGCGAGCATCCACGTTAAAGAATGTGACTCGGTCTCATGACCAGACAATGGGAGGAAGAGCATCTGTTAAGAGAAATACTTGGGTTGCTACATTGCTACACCGAAATTGGCAACACGCGGTTACCAGCGTGATCAGCTTGCTTAGATGCACTGTGGATCAGTCGGGTGTCTTCATGACTGCCGATTAATTAACTGGACCAAGAGAAGTCAGTTGGGCATTTACGCAACTTTGGGTGTATGTCACCACACTTTTCTGCGGCGGTCTACTCAAAATGCCAAGCCAGTACCCCTACTCTTTAATATCCTACCTGTCTACTTGTAGAGTGGTTATTTGAAAGTGAAGATGTAGCTCGTAGGATACTCCGGGTCTGTTTAGCTAAGGTCGCTACAGTGTTGGCCAGATCCTGCTTGGATAATTAACAGATAGACTCAAAGGTAATAGACGTGTGCACGCGTTTCCTTTTCCACTTTTAAACCGGAGCAGTTAGCAAATATACTGAGCTCAACTGTGTATTGCCTGAGCTTGCCTGTGCCTCCCTGGGTATCGCCCGAGTACCGCATCAGCCTGCAAGCAGCAATGGTCAGTGCAAAACCAATCAGGGTAGCATGAACTGTCCCGTCTTTTCCTGTCCTGTCCTATCCCTTGCGTGAGCAGACTTGCACACCCCATGCGGGCATTTTCCCTCCTCGAGGTCATGCATCTCTTTTGGCGAGGGTTTTAGGGCCTTCTCATGCCGTGTCTTGCTCTAGTCAAGCGAGAGTGCGTCCCCTGAGGTGAATTGGGCTGCGGCTCTTCCAAATCTTCCGGATGAGGCGCTTGGACCATCAGTAAGCCCGGTGCCATCGAAGCGGACGTAAGAAAATGGACGAAAGATGAGCGATATGATGCACCAAAATCCCCGTAAAAGTTTTATTGCGGATTTTGGGCAGAATTCAAAGACGTACTCGGATAGATGGAAATTTCCTTGGGTGATGCAGTAGAAGCAAAAGAAAGGATTGCCGCGGAAGAATGGATAGTAGAGAATGGGAAAGAGAGGGAAAGACAGGGAGAGAAGAGGGCCAAAGGTCAGATGGGATCTGTAGACATACCTCGAGAAGTGTTAGCAGTTTGAAGCTCACGATTCAGGGACTCCTATCACTACGGAACCCGTGACCGTAGGAAATGCAGACAATTTGTCGGGGTAAAGAAGTAGAGCTAAGTGACAGAAAAAAATGACGCCATGTGTGATTGCTCTACCAAAATTTCCCCTCGGCGTCTTTGATATCGTCTATTAACGTGGCATCGGTCTCAACGTCAGAATCGTCATGGTTAACTTTATCAAATTTTTCAGCCTCGCTAACGATAAGGTAATACAAGCCAAAATGAGAGAAAATGTTGTCATTGAAAAGGGGTCAAGGCGCCTCTAGGATCTGCCCCTGATCATCTCCGCAGTTTCAAGGGCTGCCTTCCTCTATATTGAATACTTCTTTTGTCAATGAATGGAGCGGTGCCAATGGATGTGACCTTTGTCGTAAGTTGAGAGGAAAAGTTACTGCAGCGCTTCTCTGGATGGTTGGGCAAATTTGCCTGTGCGGAGGCGGAGGATTCACAGCCTCACTGCCACGACACAAATTCAGCCACCGAAAAAAGACCTTCTCTGGCCCAGCTGCTTAGCATAAGTCTCTGTAACATTTTGTTCATGGTAGGACAATGGTAGGCCATGTACACGATTGACTTACAAGGAGATATCTATAGCCTACACAGTCTAACATCTAGCAAATCATGGATCCGATTACCGCTTTTTCCTTTGCTGGAACCATCTTGCAAATTATTGATGTCGGCCTCAAAGTTGGTCGTGTCTGGCACGAAGTTCATCAGTCAGCGGTTGGTGCAACAAGGTCCAACGAAGAACTCGAGAAAATCACTCAGACTTATGCCTCCACTATAGACGATCTACTCGAAAAACAACCACAAAGCTCGGTTCTAGGTGGCATTGATCTCGGCCCTATTGCAATCAGGTGTCGTGACACAGCCAACAGTCTTATTCGCCTTCTTACAGATCTTCGACGTGCAGACTCTTTAGGCCGCGGAAAGGGTTCTTTTAGAGGATCAGTGCAAAGGACTGTACGGGCACTACGCAGCAAGAAACAAGTTGATGAGCTTCATGGAAAATTAATAACATATCGGCAACGTCTTGAGCATCAACTTTTAGCCGATCAGAGCCTTAAGACCAATGCCTTGGCCATTCGTAACGGTAAATCCTTCGATAGTCTAAACGTTCAAGGCAAGAAAATCATCCAAGCTCTGCTCAATAACGAGAAGCATTTTGATCAAATTCATGATGCTATCCAGGCTGCTGATTTGAACATACGTGCACATATTGATAGAAGAATCGACAATTTACAGCGTGTCTCCCCTGTCTCTGCTTTGGACAATTCTTCTGGAGAGCATGCATTACAGTGCAGAATTCGTGATAGCCTTTACTTTCCAGAGATGAATGAGAGGCTTAAGGAGATAGATGAGGCTCAGACTGAGACATATCAATGGATCTTCGATGCACCCCCGGCGGGTTGTGGTTCAATATGGACCAACTTTAAAGAATGGCTGGAGAAAGGCAACGGATTCTATTGGATCTCTGGGGAGCCAGGATCTGGAAAGTCGACCCTACTAAAATTCATTATTGAACAGTCGAAGACTGTAAAAGCTCTACAGGTATGGGCTGATGATTGCCAGCTTTTAATGACACATTTTTTCTTTTGGCATGGTGGGAGTAGCCTCCAGAAATCGCAAATCGGTTTACTCAGGTCGATTCTATACCAGATGTTTGATCAAGCGCCT
The DNA here is from genome assembly GCA_021030915.1 of Astrothelium macrocarpum. Lineage (NCBI taxonomy): Eukaryota > Fungi > Ascomycota > Dothideomycetes > Trypetheliales > Trypetheliaceae > Astrothelium > Astrothelium macrocarpum. The sequence goes on along the minus strand of JAGEMR010000072.1, from coordinate 27,797 downwards.
GAACTCGCTACCAAATGTACGGCTTCGGCGGAGTTGACGGCAAGACTTGCTAATCTTGGAGTTGACCGATCTCATCAAAGTGGAAGAGAAATTTGGGTTGCCAAAGACTTGCTTGATATGCTTACTTGGGCAATCGCGGAAATGTCTACAATGCGGAAATATCGCCTATGCCTCTTTTTGGATGCCTTGGATGAACTTGATGGGGACTGCGAGATTCTCATAGAGACTTTGAAATGCCTCACAGAACAGAACGCAATGAACAGTATCAAGATTGTTGTCTCCAGTCGACCTTGGTCGATATTTGAAGAAGCTTTTAGAGAAGATGCAGGATTGAGTCTTCAGCTGTTGACGCGTCAGGATATGGAAAAGTACACGACCAGCAGACTTCAAAGACGTCCAGTTATGCGAAAGATGAGTCTAGAAGATCCGTCACTTGCATCAGACCTGGTCAAAACAATCGTCGACAAAGCGGAAGGAATCTTTCTATGGATTAGTCTGATCATGCCCGTCCTCTTGGAAGAGCTGCGTCATCAGCCAACATGGGATGATCTCTTTGCGGCGGTCAATGATTATCCTCAATCCCTTGATGGTTTCTATGGCCGTATGCTTGCACCAATTCGAAACAGTCCTCGTCTGTGGGAGATAGCCTCACGCTATTACCAGATGATGCTGGTTGTGCATGAAGACGTCCGGTTCTTGTTTACCTCATTACTTACCTTCGCCCTAGCTGATGAGAGCAGTGTGGAAATGATACAAAATCGGGGTAAAGAACCTTCTTTTTCGTCCATTACGCATCTACTTGAACGTACTGAAGGTAAACTGCGACAATGTTGCGCGGGTTTACTCAAGGTTGATCCTGGCCTTCGAAGTCCCAACGTCGGATATTTAAAGAAGCCATGGAACACGGCGTACCACCATTTGAAGGTTAGATTCGCTCACCGAACCGTGGTTGACTTCCTTCAAAAGGAGAATTTTTGGCAAGAATTTCATTCAGCAACTTCGAACTCAGACTACAGTCCGTCCATTAGCTTGATGAGGTCTTTTTTAACTCAGATAAAAATTTTCCCTCTTTCGTGCGACATTCTTCTTACCAATGAATATATCATGAGCTTTGCCAGGATATCTGAAATGAAAACAAGAGCGCCGTCAGTACATCTGATTGATGATTTGAGGAAGATCCTGGCCGACCCGAGTCCTGTGCAGACAGACAGATTACTTCTTTGCGCGCCAGTGCTGCACCAGGAAGATTATCTAATCTTTCCACTTTGGCATGGTCTTGAACTATACGCTCGTATAAGGTCAACATCAATGTTGAGCTTTCCCTACACATCAAAAGGTACACCCTTACTACATTACGTCCTCATTGGTATGTCCTGGAATAGGGATACGGGGCTTCCGGCTTGGAGTTGGTGCTATAGAAACTCGATTTCTTGGCTGCTAGAAAGCGGAACTGATCCAAACTCGTCATACCAACCTGAATGGCCCAAGGGAATGCCGCAGATCACACCGTGGCAGTTGTTTTTATCTATGTTGGAGAGACATCCAGACAAGGCCTTCGAAGGTACTGTGTTTTATCTAACCATTATCAAGACCTTTCTTCACCATGGAGCTGATCCAATGGACAAGTCCTGGTCTTCACAGTGTCCTGCAGAGGGCGCATTGTCAATCTTGGATTACTTGGATTCACGATGTCATCAATTCGAAGAAATTTACCAGCTGTTCATCTCTCTTGGGGCTAGGAGAGATTCTGTGCCTTGAAAGAGCTGGCAATCAGTTGGCTTTCGTGTAAATTCTACTTTGTATCCGGATTGAGTATTGCGGAGAGACAACTAGGACTCGGCATAAGAGATGGCGAATTGCGAAGCCAGTATAAACTGGACTGTCAAGGCCGTATCAGGACTGGCAACGCCTAAATTGCTTGTGCTCGGACGGACTTGTCGGTATTGGAAGAGCGCTGCTTTCCAACTAAACTTTTCGTTCACCCTTTCGTCAAAGCGCTAGGATATAGCTTTTCGAATCATCTAGCTTCGAGAGCGAGATTCTCTGTGGCCCGAGGAAACGCTGACATGCGGTTGCGCAGCATCTATCAGACGAAGACTTTGACTGTGTCACACATACTCTCATCCGCCTTGGAGAGCTCAACGCCAGATTGCCTATCACGCCTTATCGCCCAGTCCGACAACATAAATTAAGATCAAGTCGACATGTACATTTCCCTTTTTGGGCTACAAGAAGTGTGTTGCTCAAAACGCAGTCTACCGTGTGTCTAGTAGCTGCCTAAAAGCCTTATTTTGCCGATCAGAGAGATTCATATCATACTATCACGAGGGACCCCTGCATATCGGAACAAAGTGTGTAGTATGGAGACTAGGATCAGATTTCTCGAAAGTGAAACGCACGCTCAATGTATAGAAAAGAGTTGAATCCTCCGCTTATCTACCACCACCGTGAGTCCATCAAAACGATACATCACAACATCTCCACGCAAAGCAACCTCCACAAAGATCTCAATCCCGACCAAAAAAGATGTTAAAGTTTCCGAGCATCGCTGTCTGGGGGCCGTCTCTTCCAGATGGAGATTATAACCGCGGTCCTGAAATCGAGCTACAAGCATGGGTCGAGTTCACTTTTGCTACACTTGCCGTCCTTTTGAGGCTTGTTTCGCGTCGGATTCTAGGCAAATTCGGCTGGGATGATTGTTGTATGGCCGGTACTTGGGTCAGCCAATACACAGGGTCGACTCGAGCAAAACCCAAGCCGCTAATCTTGATACTAGTTTTGCTTTGCATTTTCATGCATCCTAGCCACCATGGTAAGCGCCAGCGGCGGCGGTAGATCGCTGGACTACCTCTCAGAGAGCCAAATCAATCGCGTTCTCCATTACGGCTGGGCGACGTTTTTTTGCGGGTTTGGTGCGCTCACTTTGGCCAAAATCTCCAACGCTTTACTTATACTTCGAATCATGGGCCCAAACACCTTTTGGCGCAAATGGATCGTTTACATCGGCATTGCTCTAACTGCGCTCACCTTTTGTGCTTCTATCTTTGTGAACTTAGCACAGTGCCGTTTTGCAAATGTCCTATCGAACCATGGCTCATGGCCTCAGCGTTGTTGGAAACCTCAGCGTGTCACAGATGTCAATATCATGATTACTGGTATGTCACCACGGATTGCAATTAAGTTGGGGGCGATGTTGAAAGCACTGATTCATTAGTTTGGAATGCCTTTTTTGACTTGGTGCTGGCTGTCGTACCCATCTCGATCATTAGGAAGCTTCAAATGAGGCGAGCGAAGAAAATAGCTCTGAGCTTGGTTCTCGGCTCGGGTATTCTGTGAGTTATACTATCTCTCACAATGCTGAAAGTAGTCGTTTCCTTGCTAACTTCAAAAGCGCAATGGCTTGTGCGGATGCTAGGGCATTCACGATCCGAAATGTTTATGCGCGTACGGACTTTGCATGTAAGATACCGGTTGTTGCCTGCTTTCGAAGGCTGTATTGACGCTATTTGCGTAGGGCAATCAATCGAGCTCTATTCATGGACAATGTGGGTTATCACAACTTGTTCCGAATGCTCATTCATCTAATGCTTCAATTATAGCGTTGAGACCCTCGTGCTTGTCATTGTTGGTTCGATTTCAACACTAAGGCCTACAATCGACCACTTCACCCCCACAATTAATTCCTTTCGCTCATGGTTACGTCCGTCACGCCGCGAATCTCGTCGGCTCTCCCCGGAACCATTTGGCACATTTGTTGGAGAAGACCCAAATCTTGGTAATTTGGTCGAGGTTCACAAGAGGCAAGACAATCGAGATAGCTGGATTGAGTTGGACTCTCGGTCTGACCTTCACCCAATAACATCTTGTATATCGGTAGAGGAGACGGTTGAGGTTTCATCGAGGAGGATTGATGAGATTACCGAGGCTCCAGGTTGATGCAAGCAGTGCGGTCACAGGAGCTGTGCGATTAGTTGAGAATAATGGAATGAATGAGGAGGGCGGAGTTGAGAGAAAGAGTCATGGAATTGACGGAGAATGACTCAATTGACTGGAAATGCGAATACACTTTACCAAGCATGCATGTCGTTTTGATTGGTGGTAGGCTGTCTATATAATACAATGTCCATGATTTACTGTAAAGGCATAAAACGCTTGATTTTTCCACTTGTCAATGCGCTCAGAACGGCCAACAGTACTAGGGGGTCTACACGACTTGTCGGGGGAGTGCAGTAACATGTCCGTTCGCTCAAACGTATATCACAAGACTGTATCGACTATTCAGATGCTATAAAACGGACAGATCAGTATTGAATCTCGAAGAGTTTCGCAAGTCCAGTCTACAAGCGTAGTATACTAGGCTCCACGTAGGAGCAATTCCGAGCCGAAATCGACACGGGCCACCACCACCAAAGTAATAGCCGCTGAAGCTCCAATTAGCTTTTATAATATTCATAAAACCAATACTCAAACGAGTTAGCATTAGCTTGACAGCAATACCAGTAACAGTAGCCAAAAAAATTTTTTTTTTTTTTTTTTTTTTTTTTTGAAATAAAACGAAAGCAGATTGGAGCTTTAAAGGCTGCTAATTTGGTGATGGTGGCCCGTGTCGATTTCGGCTCGGAATTGCTCCTACGTGGAGCTAGGGTAGGATAGCTGACTGCGGCGACGCTAAAATTGCTGTGAAATGTGCCACCAGGCATATAGGCAAATTAATCGGGACCACACAACCCGCGTTTCCCCATCAACCCCACCAAATTTACTAATAAACAGCGGGCGCTGTTGGAAAATTCAGCCATATCATATTAGAATTCAGAATTAAATAAAAACCGAAGCAATTTTATTAATTAATTAGTCTTTCGTCTTATTAATATCTGATGAAGAGGCTCTGAACGTCCAAATAGGCGTATATACGGTCCTCCATTATCAATATCTATTTGTTGATTTCCTTCTGAATCAATTGATTCCATTCATAACGAATAATTCTGATAAACTGATTCTGAATAAGACAGTCACGATGATTTGTATAAATTCGTTATTTGATAATCTTTTATATCATTTTAATAATACTGAAATCAGGATTATACGAATAATTTTTATATAATTTAATTCCATAATTTTTTTTAAATTCGTTAATAAAATTATATTTTAAATGATTATCATGAATATTATTCCCATCTTTTTCAAGAATAACGTATTCATATATATATTTAGATAAAATGATTTGATATATATAAAAAATAGATAGATAAATTTCTTCCAATATTTTCATATATCATTTTTATATCAAATTTTTAATTTCTTTTTGATTCTAATATAAATATAATTCAATTTTGAAATTTTAATCAATAATAATCTAATAATATAATATGATATTATTCCGTTATGATTTGAATTATATATATTCAGATTTATAACGCTGCCAATAGTATCTAATGATCTAATGATGATTCTTTTTATCAATAATAAAATGGATTTCGTCTGAGAAATATACGAATTTCCAATCTTCTTTTATCCAATAAAAATATTTTCTGATGAAATCGATTTGATTCTATTTTGAAATAGATTTAATATATCGTCCCCAGTATATTTTACAACGATAATAATCTTATTCAACAAATCATTTTTTTAATATATCAATTGAATAAAAAAGAGATAATTCAAGATATATATTTAAAAATATAAGAATATGATGTTCAAAATTGAACGTAATTTAATAAAGAATTATTATAATAAAAACGTGATTAAAAATTCGTTATTATTCTGATTTTGTAACTGAATCTATATATTTTAAAATGATATCTTTAAAATAATAATAAATTGTCGAATAAGAATAATCGAATATTTGAAGGATTTGACGTTTGGATCAATATTGAAATGGTGAAAAGATATTTTCAATATCGAAAGTTATTCTTAGAACAATTCGACGAGACGTACGAACAGTTTTATTTGACTGACGAAATAATAATTCAGAATCAGACGTTAACAATTGACGTATATTGATATGACCATCAAAATTATAATTCACCACCATATTTGAATAAAACGAAAATAAACAAAAATGGATGAATTAAAGTGTTATTGGTGGAATGGCCCAGCAGCGCCCGCTGTTTACTAGTAAATTTGGTGGGGTTGATGGGGAAACGCGGGTTGTGTGGTCCCGATTAATTTGCCTATATGCCTGCCACACAATGGTTACCCGTTTTGGATAGACTAAAATTGCTGTGAAACTTTTGCGAGCTGAATCGCTTTCCGGTCTGCAGCAGTCCGCTTTGGACAGATTAAAATTGCTGTGAAAGCTTTCGCTGCATCGATCTTGGTTTCACATGAGCCGTCTTTGCACTCCCCTCGCGATCTTCGATGCACCATCCTTGATGTTCTACATCTCCTAGCAACACGCCAATTCACCGCCGTAGCGTTGAGCCGTGCCAAAAATAACTCCCAAGAAAGCCTTTCTAGCACCGTACAAACGCCCCCTAACCCAATCAAATTTGGTATCTCCACGCAATCCATCCATCCCTCCTCCCACTTCTCCCTAACTCGCTTTGCCCCACACCCACAAAACCCACTCCATTCAATCAACTAAACAGATCCCCCACGCCCCTCTCCCTCTCTTCCCGCACCTCCTTCCGCTCGCGCTCTCTCTCCAGCCTCATCCCCTTTTTCCGCTCATACACCGCCCTCACCGCCCTCCGCATCTGCTCCTTCCCCTCGTCGTAGTTTGCGCGCGCGAGCGCAACACAGTGCTCCACCTCGTCGGGCGTGTAGACGAAGTTCCAGGTCGACAGGAAGGGCGGCGTGGACGTCTGCGGGTCCAGCGAGGGCACGCGCGGGTTGCGGAGGAGGGGGAAGTAAATGAGCGTTATGCCTGGAACAGATGTAGCGGAGGGGTTGGGAGAAGGAGGGGAGGAGGACCGGGGAGAGGTGTCGGAGGAGGTAGACGTGCCAACCCAGACGGTGCAGTATCCTAGGTCGGTGGTACGGCCGCCTGGGATGGGGGAGGAATAGGGTGCGTCCTGCGATTCTTTCGCAGGTGGGTTCTGTTTCGCTTGCTGTAGCTTCGCCTGCGCATCCGCTGGCGACGTAGCGTGTGCTTTGTCGAGTGCGCGTGTGGTCTCTGCGATGGATTCGTTTTCGGGAGGCCAACCGGCGCCGACGGGCCAGCCCTTGATGCCGCGTTGCTTGACGTAGCCGTCTGCAACACCGATCCAGTTTTCTTTCTTGATGTCTGCAGAGACATCGAAGGCGACGATGACGTCTACGTTTCTACCGGGACGGAGGAGGGGGTAGATGGGGAGGTTGTTGCTCATGCCAGCGTCCATGAGTTCCAGGGTCTTTTTGCTGGTCATGCTTTGCGGGACAGTGGTGGATAACCTTGCTTCCAGGCCATATGCGAAATTCGAGATTTCAGCGGGGTCAATGGGATGGAATCTGCCCATCTCTTCATCCTGACTTTCGATCCAAGCCTCTAGTCCGGATTCGCGGAAGCCAGCGAGAGTCTTGACAAGAGGTTTGATTTCCTTCCAATAATGACTCAAAGTTGCACAGAATGCGGAACCCCAGATGCCCATCAGAAGGGGAAGACGGAGTTCTGGAAGAGCCAATCCATTCTCGCGCCATTGAGTTTTTCCATTTGCAAAAGGCCGGCCAAGGGCGTATGTTGGAATTCCAGCGCAGAGTTCTTCGGAGAAGAATTCATACGGCGTACATTCAAACCACTCAAACCAAGATTCCTGTTTGGCTTTTTCCGTCGCCTTTCGCCGGGCTTCTTCATTCAGGGTTTGATGCTCGTCATCTTTTGCTTTTGCAATTTCCAAGTCGATTGGTACTTCGTGGCGAACAGAGGTGTAAATGGGAAGAGGATTCTGCCCAGCATCGACGTACCCACGCTGATTGGAGATTTTCAAGTCGAGCTCGTTAACGGCAAGATCTCCCCTTGGAACCATGAGTCGCGCTGCAAGTAAGACACCCCAGATATCCACAAGCCCAAAGTCTGCCTGAGGATCACCTCGTTTCTTTTCGAGAACACCGCTCAAGAGGTATTTGTTTGTTGGGGCCGAACTGAGAAGGCTTAGTGCAGCTGGCGGGAAGGCGACATGAGTTCCTAATCGATTTTTAAGGTGCTGGATTAGCCTTGCATGGCTCTGCCTTGTTATCGTCGAGTAATACAGAGCCTGGAGCCAGCATGATCCGGAAACGCCTGCCGTATACGTTGCACAGTCGAAGAGCCCGTCTTCTTTGGCTGCGAGGTGACTCCCGGTTCCGGCAACGAGAGCTCTTAGGCCGCCGCCGGAGCTGCAAATGGCTATCGTTGGGATATCATCTTCATGGACGTCTTCTTCATTCAAATTGAGGTATTTTGCAAGAGCGACACGTGTAAATTGTCGTCTTTTGCGTAGAAAAGCTTGTTCTTCCTCACATAGATCTTCCGACACGCGCACTTGGGCATCCCACATAATCTCTGGGTTGCATTCGGGATCATTGGCTTCTCTCCATAGCTCTTCGGCCAACGACCCAGGGGCCATGGACAATTCGGATTGCAACTTCTTTATGAGACCAGGCAGAGATTTGAGCCATACTGGGAAAATGCTTGGATCTGGTGGTCGTGGAGAGTGGTTGGGGATGCGTTGCTCTGATTCACCTTCTCCTGGGACATTCGGACAGCTGGTATGATCCTCGGAATCATCTGTGTCCATGAATTCATTGTAGCTTTTCTTCTTCGCGTCGTCCCTTGAAGAAATGGTTGTGGGGCGGCCGAATGACCATTGTGGGCTGCTCGGGCTATCTGCATGTATGCGAAGCCTCCTGAAAACATCAAAAGAGCTTTCTGAGGCTACTACGTATGCGCTACTCAAAGTAAAAAGCAGCAAAATACTTGTCCGTATTGAGGTGGAGTTCCTCTGTATGTTACGTATTGCAACAGATCGAAGGCGAGTAAAGTCGGCTCTGCATTTACGTCAGCGCTAAACCGTTGAAGTGCAATTGAATAAGCCAAACAAGTCCATTTAATGGCGTCACTGACCTTGATGTTTTATTTCTATGGTGGCTTGAGAAGAGTGCCAAGTTGCTTCGGAGGTGCCGGAAGTAAAGTCGAAGCATCGCCCAAGAACAAACGTATAATCATGATAGCCAATACATTCAAGAAAAACAAATTTACTATTCCTGGACGTTGAATTAAGTCACGGTCAGGCAAGAAATCAGCATGCGATTGTGCCATGAAGATTTTGCAGGGTAAGCATGTGGCGAGCAAGCATTTTCTCAACAACATCGTCGTCATTGGTCCGTGCGTGATCGTCAGGGACAGCCGCTGCGCAGAATCAACCCATACCAGCTATGGCAAGCTTCATTTCTCAAAGCCCATTGACCGATCCCAAGCTTCATAGAAACCCTCCATTCTCCATCTAACCTCCTGGTAGAATTCTTTCAGTCTCTCGTCCGTGTGTGGATGCCACCACTTGTCATGCAAGCTCTGCACTCCAGTCGCGACATCGTCTACCGTAGGATGTCTAATATTCCATTGATTACCAAAGTCTTGCCATGGCATAGGCCCGTTTCGCCGATGGGCATAGTTGAAAAAGTTTTGCTCCACGTGCCTTGAGTCAAAGCGATTCGAAACATTCATAACGGATTTGTAATGCTCAAATAGCGTAAGTGAGGGCGAAAATAGAAAGAATCCCGTGTCGAAGTAGTTTGCGTCTTTTGAATCACCATTGTCTATGGTGGAATGAGACGCATGTACTGAATCGACTTCTCGCGTGGATGCAAACAGGTATGTTTCCGGCGGAGGTAATTCGTCATCGAAAAACTCTTCTCCCTCGATGTGTACTGTGAGCATAGGCGAGGCCTCTGGAGCATCGAAGATTTCATCAAGAGGTCCAGTTAGAATCATATCGCTATCGAGAAACAAAACGCGCGAGTACTCAATCAATTCCCAAGCACGTAATTTGGCAAAAAGGTCTCTCCATTCAGGCATCTCGCCATGCATCCAATCTTTACCTTCTCTGACATAATCAACTGAGATCACTGTAGCACCGTCCATGGTAAGACGTTCACGTTTGGATTTAGAAACATCTTCAGTGACAAGAACAAGAAAAGGTATGGACCGATCCGATCGTGTAACCGAAGAGTGTAAGAGTTGCCAGGCCAGGATTCGAGTTGCGACAAAATTGTGGTCTTCTTCATCATTTGACTCATTCACATCAACCATAGTAGCTGTCAACAATGTTGCATAGGCAACTCTTTCCGTCTGCACTGCATTTGCATTACTGGGTGGGACTTGATTTCCCGGGGTTAGACCGGTTACTTTTATGGGAAAATGCCCAATGGTCGATCTGCCTTTAAGAGTGACACTGAAAGCAAAGAATAACACGAGGCATATGAAAGACGATACAAGAGCAGAACGTGAGGAACGAGATACCATCCTCGATACCGCTGGGGTATGAAAAAGCAAGTGGAAGGGGCGAGAAGTAGAATTAAGAGGGGAAATTGAAATTATCAGCAAGCATCCTGAACTTGGAGCACAAGATGCGATGATTCACACGAAATCCAACAAACGAGGAAAGGAGAGAAAGTATTGAATGTGGTTTACCTGCGTGAGGCTGAGACTCAGAGAGACACGATTGCGCCCCCTTGTGACTTCTTTTAGACGAAGCTAGCACGTCGGCGACCTTGTATGCGTGAGGAAAACGGCAGCTTATCATTCTGCATCAAGGCTGCATGACGGCCAGATGCATCCTGGTCTTGTCAATTATACGGTACGTATAGTCTATGTGAAGCAACGGATAGTGTCTCGCCTGGTAGCGGGTAAACAGTTCAGCCGTCGATGGTCTCTGAGATGAACGGTTCCGTCATCACGTAAGCGTCAGCGCATGATCGGCGGAATGATAATCAAGACAGATGATAGACTCGATATTAAAGATTCAATGATTAGGTAAGTGGCGTCGGTGTCAAAGTATTTGGTGCATTGATGCCACCTCCACACGCACGGACCAGGTGTTCAGTCCTGGCTATCTCCGTCTCTTTCTGCATGAACTGCTACAGATTTGTTTAGAATTGCCGGCATTTCTAGAGTTTATTCCTTTTGGTGTCCTCCTTTTGGTGTTCCTCTTCCAGCTCTCCCCTCTTCTTGCTCCGATCCTGCTACCCTTTTCAAAATGTAATAAGACCAACACAAAAATCTACGCTTCCAACTTTATCGCCATGGCCGCAATCTTGAGTGCTCAGAAAGGCCTTCATGCTGAGGAAAGCGCCGAAGTCGAAGTTCTGTCTGCTAACCTCGAGAAACTCAAGGGCTTGACCAAAAGAATCCAAGGCTCTGTCATTCGACTGCAAAGCACAGGCGACAATGTACAGGACTCTGTTGGTCCTGCTTTCGGGAACACCCAGCGCATTCAGACTTCCATTTCCAATGTCGATCGGCTGCTTGATGCCATTGACCGTATGCGCGCTCCTCTGGACAACACCAGTCGAGAGGAACGCATCATCAAGCAAGGGTATTGTGCTATCCGCATGTCACGCATCCTAGCCCTTAGTGCTAACAAAACTCTCATAGGCCGAAGAAGACTGGACTCAACGACTACATTGCATCCATAGACCGCATGAACCGCGCGCTCAGCGATTTGAAACGCTCCAACCTCAAGTCAAACCACAAGACCGTGTCTGAACTCAGTCTGCTGTTAAAACTCGGAAATAAAGAACTCGAAGACATCTTTAGGTCGGTACTAAGAGAGGACAATAGACCTATAGAGCCTCTACATTATATTACAAAACGTAAGAATGTTCCTACTCCGGGAGGTGGAGCTTGCGACTAATGTGGCGGTAGAGGAACCATTCCCAACCATACCTCAGGAAAAGATTTCCACACTACGAACCGTGAACAGCCACTGTGCCACTACTGTATCTCAGACATCTCAGTACGAAGTCAAAGACACACCAACATCTCGGGCATATGTCGAGACAAGAGGCGACTACATATCGACAAGTCTACAAAATCTATCTGCAGCATCAATGTCAACGGCACGCAAGACAAATGCTGATGCACTCTACCGACAAGGCGCATGTGCGATAGGAACATACGCCCAAGGCGTGGAAGGCATGTACGTCGCCGAGTATGATAATATCTGCAACATCTTTGCGCGCGAAGACTGGAGTCCAGTCTTAAACGCCACCTGCCAAGCCTCTCTCAACGAATTCTCTCGAACCCTCCGCGATCTCAATACGCACGTCCAAAACCACCTCATCACCGATTGCTACCTTGGCTTCGAAATCGTCGACGTCGTTTCCAACCTCTACCTCAACCTCGAATCACGCACCGGCGAACTCAAACGTCCCATCTCCGACGCGCTCAAACCCATCCGCGACACCGCCAAGCAAGCCTTCCCCCACCTCCTCGACGACATCCACACGCGCATCCAATCCATGCCCACCCTCCCCCCCGACGGCGGCACCGTCCCCATCGTCGCCGAAACCATGACACGCCTACAAACCATGACCTCCTACATGCCACCCATCACCTCACTCATGCGCTCTCTCGGCGACGGCGGCTGGTCCACCACTACCTCTTCTACCACCACAACCACCACCTCAACCTCCTCCACCGCGTCCGTGCCCACGCTCAAATCCTTCGACGTCGGCGCCGACGGCCGCCAACTGTTCCAGCACTACGCAGCCGACACCCTCGACACCCTCCTCACCTCCCTCGACACGCGCGCCCGCGCCTTCCACCGCACCCGCGCCACCCAGGGCGTGTTCCTCGCGAACAGCATCGCGACCGTCGACCGCGGGATCCGCCAATCCGAGCTTTCGCGCGCGTTGGCTCCCGGGCCGCCCCCGGCCGTGCTCGCGGCGCGCCGCAAGGCCGCCGAGAAGGCGTACACCGACGCGTGGCAGGACGCGGCCAAGCACCTGCTGGACGTGCAGCACACGACCAAGTCGGTTTCGGGGGGCGCGCGGCCGACGTCGGGCGGGCCACCGCCTGGTGCTGCTGGGGCGAGTGCGGGTGGGGCGGTGGATTCCGCCGCGATTGTGAAGGCGTTGAGTGGCAAGGAGCGCGATGCGATCAAGGAGAAGTTCCGCGCGTTCAATGCCGCGTTTGAGGAGCTGGTGGCGCGGCACAAGAGTTATCGTATGGAGGCGGAGGTGAGGCAGGCGTTGGGGAAGGCGGTGGAGGGGGTGGTGGGCGCGCTGTATGGGAGGTTTTGGGATCGGTATCATGAGATTGATAAGGGGAAAGGGAAGTATGTGAAGTGGGATAAAGGGGGGATGGGGCAGGTGTTGGCGAGCTTGGTGGCGTGAGTTGAGGGAGGATGTGGGGAGGGGATCGATGGATTTGGGAGGGATTGTGATGATTAGGGAGGGGATTTTGGGGGAAGGGGCGGTGAAGGGGGTGGGATTGGAGGATTCTTGATGCATAAAGAGGTGGTGTCAGAGGAATTGATGATGCATAGGAAAGTGGCATCGTAGGAATGATGATTAGGGAGGGGATCGATTGAGTATCGGAACGAGTCTGCGTTGAGAAGATTGGATGACGTTGTGATACCCTTGGGATCCTTTGATAGTTTAGGGCGGATGAGGTTTTGGAAAGTCAAAGTTTGGAAATATTTCGAAATTCTTGTGGATATCATTACAAAATTTTATGCACATAAAGTACGCTTTTGGCCTTCAATCGAAGAAATGGCACACTGTAGGATCGCTACTATTTGTGCCATAAACATTCCCACCATATGTCAAATAACCTTGCATCGTCTCCGGATTTGCGACAATCTGACTGTAATCGCCAAACACCCATGTCGTAGCCATTCCTGATTTCCATGTTAACGCTGAATTACCAGGATGATTGGTGGAAAGGTGGTCGCAAAACTTACCCATAATGAGATGCTGTAGAATATGACAATGGAACATCCACACGCCAGCATCAGTCACTCTCACTCGAATACCTCTCCACCCGAGCTTTTCGTAATCTGCACCTTGCGCTAGCCACCTGTACACCCAGACTGTATCCCTAGTTGCTGGAGTGTATCCCGCTAGTTTCTTTTCGTTCTCAGTCGGGTCATAAGTCCCGTTCCCTGTACCGATATCCCAGAAATGACGCCCGTGGAAATGAAATGGGTGCTGATCGAAACCGCCAGTAGGACCACCATCATTTTGTATGATAATCTCCAGGACCTCGCCAATTTTGGCTGGGAAAGCCTTGGTCTTTGGATCCCAGCCACCATTAGCAACGCTGACATTGTAGTTGGGGATCGCAGCTTCGCCTTGCTCGTAGATTGAAACTAAATAGGGAACCGACGGTGTCGTCTCCGTCCATGTGAGATTGTTCTGGTCCCATACGAGGGTTCCATTACTGACTTGGTTGATGGTAATGGTTAAGCGACGGGTGACTTCATCAGCTGTCGGGAAATCGTTTGCAGTAGTCGGTTCCAGAGTGTATTCCAGCCAGTTCTCGACCTCTTGGGGAAGCGTGAGTGGATTTGTAGTGGGAGGTGCGGGCGCGGTGGTGGTGTTGCTATAGGAGAGAAGACTAAAGGCTTCAAGAGTAGCTGGTCGATTACGATTTTCTTCTTGAATCCAGTAATCGGTCTTTCCGCTTGATTGAATCTCATCTTCTGATTTGGTATTCAAGAGAAAGCTGAAGCGTTGACCTGAGCCAACTTGAATGTGGTCAGTAGAGGCGGGCTTGGTGTAAGCACCGTCTGCTTCAATGATAGTGAGATTCGAGTGGTCTTCAAATCCAAAGGTGACTAGAGAAAGTGCCTGCGCTCCGATCAATCGAAAACGATATGTCTTTGATGGCTCCACGTTAAAAATGGCAGGATCAAAGGCTGTCGTTACATTGGAGCCATTGTAATTAGTCGTCCCACTGTGGCCATTGAAGGTTATTGCCATCGCTTCGCCACTCCAAACGAATGGATTTGCAAGCAGGCCTTGGGTGATTGCGTCACCAGAGTTGTTAAAGAAGTCGCCCACGAAGACGATGAACTCATCATCATATTGATACGGCGGAGGAGAAGAACCCTTGACGATTAATGGCCCAGCAGCGGTTGCAGCTTGGAAGTAAACGTGTGAATGATAGAAATAGGTGCCCTCGTCTCCCTCGTCGGGTGCTACTTCATAATCGAAGTAATAACTGGGTGGTATAGGCCATTGACTGGCTTCTGGTGTCCCGTCTGCGAATGGAGCAACTCTCTGCGTTAGGCCATGCCAGTGCTAAGCTCAATGATTAATATTTTGTTCCGCTCTAACAGAGAGACATTCTATTCGTACCATAGTCAAGTTGTCGGTTTCCATGTCGTTGTAGACGCGAATCCATGTCCGTTGACCCGCAGGAAGCTCAATGCTTGGACCGGGATATGTACCATTGACGACAGGATATGATTCCGTGAAACCCGCAATATTCATCTGCTGCTGGGTGACCCGCAAGATGATGTCCGGCTCAAAGGATGCATCGTGTACTGTGAGCGTGCAATTTCCTGCTTGAGCAGCATGTACACTTCCAGATATGGTCAAAACGAAGCCCAAGAGCAGAGAGAGCATAGTAGAGAGATCCATTTCGACTTTCGCTGATATCCAATGAAGAAGATCAGGGATAGCGAGCAAGGACAAGGAAAAGTGCAAGGACTAAGGAAAACAAGAGGTCGAACGGATAAAGATGTTTTGAAATGCTGGTGGCAAACATATCGAAAACCTACAAACGAACTAGCTTATGCTAACAGATGTTTTGGGACTTCTTGAATAAGTCTATGTCCGTGCTTCCTGTATGGCGGTGATCAGCCAACCCAGGGACCGCATTGGTAGATGCAGGGCACGCTTCGCGAGTTGCTCAAGCCGGCACTGATATTGCGTCCAGACTCGTAGGGTGCCAAGTTCGGCTTTTCGGCCGACACATGGCCGGCAGGGACATGCTCATTTGAGCCCTGGTGATCATCGAGGACGACGATTAAGGCGTCTGGACTCATAGGCGGATGGCTGCATGGATGTGCTGGTTCAGAAGTGAGATGCGTCCGTAATTGGGGCCAAAGAGTGGGGGCAGATGATCATTCATGTTTCTGTCAGATTTGAACCGCGGATTGAAAATCTACATCATTTTAGCATTTGAAGATAAACGGGAGACGGGCACGTGGAGACGATCCTGTAGGTAAGGTACCTGGCAACGGGCCAGTGAGAGAGATGAAATCGCATCGCCAGCCGTTGGTGGCACCCAAATTAAACTACGGATCCCATCAAACCCGCTCGGGAATAGCTCCAACCGAGAATCGGCCAAATTACATCGTTTTGCTTGTTCCAGCCGTCGAACACCTGCCCCATCCATACTTTACTTTCCGATTGGATTGATCGCCCTTCTCTCTCGAATACTCTAGAATCGGCCGAATACGAAGACGAAAATTATGCTCCGTAGTCTCTGCCTTTTCAAATGCTTCCAATCATTTGCCATCATCCTGCTAGCCCATGAAATCGAAAATGTCACTTTTGAGGGAATGCCGTACGGGCGAAAATTGGCGGGCTGGCGATCCCGTGAAGGAGTTTGCTCACTCATTGTTGCACTTTCCGAACACCTCGTATGTAATTGACCGTAGTTCCACATTGCATGGCTGCCCGGCATGAGACATCATAAGGCGATAGTCTCACACCGAAACCATCGTAACTTGGAACGGGTCGTTTTTAAAGCCGAGTCATGATGCTGCAGCAATTCCTTACTACCTTATGCTTCTACTTTACGAACATGCAAGCACTTCTGATTGGATCAACAGTTTTCAATTAAAATAAATTTCAAGCACGAGTGAGTATATTTCGTATTGTCAAGTCAACAGCATCCTCTCAGTGGTGATGATGACGATGACGCCTCTTTTTCTTATCATCGGAAGACGAACTACTGCTGCTGCTGCTGCTGCTACTGCTCGATGATTTTGAGTGCGACCTATGCTTTTTTCCCTTTCGATGATGTTCCTTGGCCTTATCCTCCAATTTCGAACCAACAAAAGCACCACCCAGGCCTCCAAGCACACCATGACCGACCTGGTGTCCACCATAAGCTCCTGCAGCCCCACCTGCTAATGCTCCCATGATGCCACGGTCGCCCTCTACAGCTTGCTGCTGCTGCCCGGCATATTCTGGATTTGGAGGATACGCCATAGGCTGACGAGATACTTCGGCATACCCTATTGGGCGCTCTCCAGCTGGTCCCATCCCGTATGGCGGTTGCTGCGGAGGAAAGCCTTCATACGGAGCCATTCCTTGCTGCTGTTGGCGCTGTGCATTGCCATAGATGGGGACGTCTTTTGTCGATGGAGGTCCGCTCATTGGAATTGAGCCTTGCTGATAGTAAGATTGGTTTTCCCCATAAGGAGGAGCGGCTGTTGGAGGGTAGGCCTGGGCACTGGTCTAGAGATTAGTAGAGGGTGACGACCCATTTCATTGCTGCTCATACCTTGCGCCGTATGGTTGCTGCAGAGGCGGCTGCCCTTCAAGCTTTTCTTGAGGATTAAAACTCATGTCGAGAAAATTAGTACCTGTGTGGGTAATTGGTAATCTTGATGAAGATTGAAAGATTTTGAAGAGCTGTATATCAGAATATATACACTTTCAAACAACGACATTGCGTATGCCTCTCAGCTAAATGAGCTGCACCTCAGAGGCCTTGAACCAATCGTGATAGTCGCGTAAACGTAGCGAAGGTCAGAATCGCAAGGCTAACCTCTAAAAGTATGACTAAACTTGGGACTGTCGGAAACGGTTTGATGCTGAGCTATGGCTGTGCTGTTTATGCCAACCTCAATAACAGAAAAAATCCTGCAACCCCTGCCTATTATTTACTACGTCATATCGACAATAATCTGGTACAGCCGACATTTTTAAAAGTTCGAATTGGATATGCACGGACTATCAGCATTGGAGCAGAATGTTGCAACAGTTGTCTTTTCTTTTTGTTCTTCGGCGCTTACTACATCCCCCTGCGTCCTCTGTCTGAATCCTACACACCTCTTCCCTCCCGCTGAGTTCAAGCATTGCGAACTCGGAACATGAACCGCAGACGGATTAGAGGATTAAATCAAAAGACTCCTTGGACGTTTCGTCATTGATCCAGATCGTGATGAATAGCTCTGACAACCTTTCCCTTGCCGCGCTCGTGGTAGCACTGCTTGCCTTCTTGATTGCCGTCGGCCAATTACTTCAGCAAATTTTCGGGACAGCTGACGGGTACCGACGTTGCCAGTCCTCAGTAATTGGCGAGTGGGCAACCAAGACACGGCTAGCGTGGAGATGGTCCGAGTTTCGTTTTGAAACCAAATTTACAACTCCGACGATCAAACTTTTGCCAATTCGAGAACAGGATCGCTACAGAACCAAAGCCAAAGATGGACTTAGTAGGGAACACATTTGTTTGACTGGTAGTGCGGACTCGAGAAAGGCAACCTTGACTCCAACACTATGGCCAGAAGAAGAGTCAGACATTGCGGGCTGGGTCCTCTTTCTCGAGCAGTTGCAGACTTTGCAATGGCATACCAATCCCCGAGATGCGGACATGGGAGAGATTCATGGCTACATTGAGGCTGGTACTGGACCCCAAAGACAAAGTCCGGCCATCATTCTCCGCGAACGTTCGTGGGACCTTATGCCTGCTGAGCTTACTAGGCCTTTGGCAGCAACAACGGTGGGAGATCTTGTTGTCATCGCTCATCGGTTGGGCATGCAATGGCTAGACATACGTCCGAGTCGAGGTATAATGCGCGCTGATGGTAATGGTCATAGCCTCTCCTCAATTCAAGTGCGGGGATATGGATGTGTCGTGCAGTACAGCAATGACCGTTCTTTTGACGAGCGTGACCGATGGAACAGCCTCCTCATACCAACTCGAGAGGCAGACAAATTAGCGTGTGGCATCATTCCAGGCTGTAAAGTGCTTGTAGTCCCCGACCTTTCTCTTACTAGTCCTGATCGCCCAATATATCTTTCAATAGGACAGGCCTTGGACGACCTCCGAGTAACGGCAGAAGCAAAAAGATGGCTGATGACTGAAGAAGCCCAAGTGCAAAAGTTTCCTGCTTTCATGGACATTCCAGGCATGTTGGCTTCGTTCATGCCTCTCCAAACATCGCCCATAGTGCGAATAGTGCATCCTCTTCGAATCATTCCTGATACACCGTGCACATGGAGAGAAGGGCGCATTGTTCTTAGACATCGTTTGCAGGATTATGTAAACGGGCTCCATCCGGAGTCAAAGTCTAAACAAATCTTGACTGTGCTCGATGATTTCAACTGGCTTTTCGATAATTGGCCAATGGAGATGAGGTACAATATGGGAAGTGGATGGCTTAATGGTAACCATCCGTCCCGAGATACCAGGAAATTCCTCGAAGATATCCATCAGCGCTTCAAATCAGCAACCAGGTTTCTTCAAAATTTGATCAGCTATTCTGACGAGAAGCCTGCAGCGCACACATATCCGACCATCTTTCGCTATCGAGATCTTGTTGCCTCCCACGTATCTGTAAATTATGATGCGTTTGATAAAGCACGAGAAAATATCAGGAAAGGTTGCCAGAGAGATTGGCAAGAAACAAAGCACATGAACCAACCAATGAGTGAATGGATGCACGAGGCTTCTCACATTTATGCTGACCGAGTTGATGCCATTGTCGAGCAGATGAAAGGTCGCTACTTTCCAAATGGACAGCTTGTCAGAGAATCATGGTGGACCATGATGTTTAGAGCCATCCTCTGGGAACTTTCCGTGGTGTATACCAGTCCGGATGCATTCCCTTTGGTAGCTTCCCAATTTTACGGGAGTCGAACGCCTGTCTATATTGCATGAGCTATATTTATATCAAGTTCCTCAAATTATAAAACAACATCCCTCAGAGTGCCAAGAAGGACGACACAAGCAATGTTTACATCTGACTCATTTGGAGGTTGTCTCCTTGTTCGTCTTTTCACAAGTCAGCGTACCGTCCGAAGATGGCCAGAGTTACATTGGAACTTATAAGCATGAACTAAAGAACTATTCTGGTGAAAGCAGATAATCGTTTGTGGTAAGTGCAAGAATTCTACTTGATATGAATTTGATGCCTGCCTAGTTAGGGCAACACAACGATGCCCGCATTCCTCGCTCATTGTTGGCGTTTTCATTGTTTTAAAACCAACTTAATCACTCCTTTGACTAGATTCATTTCTTCAACCCAGTCGGTTTCCACAGCATCTGTAATTCTTCATCAACAGTCTCACTGATGGTTTTTTGCCTTTGGGTAGGCACGTCAGAAGGCAGCACACCCCCCTTTTCAATCCGGAAAACCCGAAGATAATCACGCAGATCGCAATGAGCACTACGAACTTCAATCAATCAAGCACTCCAGGCACGGTTCGCGATGCAGGCAAGATCAAGTCACGCGTTTCAGCGATACTACTCGACGAGGCGCTCTTAGAGCGGCATTTACCTATGCAGAATGAAACAGGAGACATACGGGAAATTCTTGCAACTGTTGGAGAGTGGATTGTCAGATCCCCAATGATTCGCTCTAATAAAGGTAGCCTCAACTCGCTTGTCCAACAATGGAACGGGCAATCTGGCGCTACAAATGAAGCTCCGACGAATTCCGAAGAAATATATGCTGTGTTAGGCGTATCTTTCTATCTTACTGAAGACTGGGACATTGTTCGAGAGCTGAACTGCATCGGGATCGCTGTGGACGTTTTCGACTCATTCCTAAAAAGTTTCAACATTCAGGGATCATCGAGTATAGATCGATCAAAATCCACACAAGATACCCACAAGGGATTGAGCAGCGTACTGGAGGATATACTAGACGCTTCTTCTCGACAGAACCTCACTGCAGCCATCTGTTTACTTTCTCTAATAGTGGAGAAAAAGGGTAATGAACCAACAATCTGTTTCGTTTCCTCATCAGAAGCGGTTAGGACAATGGCGACATACCTTAAGACGTCGATCAATCTAGTAGCGTTGCCATTCGCATCAATGGAGATGCCGGGTTATGCAAATGACTGGGCTAAAGATTCGGGTAGTCCGAGTGGCATCTTGAAGCAATTCTTTGACAGAGCCCCATTTCTAAGACCCAATGGACGCCTGAATGAGCTTGAGCAAACAATACTGGTCATCGGAGAATCCCCTGACACACGAACGTCCCACATTAGTCTCTGTCTCTTTGACCTCAAACCGTCCCGTTCAAGCATACAAGACCGACCTCTCGAAATCATCGACCAACACTCCCCTCGCTTCGACCCCCTCCTCACCGCCCTCGAAACCACCGACTCCCTCCCCTTCACCCTCCTCGAGCCCAAAGGACACACCCTTCACCAGCCACGCCTCCCCATCGATCCCCCCAAACACCTCGGCCGCGCCTTCCGCCTCGACATCGCCCCCCTCACCATCCCCTACCTCTCCGAAACAGCGCACGCCCTCCCCACCCTCTCAATCTCCCACCTCCTAACCCGCTGGCTGACCCACATCCGCACCCACGGCCTCACCACCCGCTCCCTCCCCGCCCCCTCCACCATCTCCAGCACTTCCAATCCCCAACCGCCCGCCCCCACCCCGCAGTCCCACCCCGCAGCCTCCTCCCCCCTCGCCCCCGCAGACATTATCCGCTACGCCTCCATCACCGCGCAACCCGCCTACCAGGCCTGGTCCTTCGAGGAGCTGCGCCTGGCCGACTACCGCGTGGGCGTGCGGCGCGCCGCCAGCGTCGTCGCGGGGATGCCCGTCGGCGGGATGCTGGCGGCGGGCGCGGACGAGGGGACCGCCGCCGCGCCGCGCGCCGCGTTCGAGGCGAGCTTTTGGAATCCCCTGGAGCTGGCTGGCGCGCAGGGCGTGGGCGCGATGCCGTATTTTCGGGGTTGGTCGTTTGAGGAGTTGCGGGTCGCGGATTATGGACGGGGGAGGCGGTGGGGGTGAGGGGTTGGGTTGGGGAAGCTGGAGGTGGGAAGATGAGAGGGGGGTTTTGGGTAGTTTGTTTGGGTTTGATGGGATTGTTTGGAATGCAGCGTTTGCAGGTTCGAAGAATGAATGGGTTGAAATTTGTGTTACGACGGCGACAGACCTAGCCAGAAAAAAAAAGACAAGAACCCAGGCTGAGAGAGATATAACCGGTGCCAAACGCCATTGCACCTAACCTGGTTGAAGAACGCCTACACGCCTCCCACAGTATTTCGGCATTCATTGTTCTCATTAATCGTCTTCCACCACAATGCGCTTCGTCACGCAATCCATAACCTTCGCATAGAATTTGGCAGCTTGCCGGCGTGGAAAGAATATTTCTTCCTGGAGATAATCCTCCAGCACATCCTTCAGATCCTTGTCTCTGCTTTCGTCCAACAAGGGCGCATAGCCGAACTCGACATCTTCATAAGAATTCGAGGGCGTCTTGGGCTCGCTGGATGTAGAGGGATTGGCGACAGTGAGGTGGAAGTGGAGAGCTAGGAAGTGTGGTCAGCTTGAATTTATAAATTGACACATGATGCAAGAACATGGAAAAAGGCCAAGACAGCAGAAGTGAAAGAGGAGAAAAAGATTCTGGACTTACTCCCATTCCGTCCTGTCTGGATGCAATCATACACGTCTTCCCCCTCTTCTCTCTTCACACCCCGAATGATCAAACCAGTCAGGTCGCTATATAGTTCTTCCTTTAGCTGTCTGATCTGGGCCTCTTTCGCCGCCTCCACGTTTGCTGCTGCTGTGGCCCTCGAAGACGGGTTTATTGCCTTCGCTGCACTTGCGGGTGCCTTCTTCTCTCTCTCTTTCTCTTTCTCTTTCTCCTTCTCGGCAGTTGGTTCAAGAGATGCTGTGCGATTAGCAGCAATCTTTGCTGTTAGGGAACGGTTTTCGCTCTCTATCTGCTGGAGCGATTGCTTCAGAGTTTTGTTTTCGTTTTCGAATTTCTTGGCTTGTTCGGATAAATTGGCGGCTTTGGTATCAGAGGCAGATATTTCAACGTTTTGGGTGTCGAAGCGTCTCTGGAGATCGACAAGCTCCTTTTTCAGGCAGGCAATGAGTTCGTTTGAATCTGTCCTTGGTTAGTTGATCTTTAGATTTCTGCAAATCATGATCATCTATACTCACGCTTTGCCCTTTCATCGCTAGCCTTCTTCAACTTCTCGAAATTAGTTTCTGCCATTCGCGATCCTATTTCCTGCAGATTTCGATATTTGATCTCCAGAGACTCCAGCCTTTTAGTAGCATCTCCGAGCTTCCGTCTCAGCAATGGATCGGTAGTCCGCCCTTCGCGATCCGATGCGCTCGCTGATCTTGCACGTTCTGGACGGCGTTGCCGCAATTCGGAACGTGCACGATATATCGGTTGTGGTTTTGTGGTCGGTGCAGGCGGCAAGGCCTCGACAGTAGATTCTTCGCCCACTGTAATCGCTGTTGGCTCGATGTCCATAGCGTCATGTTGAGCATCTGGAACAATGTGATGCCTCTCCTTCGATGGCGCTCGTTTATTGTTTGCGGATCGATTTGTGGTAGTTGGCGCTTTAGGTGCTGAACGTGATTGTTTCTTGGGCGCAGGCTTCTCCGCATGACCATCTTCGCCTTCATCCTCGCTGTGTTGTTCCTGTTTCCTGCGCACTCTTTTCACCTGTCCGTTTTCATGATTGCGCTCAACGGCTTTGGCCTTCTTGTTGTTTTTGGAGATTGGCGCAGGCCTCTCATCTTCGTCGACCTCCATAGACTCGTCAAACTCCTCGACCTCCTCGACTTCGCTCTCATGTCTTGCGTTTGTTCTATCCGCTAGAGCTTTGCGATTCGCATTGGTTTTCTTTGACGTCGCCTTCTTGGTCCCTCCTCCACTTGTCCTTCTTGCCGGCGCTTTTGCCTTGGTGACTTTGGTTGGATTGCTTGCGACTTTGGCCGAACTTCGACTCGACTTCTTCTTCGGAGGTGCAATATTTTCTATCGCGGAGTCCGGCGTTAGCATCAAGTCATTGTCAGTTTCTGTGAGATTGTCGTCGGATGCTGGGTCAAGCATCGCGGATAGCGAAGTAACGGGCGCGCGAGCTTTTGCCATGCTGATCTCTTTGCAGCGCAATCAGGAGACTAAATCACTTCCTGGCGAAACTAGTTTTATAATTTTGTAACGGTCGATATGGTGGTCTGTAGTGGTGGTTGCGCAGGGAGGTGCTTTGTTTACTGACATGTTTGGCATCTTGCTCAAGACGCGACGCGCTAGCAATTTTATCGGACTAGCGTGAACTTTGGCATGCCTTTGCCTTCCCATCCACTTCACAACTGTTCGAATCTCATTGCATCGTCTAGAACAATGCTTCGAATTATCCTTATCGTAGCAAGTGAGGATGTCAATGCAGCTAAACCTCTCCCGACCAGCCTCTTAGAGAAGCAAGCCACCAAATTATGACGGGAACGAGACTCAAGACTCAAAAGTAGTTGAAGGCGATTCTTGAAGAACTATTGCATGTTGACGGGATGCTATCCCTTATATCTTGCTAAGTAGATAAGGCAAGTAATAATATCACCTATACGAAGGAAGCTCTTCTTCGTCCAACCTCAGTCAACTATACCTCCTGGTCTAAAAGCAAAAGCAGCTCATCAGATAACGTGCATGCCCTGCGGTCGTACAAAGATTCCAACGTCTCCTTTGTTATGAACTAATTTGTAATGCCAAGGCTCAATTATGATTCATGGCTTTAACACTGACGAACATGATGATGTGGTGTTAACGCCACATCTTACAGCCTTGTGGTGCTAAAACCGATGGAAATTCCCTTCCGCCATCTACAACACACCCCGTGCGCCGGCCATTGGCGTAGCGGTGCTCAGTCACCTGAGCAATTTCTGGTTTGTAACTTGATAATGCTGTGCAACCGCAAAGATTATTTTTGGTGGGATAAAATGCTTCTCCTCTTGATCTCCAAGGACTGACTCTGTTCGGTGAGCTCAAGTCTCGTTATTATAATCGTTCTGCCTTTCGTATACCTTCCACCCTGTATCCCTTTTGGGTGTTCAAGTGGTGATTTTCCCCATAAAGCCTCACAAACTAGAACCATGCGTCCGTTCAATCTCGAGACGTTGGAGATCGAGAAAATACATGATGCCATCAAGCTCAAACAAGCGCTTCATAAGTGTGCCATCATGTCGCATAAGTGGAGTGATCGAAAACGCGAAGTCAAGCTTCTGGAGCATTAGACGAAATGAAGGATGCGAGCAAGAAGAAGCGGTTCCAAACCCCTCAATCCATTTCTGACGCAGATGTAGAGGGATTCTCGAAACTAGCGTGGGCATTTTTTTAGGCTAAAGACTTCTGCTATAAGGGAGAAGACGGTAAACAGGCCAAAGATTATAAACAGGAGCTTTCAGATGGTCTACTTCTGCTGAAGTTCAGAGTGGTAAAGGTCTGTTCTAGATTTGGGTATATTGCTGGCACTGGAGAACAGATCTCCAATAGATATACATGCCTCTCTATGAGCGACAAATGTTGTAGGAATCGTCTCATTCCGTGATACCTCAGCAAGGGAATAAGCTCAGAGGTGCAAATTGGTTCTCTGAAATGGTCCTTATTACAGCTAGGGAGGGGATTTCTCGCATATCCAGTATTAGACAACGATCCTGGGGTCCGGACTTGGTGAAAGAGCGCAGAATGCTGAGGTGAACAATGTGACTAGTTCGACTACAAAATAATGGGATCGATCATAGTTCGAAAAGGGGGCTTTGCTGGTGCTGCATGTTGAACAAGGGATTGTTTAGATATTCGCATTAACTTGTAAACACACACAACTCATGTGTTTACCATCAATACTTTCTACTCTGCCCTCTTGTCAGAGTCACGCAATGCTCCACTCCAAACTAATAAACTACCAGACAACAGTACAGGTGCCTATAGCCCATAGTAAAATCCATTTCTCTGGTGAAACCAATCCATCCGCTTGCCGAGAGATGCTCAGAGCTGCGACAGAGCCAACGGCAGCGATCGGATCTACAACCTTGGAGACAAGATAAAACTTCCATATTGGTTTTAAAAAGTCTTTCTGTCCTAGGATCACCCCAGTCAGACCAGCCGAAAGCATCATGAGGTAGACGACGAAAGCAGCCCAGTCCCTAGCCTTCCAATAGCGGATCGGCATTTTTGTCCAAACAGACAGACCCGTATTGATGAGAAATAAGACTTCGACAACCAGAACGATGTAGCGTATAGCGTCTCTGGTGATAAGGTAGGGCCCGAAACCGATACTATTACGGACTTGAAGCTTGAAGTGCTGAAGGATAAACAGGGCGATATACTGGATCCAATAGCCAAGGCAGTCCCTCCACTCGTCGCTTAGCCATGCAGTCGCTGGTATGAAATAACCATTCGGGCCGTCAGACCACATCGTGCCAACAGAACGCCATTTAATCGGTGTTCTATCGCCCTCTGATGTTTTTTGTCCGTATGAAGTTCTGTACAGGCCAGCAGCTATGCGTTCAGGGAACATCGAGCTCACGGTCAACCCAAACCACGCTCCTCCTGTCGATCCCAGAATGACTGCACAGGCGACCAATAATTCTATTAGCTTATATCCTAATTCAACTGCGAGGCAATGGAACGGCGCTGCTCCTTGGACTGAGACAGATGGCACATATCGGTCCGAACGCGTATAAAGAACCATTGAGTCGATGAGCGAATCCTCGACAGTTGTACCTGTACTCTTGACGATGGACTTGAAGTCGATTATGGACAATTTGACTAGGCTTTCTTGGCAACTGAAAGAATGATCGAATACTTTCACCTTAACTATAGGAAACATATCTCTTCCAGTACAGTCAGAAATCGTGTCATGAGTTACTGCATTTTCTGAAGTAGTCCCATGTAAATTTCGTACCGCAATGGTAAGACCGCGTTCCTTACCCTGTGCTTCTACTGCTGCGCAAGTAGCTGAGTTGGTGAAGGATCGGAGAAGATGAAAGGCCGCAATGCTCTCCTCAACAGGTCTGTTGGATTTCTCGGAGCCAAATTGCCGCATCCTCCTCGTGATAAATTTTGACAAGACCTTTTGCGCCTTAGCGATGGAGTCATAGTGTGATATTCTGTCATGGAATCTCGCTGCGTCGGACATGTTATCCTTTTGAGGTCTCTGTGGTGCCATCTTTCTCCAAGCAATGTTGCTCCATAATTTCGATGGAGTTGCTGCTACCGCATAAAGGAGCCCAGCTAGTGTTGGATAACCGGATGGAAGTGAAGCGATGGTTGTCGTCTGATCTGCCATCACTTTAGGAGGCAAGATAATGAATGTTGATCAGTTGATTTGGCGGACGAGAAACCTCGTGAGCAAAGGCAGAGAGACATTTCCTGCTTCCAGAAGCAGCTTTGCCAGCGGGCCGAGGCGTTTAAAAATAGCGAAATGCCTCGGCCCTGGGGCTTTCTAAATCGCTGACCAAATCATGCAAAAAGTTATCGTAGAAGCAAATTATTGAGAGGTCGAAACCAACTATTCTCTACGCAATGTCAGCAGCTTTTAGTGCCGAATTCAGGTTTTGGACTCTTACTCAATGTTACAGGCGTAGCGAAATAGTGTATAGCTAAGTACAGCAGCCTTTCACATCCGACGGCCAGCGCTGTGGGTCTCTGAATCAATTGAAATGCTTATTTATGAAATTTTCTATAATTTAGTTAGTTCAGAGATCCACAGCGCTAGCTGTCGGCTGCGTCTGGGCGATGCAAGATGAGTTTAGTTGGTCGACGCTAACTGCCGACTCCCTGGCTTCTTAGCATAAAGCGCAATCCTGATTAAGTCGGCTCCCACGGAAATGACCCACCCCCTGATTTGACCCACCTCCACCATTTCGTCTCATTCAATTCAGGTGT